>CM030018.1:22113316-22177563 GCA_017639485.1 Pluvialis apricaria | reverse complement strand
CCCTCTGCTCTGCCCTGGGGAGGCCGCAGCCGGAGCACTGTGTGCAGTTCTGGGCTGCCCGGGTCAGGAAGGACAGGGAACTGCTGGAGAGGGTCCAGCAAAGGGCTACGGAGATGATGAGGGGATTGGAGCATCTCTCTGATGAGGAAAGGCTGAGGGCCTTGGGGCTTTTTAGTCTGGAGAAGAGAAGACTGAGGGGGGATCTCATCAATACTTACCAATACTCCAAGGGAGGGTGCCAGGGGGATGGGAACAGTCTTTTTCCAGTGGTGCCCAGGGACAGGACAAGAGGGAACGGGCACAAACTTGACCATAGGCAGTTCCATCTCAACCTGAGGAGGGACTTCTTCCCTGTGCGGGTGGCAGAGCAGTGGCACAGCTGCCCAGAGAGGTGGGGGAGTCTCCCACTCTGGAGCCATCCCAAACCCGCCTGGACGCCGTCCTGTGCCACTGCTGGAGGTGCCCCTGCTGTGGCAGGGGGTTGGACTGGGGGAGCTCCAGAGGGCCCTGCCAACCCTCACCACTCTGGGATTCTGGTTGACACCTGGGACCTTTCTGTTGCCTTCGAGAAGTGAAGGGGCTTCTTAGAGCGGAGGCTCCGTGTCACCCTGAGCCTGGTGCAGAGAGCCAGCAGAGCAGGCTGGGTACGGCTCGGGGCGGGGACGAAACCCTGTGCTCTGGCAGGAGAAAAATCTACTGGGTCTTAATGGTTTGTTGGCAAAGTGCAGTAGGCAGTTGGCTGCAGGCAGTGGGCAACGCTACAGCATGCTGTGCCGGAGGCTTGCAAGCTTGGGTCTTTGTTGGCCAAGGGACGTGACCCCCAGGGTTGTCCCCTGGAGATGTGGCCTGCAGTTTTGTTCTAATCTCCTGCTAGGGAAAGACCCCAGCTCCAAGCCCAGCAATTGGAATAGTTCGAGGGTTTCCAGCGTGTTTTATTTTTCTTGTGGTGTTCAACATTGCAGGGCTCATCCAGTTGTCATCTCGTCTCTCCCCTTCCCTGCGTTCCTGCGCAGCGATGGCTGAGCGTCAGGGGCAGCACAGCGGGCGAGGTGGGCTTCATGAGCTGCGTGCTGCCCGAGGACTTGCTGGTGGCCATCCTCTCTGAAAGGCTGCAGGTACCTGGGGCTGCAGATGATACGTTGGTGCTACAGAGAGACAGGCAGCGACACACGGAGGGGGGCAATTTGGAGAGGACGACATCTCTATCTGCTGTCGGAGGAGTCCTGGGCTGCGTGCGGGGATCCTTGGGTGAAGCTGCAGATGCCATAAGTTGGCAGAGTAGCGGGGAAAGATTAGGGCTTGTCAGAATTGATTCACTTGGAACAACGGTGGCTGATGTCCTTTGACATTTGGGTTTAGCGACTCGCTGAGAGCAAACTGTGTGCAATAGCTGACTTCCTCTTCCTTTTCGACTTTATTCGCAGCTGAGTGACTGTTACCAGGGAGTGGTGTTTGATGGCCTGGAGACCCTCTTTGCATGCAACGCGGCATCGGCTCTCCTCTGCCTGCTCAAAGCTGTCAGAAATCGGCCTTACATCTACTTTGTGAACCTGTTCCAGGATTACGCTGCTTTTAAAGCCAGGGAGACAGCTATGAAAGAGCAGGAAGGTGAGACTCTTCAGCTCCGTACCTCTCAAATCTTCTCTCTCAAGCCCTCAACCTTATCCGTGTGTATCTGGGTTACCAGCAGAGCTCGTAAGAAATGTTTTTATTAATCCTTCCACCTTCTGCCTTAATGTAGGCAGCGCTCAGCTCACGGTAGCTTAAAATACAGCAGAGCTGAGGCTGTAAGACCTACCTTAGTCTCTAACGTTAAAACTTGGGCACAAGTGCAAGCTGTTGTGGCTCAATAACTAACCACCGGCCAGGTGTCCGTGACGCTGGTGCACGTGAGCCAGGCAAGGCATGGGAACTTGCTGACAGCCGAGAGCTGGGGGGATTATCGGAATTTTGGAGCGGGGATATGGGTTCCCCAGTGTCTCCTGGCAGGATGATAGGCTGGGTCAGGCCAGAGCTGTGAATCTTCGCAGCTCACCCAGAACAGCAAGCTCCGCTTGCAGTCGCTAACGGTTTCTCCTCTGGTCTGTGCTGAAGGACGGGAGCGGGAAGAAGCTGCCAGGAGGGAGAAAGCACGTCTCTGGGAGATGGATGAGGACGAGTATGATGCCCTCACTGAGGAGCAGAAAACTCAGTTTAATAACAATATACGAGAAGTCCAACGTGAGAGGAAGAAGAGGTCTGTAAGCCGTCCATGGGTAACTCCCCAGGATAGTGTCCCTGAAGGGTTTCCCTGCTCCAGAGACCTTGGTTGAGCTCAAAGGGGTTACAGAACAAAGGCCAAAAGTGTCTATTACAAGTGGCACAAGGATGGCCAGTTCCACCTCTCTGGTTCCCAGCGGAGGAAGGAGCTTCCTCTGGTGAGATGAGAACATCTTGTCTCTGTTTTAGCGGCGAGCCCTCTGGTTTAGACGCTGGCTGCAGGGCTCACCTTGCCGCTGCACTTATAAGTGTCTCTAATTACGTTGATTGTCATCTTCTGCAACCCCTTCTTCACCAAACCAGAGGGGTTGTGGTGTGGGTTGGTGTGAGGTGCCAGCTGTGCTGCCTTGGTTTAGATACCGGTGCTGCCATAGGTGAAGTCCTTGCTGGTTTCCCAGGGTTGTCCTTACCGAGTGACCCCAGCCATAAAAGCTGGTGGCTCTTCGGCTCATCTTCAGCTGCAGCAGCAGGTGAGCCTGGGAGAAGCTCTGGTCCAGCAAAGCAGCCCAGTTCAGGAGGATGTGGTGCTGAGGGACATGGTTAAGTGGTGGGTTTGGCAGTGTTAGGTTGATGGTTGGATTCGATGATCAGAAAGGTCCCTTCCAACCTAGATGATTCTATGATTCTATGCATAGGATAAGTATGAAACTGGGAGGGGAACTTGCTTAAAGCGAGCACGTGTTTCAGCACTTGTTTCAGCCCAGGCTGAAGTTTCCCTGGGAGGAGATCGCTAGGGCTGCTTCAAATCATGATTTCCAGGACAGCACAAGTTCCCCGTGGTCCCGGCTGGGTTCCAGCAGGAAACCTGGTTGTTCCGAGCCTGTTTTGCAGGAGGGGAGTTACTGCAGCCTTTGCTTTCTGGTTGATACAATTATTCTCTCTGAGGAGGAGGCGGCTATGCCCAGGGAGAAGAAGAGCTGGAAAAGCCAAGTATTGGTGCGGGAATAAGTAGGTGTTAGTGATTGGCAAGCTGGTTTATACTGGGAAAGCAAGAGACGGCTTCAGGCATCAGTGCAGAGAGATGGTGGATCAGTCTTTGGCAGTGTGCTGGAGGTGTCCAGGTGGGCCTTATTGGAGTAGTCGCACAATTGAGGCCTTATGAGAGCAAGGCTTAGATCTGGCTGGCCCTGGAGGTCCCCCTCGCACCTTTCCTCGGTTTGGATGGTCCAAACTTCCCCAGGTTGAGGGAAGTCCATGGAGATGGTTCAACGGTTCTGTCTGGCCTCAGGGTCAATGAGTGAAGCGCAGGACCAGCTGGGATTGCAGCGAGCCCCAGATTTCTGGTGGTGACTCTCGGGGATATTTTCTGTTTGGCTTGCTGAAGGGAGATGGAGCAGCTGGCTCGAGAGCTTGAGGAGAAGCACCAGCGGGAGCTAGAACGCTTGAAGGAGGAAGAAGAGCTGAAGAAGAAGCCTAAGCGGGGCAAGAGAGAGCTTGGAAAAGACAAAGATAATGCTTTGGGGAAGAAAAGCTACCCTGGAGTCAAGCAGGTGGGTGGTTGTGTTTCCAGAGATGAGTAAAAGCCCTGGGGACCTTCCCGCTAAGCTGTCCCATGAGTTTGTTGGAGAGCTGCTCTTCTAGAATCATTCTGCCTTTGAGTCACGGCTTCACAGAACTCCAAACATTCACTGGGAAGCCCCAGATAGCTTTAGTCCAGCTTTTCTCCCCGCTCTGCACATGACTCGCACCTCTAAGCCATGATCCATCTGGGATGTGGTGTCTTTTCCTGCACGTCTGGCAGGAGATACCACCAGGCCTCAGGTATCCATTAGCAACCAGACTTCCCAAAGAGTCAGCCAGCTCCAGGGATGCTCAGAAACGGGCCTAGAGGACTGCACAGGAGTATGGAGGTGTCTTAAGTTCCCCGTTTGGGTTAGGGAAGCTATTCTGTTTCTCAGCTGGTTGGCAGGACTCCTCATCACTCTGGCCCCAGGGAGTTTGGTTTCAGTTGAGCTAAACTGGGTACCGGCTGCATTCTGAATTGGGGTTTGTAGGGCACCTAGCACAGGTCTCAGATGATGCTCAGGGTGCTATTGCAAAGATCATCACTGTCCTACAGCGTTTGAGTCAGTGCTTTGAAATGCTCACTGCTTTATCCTGCTCCTCCTACCCAGAATATGAACACATCCACCAGCAGCACCAACGCGTCCACCAGCAACCGCTCGGATGTCACCGAAGGGACGGACAATAAGGGATCCGTAAAGGAGCGCCCAGACTCCGTTGCAAGTGACAAGGCGGATAAGAAAAAGCGGAACAAGGTTCCCCCCGCGAATGCCCGCCCAGAGATGGTTGCGCAGCCTGCAGACCCAGAACAGGGGGAAACCCAAAACGAGACCCTGAGTGACAGCGAGAAGAACTTGGCCCTGAGGTTTAAGATCTATGAGGCGTGGCAGAAGGACATCGCGCGTATTTTGTCATCCTGGGACAGAGTTCAGGGTATCCTGCTGTCCCCTCTGAACCAAGAGGAGGCGCGGCAGCAAGCAGAAGACCAGCAACAGCATTTATCCAGCCGCAAGACCCGGAAGGAAAAAGAGAAGGAGCGTGCGGAGAAAGAGCGGCTGGAAAAACTGAAGGCTCTTGAGGACTCCAAGTTATGTCAGCTGGAAGGGGAAGGTGCAGAAGGGTCAGCCAGGGGTGAAGATGCTGGGGTGCCCTGCTTGGACATCCAGGTGCTGAGCTCAGAAGATGCGCCTAGGAAGATCCTGGAGAGCGGCAAGCTGCCAGCAGCAGAGCAGGTAAAGCCCTGCGAGGCTCAGATGCTGAACCTTCTGTGGTCTGGGCCCTGGTGGGTTGTGTCCCACCAGGTGACAACAGCACAAAGCCTTGTCCAGGCCGCTGATGATGTTCCACAGCAGCCACATGGCTGGGGAGGTTCTCACCACCCCTCAGAAGGGTGGAAAGAGGGAGTGCTCTCTGTTCAAGAATCCTGTCCCTTCAGAGAGTTTTTCCCAGTTTGGAAATCATTAAAAATGGTCCCGGGGCAGAGCAGCTGACGGTCATTGTTTCCTTCAGCTGAGTCACTCAGAGGAGATACTTCTCTCTAGGTCCCACTTGCAGGTCTTGGCACTGCTCTGAAGCCTGCCCACCCCACTGGGCATAAAAAAGCACTGTACTCCCTATAAATTAAAAAAAAAACCAAAACATTGCCAAAAGCTCAGTGCCTTTAAGGAAGGAGTGTGAAGAGGAAGGTGACGGGGGTGTAAACGGGGTTTTCTCTTATCCTTTAGATCCTGGATGACCTGGGTCTGGGTCCCTCAGGACCTCCTATTCCCCCTACCGCTTTTTACTCTGTGGTCCGCTACCCGGAGAAGCGGATGGCGCCTGCAGCAGGAGAAGCCCTCAAGCACTTCATCTTTGTTATGCCGGAAGGTGCCACTGCGGAGGAAGAGAAAAAGGATGTGGAAAGTCTCATGGATGCCCTCGTTGTGCCGGCATTGAAGGTGGCAGGGCAGGGGCCAGGCTGGATGGGGACATGGGGGGCAGGTGGGGTGGAAAAGGATCGCTGTGGAAGGGCAGTGAAGACATGATGGGGCCCCGTGTCTGTAGGCATCCCTTCTGTCTGTCCAAAAGAGACGGCTCTGCTTGAGACATAGGGTGGTTCCATAAGATGAGAGGAAAAAAGGAATCGCCTAAAAGCCTCAACTTCCCTTGAGGAGAGGGTCCTGGGTGAGGGGATGGTCCTGGGTGAGGAGAGGTGTCATAGGCAAAATAAAGTCCAATAAGGAAGACCAAGTCCATGGGCAGATGTTGTTGTTTGTTTATTTTCTCTCTTGTTTGTTAGCAAACCTGCAGCTTTCTTTCCAGGGCGGGGATGTCTCAGGGCAGGTCTCATCTCTCCCCCTTTTTCTCTCCCCCTTTTTCTCTCTCTCCCCCTTTTTCTCTCTCTCCCCCTTTTTCTCTCTCTCCCCCTTTTTCTCTCTCTCCCCCTTTTTCTCTCTCTCTCCCCTTTTCTCTCTCTCCCCTTTTTCTCTCCCCCCTTGGTGCGAAGGTGTCAGAGGAGCAGGTCACCCCAACCAGGAGCCGGTCAAGGAGGGAGAAATCCGCGGGCAGCCGGGAGAAGCGGAGCTCCGGCCGGGGCAGGAGAGGTCTGGGCACAGCAACACCCACACGTCCCCCCGAGGTGGACCAAAGCAGCGCAGACGCAGTGGCATCCCTGGGGAGACCTGTAAGGTGAGCTCAGAGGGAGGAGGTGATCCCTCTGCTTCACGGCCATCTCGCCAAACAAGGTCCATCATCCCCAGCTCCGCAGGGACCCTTTACCAGTGCCTCCATGGGATGGCGAATCCACGTCCCTCCTCCTCGTCTCATTTGCTCGTCAGCAATGTCTGAAGCCTCCTCTTTAATTGCCAGGCTGAGCAGCTGCCGGTGGATAGTGCCTGCCCGCGGCGAGGTGGAACTGAGGGTCCACTTCAGCTCCACGGTGTTGGGCCAGTTTGATCAGACGCTGCATTTTGAGATCCTGGGGACAAACCGTCTGTACCAGCTGCGCTGCAGGGGCAGCTGCCTGTATCCCACCATCAGCCAGGACCCACGGTAAGGCTGGCCGGTGGGAGCCTCCCACACTGCTCCCCCCAAACTTGGAGCAAGGGCTGTCCCTTGTACCCCTGGGACCTTCTGGCTTGGGCGGAACGTGCTGCCTCAGCAGCCCAGCATCTTTTCCCATGCTTGAAGCTGGGAACCAGTCCTGGTATCTCAGCCACCAATAAGGGTTATGGCTTTCTGGCCAGGTTTTCTACTTGGAGCATCTCACAGCTCCTCATTCCCCGTTTTCTCTCCCCAGGGTGGTGTTTCCTCACTGGAGGAAGAGCAAGGCGGATGACGACATCATCTTCAAGCAGTATGTCATGAACACAGGCGTGTTCCACTTCGGACCACTGCTGTGTGGGAAGTCGAGAGACTGGTACGTGCTCCCTGCCCCGAGTGAGCCTCCTGATGCACTGCCAGCGTGGAGTGAGATGTTGGGATGGGATCTCCAGGACTTTGTGCTTCCATGGACACACTTGGAGACACGCTGTCCCAGTGGCACAATTCAGGGCAGGCCCAGCCAGAGACCTGGGAGATACACGGGGTTGAAGGACCACAGATGTGTGCACTTGAGCACATAACAGGCACAGGAGTCTTGGAGGAGCTGGGGAGAGGTGAAGATGATCTTCCTACCCGGTGGGTGTCTCGGTGGCCAGAGCCACATGCTGCTTCCAGCCTGAAGGTGACGTTGGGCAGGCAACTTGTGTCCCCCCTCCACGTCTCGGCTTCACCACCTATGAACTTTATGGTACTTTTTTTAAAGTGCTTTGAGCTGTACGGGTAGGCTGAGCGAGCAATTATTCTGCTGATGGTTTTGTAAACCGTGCATTAATCTGTAATATTAGTAAGACTTTATGTTTTTGATCTGCCAGTGGGGAATAGGCGGGGGGAACCTGCAGAGGAATAAAAATGGGAATTACATTTTCCTGATCCTCACTGCTGGATAAAGTCTCCCTGAAGTAGTTGTCGTAGTAGCTGCTGGCATATTTCTATTTTTAACATTGCGCTTTTTTTTTTTTTTTTTTTGGTAATATTAGAAATGAAGTGCTTGTCTTGGTGGGAGCTCTGGAGAGTTAGTGGTATTTTGACAACCCAAGGAAATTCAATCAAAACAGTTTAAAAACCAAAAGAGGATCTTTACCAGGCTGATGAATGGTCTCGGGTTTCTGTTTGCTTTTTTTAACCCTTTAACTCCAAATTCTATTCCACACCTGACAGAAGGGGACGTTAGTTTAAATTTAGCATTCCTCTTGGGAATTAATCCTTTCTATTTCCTTCCCTGAGACTTGGAGCTACCCCATGAAATACAAGGCAATCTCGTGAGTTTTTTGAAAGAGAGAAGCTAAACTATTTTTAAACCCTCTTCTCTAAAGCATCTCTTTATACCCTGCAGGGAAGGAAACCCAACCAAAGGAAGGGGGAAGAACCTGTGTGCCTGGCGTACTTTTATTTTTCCAGGGCACCTTTGAATTTATATTTTGTAAAGCGCTCTTTTTTTAAGTGGCCTGTCCATCGTCACGCGTCGAGACGGAGGCGCTAGACATCAAAGTACCGCAATGCTGAGCACACGTACCAGTGCAACGTGGGCCCCTGAAAGCGATCCTTTTTCTTAGCCTGCTCGATAGACCATGATCTTCCAGTGCAGCCCCCCGCTGCCAGGGACACGGTGCTTTCCTCAACGTGAGAATAAGACAAAGGTCCCCGGGGGTCTCCTCTGCAGCCTTCTCCCCTTTCTGTGGACAGGTACAAGGCGCAGCACTATCCCAGCAACGGCGAGAAGATAACCATCCTCAACGTCAGCCCCTTGGAAGCAGAGGTGCATTTCTTCTTTGAGCGTGATCTCAAAGCGGAGACGTTCCTTCTAGACCCTCCCAGCATGAGGCTGAAACCTAACGAGAAGCAGGTAGGAGACGGGCAGGTAGGGCAGGCACGGGTAGAAGTGCCCGGGAGCCGTTCCTCCTGCTCACTGAATGCTCTTCTGTATTTCTTTTTGCGGGGACGGGGTTAGGAGCTGAGCCTTTGGGCGTACCCCACTACAGCTGGCTTTGTGGAAGACAACCTCATCTGCTGCATTAAGGAGAACCCAGAGCCGGTGGTCTTCCACCTGTGCTGCCAGGGGGTGCAGGTGGAGCTGGGGGTCAGCCCCAAGCAGGTGCATTTCAACAAGCTGCTTCTGCACAGGTCAGTCATCCCGCGGCTGCTCTGCCAGGGACGAGAGCTGTCAGGGAGCTCCCCTTCTCTTGCTGCCAGGGGGGCCACTCAGTTTGGAGGCTGACCCTTTATCTCCCAGCAGTTCCCAGTCTCTTGCTCACCGTTCCTTGCTGGCTTGGACATCCCATGACAGCCACAGGCTCTGTAACCGCCCCAGCAATGGCCATCCCATTGCATTTCATAGAATCATCTTGGTTGGAAAAGACCTTTTAAGATCATTGAGCCCAACCATCAACCCAACACTGCCAAACCCACCACTAAACCACGTCCCTCAGCACCACGTCTGCCCCTCTGTTAAATACCTCCAGGGATGGCGACTCCACCACTGCCCTGGGCAGCCTCTTCCAATGCTTCACAACCCTTTCCGTGAAGAAATGTTCCCCAATATCCAATCTAAACCTGCCCTGGCGCAACTACTTGAGGCTGTTTCCTCTTGTCCTATGGCCTGTTCCTTGGGAGAACACGTCGACCCCCACCTCCTTTCAGGGAGCTGTAGAGAGCGAGAAGGTCTCCCCTCAGCCTCCTCTTCTCCAGGCTGAACAACCCCAGTTCCCTCAGCCGCTCCTCATCAGCTGTGTGCTCCAGACCCCTCACAGCTCCATTGCCCTTCTCTGGACACGCTCCAACACCTCAGTGTCCTTCTTGTGGTGAGGGGCCCAAAACTGAACACAGCACTCGAGGTAGGGCCTCACCAGTGCCGAGTACGGGGGGACAATCACCTCCCTGGTCCTGCTGGCCACGCTATTGCTGATACAGCCAGGACGCCGTTGGCCGCCTTGGCCACCTGGGCACACTGCTGGCTCATGTTCAGCCAGATAGGGCTGCTCCAAGTTGCATTCGGTTGCAAGGCAAGCATGGCCATGGAGCAGGCGGCGCTGAGTGTCTTCTTGTCTCTGCAGGAGGGACAGCCAGACCCTGGTCCTGCAAAACCGCACCCCGCTGCCCATGGCCTGGCGGCTCAGTGGGCTGGAAAACCTCGGCGAGGACTTCTCCGTGTCGCAAGATGAGGGCATCGTTGGTCCCCGCACGGAGTTTGGCGTGCATCTATATTTCAAGGCCACGAAGGAGCTCACCATTAAGAAGATGATCCGACTAGAGGTGAGGGGGATGGTGCCCTCCCTGGCAGAGCCGGGCAGAGGGATCAGCCCTGTGCTTTTAGGGATGGAGACTTGAAGGGGGCAAAAGGGTGAGCCTTCAGGAGATTCCTTTCTACCTGCATCACCGGGGGGGACAGGCCCTTAGCAGCAAGGGGTTCTCACTGATGGATAACGTTTTGGGAGCTAAGTGACTACTGGGGTGCTCTTGTAGCTGAGCTTCACAGGGCAAGGGTGCTGTGGAGTCAGGAGGAGATGCACCTGAGGGATACAAGGGTGCTACGACCCCGACTTCTGCTGCCTCAGACTGGGTTTGCCAGAACACGCGGTCCGTCCCTGAGCATCCACGTCACCCCAGAGGACCAGGCGCCGTGTCCCGGGCCCGCGCTGCAACCTCCTTGCCGCTATGGATGGTTGAAAGCTGCTGTTTGGTTGTCCAGACTTCGGTGTGCTCCCTGCACCCATCCTGGAGTCTGCCTGCGGCTCTTAACCTCCAGCAACAAACTCTCGCCCTGGCGTTTTGTTCCCCGTGGTTTAGGGGCTGCATTTCAGGGAGGATGCTGGGTGATAGAGGAGGAGAGGGTTGATTGTCCATGCCATCTGCTCTGGGACACCTCATGCTTCTTGTGGTTGGGTTTGCCTCACTATGCTTCCCAGGGCACTTTAGCCGCAGCGTTCCCTGCTGTAGGAGCGCAGAGTTGGGCTGAAAGGGTTTCTTACCGCAGCAGAAGGCTGCTGGGTCAGCCCGTGAGGTGAACAGGTTAGGAACGCTTGGGGAGTCACAAGTGCATGTCGAACAGTGGAGGCCGTGGTGGAAGCAGTCAGCAGAGGCGAGGGCTTGTATGTTGGCTACCAAAAGAATTTAGGAGAACGGTCTGAGCAGTGCTTGTTTCTTGTTGCCTCAGGTTTCAGATGCAGAAAACATCCTGGGGATTGTTCAGATTGAAAATATCCAAATCCATGCAGAAGCCTACGACGTTGCTCTGAGCATCAACGTTTCTAAAGGTCAGCAGATGCCCCCAAAGCAAAGTAGTCCGGGTGCATTGCATTGCCTTGGCAGGTGGGCAACCAAAGCACGCGGGATGGGATGGGACAGCATGCAAGCACGGCACGGATACATAACGTGTGTATCCTGCAAGCTGCGAGGAGCAAAGCACTGTCAGGGCACAAAGGGAGCCTTGAGTCTCTCACCTCTGAACTTTGAAGTGTGCAACTTGGGTCACACCAACCCCATGGACGCTACAGGATTGGGGCAGAGTGGCTGGAAAGCCGCCCGGTGGAGAAGGCCCTGGGGGTGTTGGTGGACAGCCGGCTGAGTATGAGCCAGCAGTGTGCCCGGGTGGCCAAGAAGGCCACCAGCACCCTGGCTGTATCAGGAGCAGTGTGGTGAGCCGGACGAGGGAAGTGATCATCCCCCTGTACTCGGCACTGGTGAGGCCCCACCTCGAGTGCTGCGTTCAGTTTTGGGCCCCTCACTACGAGAAGGACATTGAGGTGTTGGAGCGTGTGCAGAGAAGGGCAACAGAGCTGGTGAGGGGTCTGGAGGACAAATCTGATGAGGAACGACTGAGGGAACTGGGGGTGTTCAGCCTGGAGAAGAGGAGGCTGAGGGGAGACCTTCTCGCTCTCTACAGCTCCTGAAAGGAGGGTGCAGAGAGGTGGGGGTTGACCTGTTCTCCCTAGGGACAAGTGATAGGATGAGAGGAAATGGGTTCAAGTTATGCCAGGTGAGGTTTAGATTGGATATTAGGAAAATTTTTTTCACTGAAAGGGTTCTCAGCCATTGGAAGAGGCTGCCCAGGGAGGTGGTGGAGTCGCCATCCCTGGAGGTGTTTTAAAAAAGGGTGGACGTGGTACTTGGGGCCATGGTTTAGAAGTGGGTTTTGTCAGCTTGGGTTAATGGTTGGACTTGATGATCTTAAAGGTCCCTTCCAGCCTCAACAATTTTATGACTCTATGAACTTCGTGTGCAGATTGATTTGGGGGCTTTGAAACGGCAGTGATGTGAACAAGCCGTTGGCAACTCCTGAAGGCTCTGCACGGCGCGTAAAGTTGTTGGATCCGTGCTTGGGAGCAAGGAGACGGAAAGCGAGCTCCTTAGCTGCTAAACCCTGCAGATATTCTCTGAGTTAAGGGAAAGGGCGGCAAAGTAGCTAGAGAAAACGTTCAGAGAGGGAAACTTGCTGAGATGGCTTTTGTGCCGCCTGAGAACTCCAAATACGTATCTTGTCACTTGGCGTAGTCAGCAGCAGCTCACGAATATTCACCATTTCTTACCTCACTCTGTGGGTTTTCTGTAGGTACAGATGGCAGCGTGGATTTTGGAATCCTTAAGGTCCTGGATGATGCGAAGCAAGTGCTGACTCTGAAGAACAGAGGGAAGTATGAGATCGCGTACAGGTGGGTCCAGCTGCCTGGTCTGTGAAGGCATGGTGCCACCATCTGCCCAGACCTGCATTCTCCTTCCATCCATGGCTACAACCTCTTCCCATGCTGGCTACCTTGCATTTTGGGTAAATACAAAATCTGGGCTCTCCAGTCTCAGATATTTTAATGGAGAATCCAGCGGCACACCAGCAGTTCTTCACAGCTCAGCAGGAACCAGAAGGAGAGACCCTGAAATTTAAGTCTCTCACTGCTGAGATTCAGTGCCTTCCTTTTGAGGGTCAGCTCATTTCTCTTTATGAGACTCTTCAAAGGAGGGAATGAAAATATTTGGTGTCGAAGTAAGCTTATAGCACTCTTGATTGTCTGTACTCTGTGTCAAGATCTGGGATTCCCCAAGCAGAGCGGCAGTTTTTCCCTTTTATTTTTCTTTATGGTCCTATGCAAAGTCCTGGCTGTGCTGGTGGCACCGGTACTTTTAACTCCAGAGGTCTTTGTTCCTTCTCTTTCTCCCCAGTTTCAAGCTGGAAAACGCAGATACCAATATACCCGACTTGGCGTCCCACTTCACGATCCAGCCGCAGAAGGGCACGCTGACTGTCTCCGAGCGCCCTGTGCAGGTCCAGCTGCTCTTCCACCCCAAGGTGGAAATGGATATTGAGGACAAAGCCATCCTGCACTGCCAGGTGAGCTGCCTGGCCCAGGTGGTGTTAGCACACCGTGTCTTGGGAGTGTAAGCAGGACGTGTGTCTTCTGGAAGACAGGTTTTAGCTGGGGAATCCAACAAAGTCTTTCAGAAACCCTTTGTGATGCTTCTTAAACGGAGCTGGAAATCTCCTCCGGAGGAGGTGTTCAAACCGGGAGGGTGAGCTGATGGGGACGGGGGATGGGGTGAGGGGACAGAGGACGGGGATGGAGGCTGGCCTCTGCTGTATTTACCAACCCCTCCTCCGGTTGCAGGTGATTGAGCCCAACATCTGTGAAGGAGGCGAGACCATCGCCGTCATCCCGGTGAGGGTGTCAGCGAAAGCTGTGTTCAGCAAGTACAGCATTTCCCCTGCCTCGCTCATCGACTTCGGTGCCATGATGAACGGCACCAGGAAAACCTGCGCCTTCTTGCTGGAGAACAAAGGCATCCGTGACTTCAAATTCTTCATCTACCGAGCACACCGGGATGCACCTGAATTGCTAAGGAGAAGGTGAGAGAAGACCTGCACCACCCTTCCTGCCTGAGGCACCGCAGCATGGCTGGTGTGTGGCAGGCAGCCAGGACACCTGGGTTCTTAGAAGCAGAGAGTAGAATCATAGAATCGTCGAGGTTGGAAGGGACCTTTAAGATCATTGAGTCCGACCATCAACCCAGCACTGCCAAACCCACCACTAACCCACGTCCCTCAGCACCGCGTCTGCCCATCTGTTAAACACCTCCAGGGATGGCGACTCCACCACTGCCCTGGGCAGCCTCTTCCAATGGTTGATAACCCTTTCCGTGAAGAAATTTTCCCCAATATCCAATCTAAACCTCTCCTGGTGCAACTTGAGGCTGTTTCCCCTTGTCCTATCGCCTGTTCCTTGGGAGAAGAGACTGACCCCTCCTCGCTACACCCTCCTTTCAGGGAGCTGTAGAGAGCGATGAGGTCTCCTCTCAGCCTCCTCTTCTCCAGGCTGAACACCCCCAGGTCCCTCAGCCGCTCCTCATCAGCCGTGTGCTCCAGACCCCTCACAGCTCCATTGCCCACACGGTCCAGCACCTCAATGTCTTTCTTGTTGTGAGGGGCCTAAAACTGAACACAGCATTCAAGGTGGGGCCTCTTGTCCATCCGCGTCACTGGCATGTGAGAAGGAGCGGAAAAATGCTTCAGGATCCCCATGGGTAGGACAAAGCTGGTGTTAGCGCTGATCTATCCATAAGCTACAGCAATGCGTGGTGGAGGCAGCCCTCCGGGAGCAGGACTTTCCTCCATGGGGAGGTCAGCTTTGGCCTTGGAGAACCGCAGGGGGAGCTCAGCATGATGGATGTTTCTGCTTTCTCCTCTCAGCGTACATCAAAGAAGGAAATCCGCCCGCTCCCAAGACAGTGAAAACTTCAGCAAAATGACTCCCTCGGCCAAGCAAAGCAAACACTCGCTGCAAAAGGACACGAACCCCTTCATGCAGGTGGGTGGCTCCTGCTCCCCAACACATGCCGCCGCAGCTGGAGCGGGAGGACGCCGCTGTGCGCAGGCTGGGGGCTCATCGCCGCGGCATGGGACATGGTCTGCGTGTGCCCAGCAGTGGCGGCTGGAGGTCCGTCATCTCCCAGCCCCAAGCAGAGGCAGGAGCTGCTCGCTCCCATGCTCTGCCTCAGGCCTGAAGTTGTGGGGTCAAGAGAGTGGAGCAGGTCCCATGTTTGGCAGCTGCTGGCCCAAATAGGTCTGTGAATGCCATATGATGACCTAGCTCTTTCTTCTTCCCAGTCCCCTCTCTTCCATCATTTCTCAGTTATTTCTGCTCTCCTGTTTTACCTCCGGAGGTTGAAGGATCCCAGCTATCACCTTCACCCTTTGCACCCAAACTCCTTTCTCTGTGCCACTTGGGACGAGCCTACACCTCCTCCCAGCTTGTTCATGTCATCCTGGCTGCGGAATCATCCCTCCCTGCCCCGGGACTGGGGACTTGGGCCCAGCTGGAGGCCAAGGAGTGGTACGCTCCTTGCTGGGGATGCTCAAGGTATGGCTGTTAGACATCAGCCTCTCCGGGGACTCTTTTTCTGCAGGCTCGCATCACTCTAGGCATGTTCACGGTGTACCCTGGCTTTGGCTCCGTCCCTCCTGGGGGCCAGCAGATGATCACGGTGGATTGCTACGCGGAGCCACTGGGGACATGCAAGGAGCACCTGTCCATCGATATCAGCGACAGAGACCCCAAGGACCATCCCCTCGGCATCCCCTATACCCTGTGTGCCGAGTCCTGCCTCCCAGGTACGCCCCATCTCCAGGTTCCCATGCCCAGACCTGCTGCTGATCAGCACCTGAACTTACTGCTTGGACAGAGAGGCACCCTCACCCTGAAGTCCCATCTTAAAATCCTCAGAGGTTCCAGTCCTTTTCAAGTCCGCCAGTGGGGAGAGGCTGGGAGGGATACATGGAAGGATAAAAGGAAAGCAATAAGACTGAGGGTGACTGAGCTCCATCCTCACAGCCAAAACTCCCCCACCCAGGTTGGGTTTTGCAGGGACCTGAGCAGAAAGGGCCCTCTGAGAGGCCAACAGGGCCCAGATAAATTCAGCTGGAAGGCTTCTCCATCCTCAGCCCTCCCTCTGGTTTGCTCGCAGCATTTGTGGTTGACGACATAGAGTCCATCTTTGAGGAACATCAAATCTGCAGCAACAACAACCTCTGCCACGTCCTCCAGATGGTGCAAGACAAAGGCGTGTTTGTCAGAGATGAGAACAAGTTTCTCTTCACCAACGTTCTGGTTGGGCACCGGGCCACAGCTCGCTTCAAGATCCGCAATGTGGAGAAAGTCCCCTGTGACGTGGTTCTCTCGGTCAAACCCGTCGCCAGTAAGGTAAGAACGAGAGGCCACGGGGACTGTTGCTCTTTAAAGGTTGTGTGACAGCCTCCCTTGTTCTCCACATTCCTTGCTGCCTCTTGCCCACACTAGTCCAGCTCAGTGCGGGTCACACTACAGGGGACAGCAGCAATGCCGGGGTAACAGTTGGGTTGAATTCAGCGTGTCTCAAGCAAGGTTTTGCTTCACCCCTCTGGGTCTTTGGTGGAAGACCTGAACCTTTCTGAACAGCTCTTGGAAGCACGCTCAGAGGGGGCTTTTCTAGTGGACTGGTGAACCAGGGCTCAAAGCAGACCGTTTCCTCAGGCTCCCTGGTCTTTTCCTGTTCCTTAAAGGCCAATTCTAAGTTATTTGCAGGGTTTTCCACGCAGTCTCCACCACCCATGTGTGCTGGGGTGGCTGCCCAGCGCTCAGAGCAAGCTTTTGCGCTCCTGGGCTTTATGGCAGCTCCCTGGGGAAGGTCAGCACCACTTTGGAGTCACCTTCCAAGGTGGAAGGAGCCTGTCCAGGGAAGCGGGAAGGAAGGACGCCATCTGGGGTCTTCCCCGTGATGCATATATGAATAAGACTGCATCACGTTGAAGGATGTTTTCTCCTAACACCGCTCTGTGGGTTCCTTAACAGCTTAACACCCGCGTTAAGGACGTTTTCGAGGTGGATCCCGTTCGGATGTGCTTGCCCAGCCGCTCCCACGCCTTTGCTACGGTGACTTTCACTCCACAAACCATGCAGAACTACCAGTGCACTTTTGAGGCTTCCCTCGATGTCCATGCAAGGTAAGTCACCCGAGGAAACTTTAGGGGTGACCTTTCTGATAGCCGCCTCTCCTCTGGGAGGATGTAGGCCTCTTGTTAACCCGAACTCTTTCAGAAGCCCTAGGTAGGGTGTTTAGCATTGGATAATATAAGAGGCAGTAACTACTAGATATAGAAGAGCAGAAAAATAACAGTCATAGTTTAGGCTGTATGAGTAACCATGAAGATGGCGTAGCGTTGGGTACCAACTGGAAGTTACTGAATCAGAAAGAAATGGAGATGTGCAACAGCTGAGCTTTCTAAGGACGGAGGGTTAGGTGCGGAGGTTTCTGTGCCAGCGAGTCAGCCTGCGTTATTTCCTCCTCATTGATGGTAAAATGAGATGATCCAATGTGATTACCTGGGGTATATTAAGGTATTTTATGTTAAGGAGTGATTGGACACCTTGGGGTTGTTGAGCCTGGGGAAGAGAAGGCTCCGGGGAGACCTTATTGTGGCCTTCCAGTGCCTAAAGGGGGCTACAGGAGAGCTGGGGAGGGACGTTTTCCAAGGACATGGAGTGATAGGACGAGGGGGAATGGCTTCAAACTGGAAGAGGGGAGATTGAGATTAGATATGAGGAAGAAATTTTTCCCTCTGAGGGTGGTGAGCCCCTGGCGCAGGTTGCCCCGAGAAGCTGTGGCTGCCCCATCCCTGGAGGTGTCCAAGGCCAGGTTGGACGGGGCTTGGAGCACCCTGGGCTGGTGGGAGGTGTCCCTGCCCAGGGCAGGGGGGTTGGGACGAGAGGATCTTCAAGGTCCCTTCCAACCTAAACCATTCTATGAGTCTATGATTCTATGATCATAAAAGAGGAGCCCGGTTCCTCTGTCCTGGGACCTGTGTTTGTACTGGGGCTCTGTCCTGCTCCTCCCCGACCCTTTAGTCACCGAATTGGGCAAAAGTAAGTCAGCTTTCTGCCCTAATAACCAATTCCTTGTTTAGTGTCCTTGCAAATAGTCTTTACTGATGGTGTTATTTATTTACTTCTCCCTTCTTGCTTTTATACTGTTTTCATGCTGCGCTTGTGCTTTCTGCATATGTCTCGCGTCACCGTGGCCAGTGGATTTGCCACGTCGCATCTGTTGCCTCATTATTTACCTGCTGTACCGCATGATTCGATTAAGTGAAATGATTTTTAACGGTTATTCGGGGAGGCTCTGGCTCTTCAGAGCAGATTCCTCTTGTGAGTGGCCCTGATCGGGCTGGGAGGAGAGGGGTGAGGGGGAGCTGCGTCGTGGGGTACCACCAGCCCAGGGAAAACGCAGTGGGTGGCACTCGCTTGGCGAGTGGGGAACGGGTTAGTGCCAGTCCTAACGACTTCTCCTCTGCTTCTGCTGTAGCCCTGCAGCAATTAAATCACGAAGCCTGACCTTCGAGATCAGTGGAGACGGGAATCTGCCTCGGGTGACACTCCTGCGCCCCGTCCTTCGCAATAAGAGAGGGAACCCTCTGCTGCTCTTCAAGAAGCTGTTGCTGGGTGATGCGGAAAAACTCCCTCTGGTCCTTCATAACGGTGGCACCATACCTGTCCAGGTGAGGACCTGCTCGGGGAACACTCTGGTCTGGGAACAAGTGCTTGTCCCGTGGAGGAAAGGTCCCAGAAAACATGGTAGACCTGGGAAGAGGTCTCAGAAAGGCTTCTTAAGCAAAGGACCGACTTCTGCTTTCCAGGAAGGGAGTTCCTCTTGGAAATGTGGTTTTCTGACCCATCTGTCCTTTCCAGTTCAACACAAGAAAGTTGGTGGGGTATTTTTCCTCTTTTCTCTCTTCTCACGCTTTGGTTCTCACGTGGGCATGCGTGATGTCCTAGTCACACTAGATTGTATTTGATCCCTTTTTACTACATTTTAGTTAAACTCAGTTGTAGTTTAATTACATTCTGCTTATTACTCTTAGTACTTTGTGTCCTCGTTGGTTATATTTTAATTCTATCACAATGCCTCTGAACGCCTTTTTTCCTGTCTGATTTCACTTAAACTTTGTGCTAAGAGCTGCGCGTGAAGCGGGGGACGCGTGCTGGGTACCCCATGCTGGCCCAGCAGCAGTACGGCGTCGATCCCGCGTGCCATCCTGTACCCACACCAGTGTGGTTGTGCTCTGTGTTCCCTTTTCTCAGTTTATGATAGACCTGTTGGATGAAGCGGGAGTTTTCTTCTTGAAAGCCAGGCCCACCACATACTGCCTCTACCAAGCTGCGGGCATGAAGGAGGACTCTTCTGGAGAAGGTAAATTCGTTAACCGTGAAGTGTGGTCATCCACACGGGCAAAATGTGCGCCCTGCTCTTGGCTTGGCCAAGCAGCAGCCAGATTTTAGACACAGTTTCTTTCCTGGAGCTCTCTGTACCCTTAGTTTTTCATGTGGGCTCCGCAGGGTTTCCTTCCGGCAAGTTGTAGGAAGGTTTCCTGTTGTTCTGGACATGGTGGGTTGAGTTGTGGGGAACTATCACCACTTGAGTGGACCCTCTGAGGTCTCTGTTGCATGTGGGGAGTTACCAGCCTGAACGGAGGCAGCCCTTGAGCCCACAGCCAGCCAACAAAAGCCAAAACCACTCTTTGACGCAGCTTTACGTATGGCAGGAGCTGGCTGGATGCAGCTGGAGTCAGAGCTGGGTCTTAACCTGAGGTTAAGACACTTCAGCAGTGATATGTATGGTGGTGTTACAGTCTTGTGAATATAGGAGGAGGGTCTGGAACCAGTCAGTGGTGGGAGAACCTGTGCTTGGAGACAACTGGGTTTCAACTTCTTATTCCTCTTATACCCCATGGAAAAGTTTCCTCTGTACGGCTGTATTGTTTGTCTCTGATCTCCATTGCTGTGCAGAGAGGAAGCCTCACACCGTTTCCCTGGTCCTGCATCACGGGGAATCAGCAGAGTTTGACGTGCTTTTCAAACCCACCCTGGCCCAACGCATGGAAGGGAAGATCCACCTCTCAGTGGTGGACAACCCCTATGAAGAGACCGACATTCAGCTGGTGGGTGAAGGCTACGAGGATGACCTCACGCTGGATAACATCCATGGACTAGCAGCAGATAACAAGGAGGAGAACACCGAGGGCGATCTGGAGGAAGACATAATTGAGGGTAAGAGAGGAGAGGCTGGCGTGATGGAGCAAGGAACAGGAAAATACACATTTCTGCTCACCCTGTGGCAGTGCAGGTGTGGTCCAGCCTTGGCGGACAGACCCTGTTGCCTTTTGTAGCCTGCAGAGCAGCCACCCTTGAGAACACAAGGGAAGATCCTCTGTCAAGGGGGAAGCTTGTAGGCCGGCAGGGAAGGCTCAGAGGTACCAGCGTTCAGCTGAGTAGCTCTAAAAGTAGGTCTGCCAGCCCATGGTGTGCTATGGAGATGAAGACCATGCACGATAATTTACGTCCTCTATATAACCAAGCCTGTGCTGTCACCTGCCGGATCTGGTGGCCTGGGAGCGTCCCTGCTGTGCTGCATGTCCCTCGGCACAGGCACAGCCACGTGTTTAGGGACATGCCAGGGTGTTTCCCTGAAAGTGGTAGGATGGGGAGCTGCAGCTCCCAGAGGGAGGAAGGCTTGGAGCAAGGAGGAGTTGGACATACACATGTCTGTGCGTGTGAGGGGGGACAGATGGACCTCACCGCACGCTGAGATCTCTTGCGCTCATTCTTAACAGCTGCCAGAGTGGATCACATCCAGTTTGGGGACTGTCACGTCGGGAGACCCTACGCCGTGACCTTCACGATCACCAACCGCAGCAGAGAGGAGGCGATGCGGTTTGAGTGGCTGGCAGACAC
This sequence comes from Pluvialis apricaria, assembly GCA_017639485.1. Taxonomy (NCBI): domain Eukaryota; kingdom Metazoa; phylum Chordata; class Aves; order Charadriiformes; family Charadriidae; genus Pluvialis; species Pluvialis apricaria. Next base: position 22,156,978 of record CM030018.1, on the reverse strand, counting down.
CCCGTTTCACTTCTCCCCCCGGGTGAGCTTGGATGGCTCTGCCTTTCCCCGCTGTTCGAGCCCTGCCTGGCGGGTTCCCAGGAGCTAGCGGGGAGTCACCCCATACCGGTGACAGCCCATTCCAGTACCTCGTAAGAGACACAATCCCTGGCTTTGCTGGAACAGGGCTGTCAACCCCGCAGAGAAGGCGCCATGGTATAGGAGGCGGCATCTTTTGTTTGTACTTTCCTCTGTCAAACCTCAGATGAATACACAGTAAGATGGAGGTTCACAGAATCCCAGAACAGTCAGGGTTGGCAGGGCCCTCTGGAGCTCCCCCAGTCCCACCCCCTGCCACAGCAGGGGCACCTCCAGCAGTGGCACAGGACGGCGTCCAGGCGGGTTTGGGGTGGCTCCAGAGTGGGAGACTCCCCCACCTCTCTGGGCAGCTGTGCCACTGCTCTGCCACCCGCACAGGGAAGAAGTCCCTCCTCAGGTTGAGATGGAACTGCCTATGGTCAAGTTTGTGCCCGTTCCCTCTTGTCCTGTCCCTGGGCACCACTGGAAAAAGACTGTTCCCATCCCCCTGGCACCCTCCCTTTGGGTATTTGTAAAGATTGATAAGATCCCCCCTCAGTCTTCTCTTCTCCAGACTGAAAAGCCCCAAGGCCCTCAGCCTTTCCTCATCAGAGAGATGCTCCAATCCCCTCATCATCTCCGTAGCCCTTTGCTGGACCCTCTCCAGCAGTTCCCTGTCCTTCCTGACCCGGGCAGCCCAGAACTGCACACAGTGCTCCGGCTGCGGCCTCCCCAGGGCAGAGCAGAGGGGGAGGATGACCTCCCTCGCCCTGCTGGCCACACTCTGCTGGGTGCACCCCAGGGTGCCATTGGCCTTCTTGGCCACCAGGGCACATTGCTGGCTCATGGTCACCCTGTTGGCCCCCAGCACTCCCAGGTCCCTTTCCACAGAGCTGCTCTCCAGGAGGTCAGCCCCCAACCTGTACTGGTGCATGGGGTTATTCCTCCCCAGATGCAGTACCCTACGCTTGCCCTTGTTGAGCTTCATCAGGTTTATCTCCACCCAACCGTGGCAGAGCTGCTCACCACATCAGTCCCTTTGCTGTCAGTCTTGCTCTTGCCAGTGATTCCAGTTTGATCTCGGCGCTCTCGTTCTCCCTAGGTGGGACACCTCCATGCTGGCTGTGCTAAGGACATCACAGTGACCTTGAAATCGGACGTCGCGGTCGCCTTCAAAATGCACCCAGTGAAGTGTAAGGTGGCTCGGATCACCTTCCAGCTGCCACCAGAGCAGGTCGCCGACTGGGATGACCACCTGCGCACCGTGAAGTGGGTGGATGCCACGAGGGACACGGCAGCCACGTGGCCCATGAAGAGGAAGGTAAGAAGAGCAATAGAAAAGCTAACTGAGCTTCTACAAAAAGAACTGCCGACGGCAGCGGACCGACATGTCGGCTGGCTAAGCAGCTTTTGCTTCCTCCTGACGTTTCATCCATCCATGAGGTTAACCAGCAGTGCGTTTTCGGGGAGAGGCGGACGCACGGTGACCTGATACTGTCACGCAAGATGGGGAAGTCTTTTGGACAAGAGGCATTTAGTTTGACAAGAGAAGTTTAGCCACATGCAAACTATCAGTCGCTGCCAAAAGCTGAAGTGTTGCAGCCTGTGTTGAAGGGGAGGTCACGTTTTATGGTAACACATTTTGTGGCGTTAAAATCTCGTCATCTGATTCAGTGCCTTTTCACCAAAAGGACTTAAATCCAGCGCGCTCGATCCCTTGTTTTGAAGCGGAGAGCAACACTAGCACTCTTCTGTGTACGCTGGCGAGCCCACCAGCGCGTTGTGGGTGAGCTCTGAGCTCTGTCTACACTAATACCAGAGATTCTGCTTGTGGGGTGTATATGGTGTGGGATATTTCATTACGGGACAGCCCAGGCGCTGTATGGTGGTCACGCAGGAGTCCGGGGAATTATCATTGCCAGAAACTCTTGCTTTTGTTACCATTACTGCCAAACACACTTATCTTGGGTGATGGTTCTTCCCTAGTTTCTGAACCATTGTAAGACCTGTAAACCAAACTTCTTCCCCGTCAAAGCATCAGCAGTCGGAGACTTTCCTAACGAGTTCATTCCCATCCCAAAATGCCCATCCTCAGCCCCCAGCAGTGTGGCTGTTGCCCCACGCGTAACATCTGGAAGAAACTTTCTCCGAAGACAAGAAGGAAAAGGTCCTTTCTAGGTTTGTTCTTTCTGGGGCTTCTCCACGCACAGAGTTCCAGCAGTGGAACTTTATCCTAATTTAGAGGCCTGCTGAATTTATAGGGCGTTAGGAAAAAGGTTGGACGCTCTACAGGGTTGAAATAAGGGGGCTGATACCCAGTCATAGTCCCCATGGGTGTACTCGGTTGTGGTGGTGATTGCTTTGATCAGTAGGTAGAAACAAATACTATAGCGGAAGGGTCAAATTTTGTCATCTTTCCAGGGAAATAAAAGGGAATGGTCCTTCCTAGCCACTACAATATGGCTGATTTTGGAGGCCGAGAGGCTCCCTGCTCAGTCTGCCTTTCTGGGCTCTGCTCAGTGAATTTTTTTTCCCCTCTCCTGTTTGGAGGTGATCGAGACAGACCCAGAACCGGCTCACACTGTCCTGGAGAAGAGCAGCCGCGAGGTGGAGCTTCGCCTCAGTGCTGTCGTTGACTACGCCGAGTTCCAGATGGATATGGAGGCGATTCAGTTCAAGGAGACCTTGGTCTTCCAGACAAGGATACTCACGTGAGTGCTGGGGGAGCTGGCTTTGCCCAGGGCTGACCCAGTACCTGCTTCCCCAGAGCCACGCTGTGCTCTCCCGTGGCCTCCGCTTTTCCTTCTGCTCATGGTCCTGTGCCAGCAGAGGTTATGCTGGTCGCTTGGCAGCTTAATGAAACCTCTTCGAATTTCTACCAGGCTGATCAGCCTTGGCGGGGGGTGCTGCTGCCTGCTGAGTCTGAGGTTTTGGCTTCCACCCGTAATCTGGCACATCTCCCGCATGTGGATCCGAGTCCCATCGAGGGCTTTCCGTTCATTCTCACCTTTAAATAAATCATTTATTGTTGCGTCCTTTCCAAGTCCCGGCTGGGCGCTGGGGCCCGTACATCTGCACACAAAGCCAAGCAGGAGATGGTGGCTGCCATCCTGCCAAGACGTGCGGGAGAAGCTCCATTCTGCTGTGCCTTTTTGCTGAGAACAGCCATGGTTTTGCTCTCGTTTGCGTGTTGCCTGTCCTCATCTGCTTGAGGACCAGCTTGCAGTCAAAATAATATCATACCAAGACATAAAGACCAGAATAAGACCCTTGCATTAAGTCTTCTGGGCACCGTGTCTGCCCTTTCCTCTTTAACTTCCAAACTTTGAAATACTTCGTCTTGGGGTAGCCCAGGGCAGCGATCTAGCCATGGCAAAGTCTGGGGAAGAAGATGCTGCTCAGCATACAGAAAGGGGTGCCCGGAGCCCACCGTACAGCGTTACTTCTCTACTTGCTTTGTATTTATTGGACTTTTTTATTCCTCCTTCTTGCTTTTCAGTTTCCAGCTGTCCAATACAGGGAATGTGGCCCTGGAATACAGCTGGATGGTGGCTGTGGAGGATGAAGGGGCGGTGGGCCATACTGAGGAGCTGCTCTCGCCCAGTCTGGATGGTAAGGCACTAGCTCTCTGTGGCAGTCGTGGGGTGCCCGGGGTGTTTCCGTTGGTAGCGGGGGGGTTGGGGAGAAAAACCACGCCACTTCACCCCAAAACACGAATTGCTTTTTCATCCCTGTCCAGTCGTCTGCTTTCATCAGCATCTTCCCAGCTGCAGCTGGAGACTTTCTCCTTGCCCCCTGCCTGCCGTTCCGACCCTCCTGTGCTTGCTGTGACGCTCGTGCTCTGCACGGGAGCAGGGAGCCACGGGGGGGGGTCAGGACTGGGGAGGGGGGACATCAGGGCACCTCTCTGGGAAGTCTCTGAGGCTGGGAAAATCGACGGTGTAACCACGAGTTGGCTGAGCTGCAGTCACCGTCTGCGTGCAGTTCCCCAGTCCATGGCAAGCGCAAAGTCACCGTCTAAAATCAACCCTCTGAATTTGGGCCACCGGGGTGTCCGCTGCAGGCGGAGACCCTGCTCACAGCAGTTATGGGAGCTCAACGGCGGGGCCGTGACTCGTTAACCTGCAGTAACGCGCTTGCGCCTGAGCCGGCGGGGTCCTTGGGAGCAGTGTGGTTCTGCAGGGAAACGGGGCTGCGTGTCCGAGAGGTCTGGTTGGAAACAGGAGCGAGGAGAGCTGCCGACGCGTTTCCTACCGCGGGCAGCTCGTCTGATGGTCAAGATGGGAGAGCCCAACCCGATCCTTGACGCTCCGCGTGTCCTTATCTCCCTCCCCTGTGGGTCCTGGTGTTGGCTCTTCCCCGGCACAGGGCACACGCGTGCCGAAGCCGGTCCGCTGGGCTGTGCCCTCAGCTGGCTGGTCGTCGGTTATGAAAGCCTGACAAAAGAGGAAGGAAGGAAAGGGTGCGAAGGACGGAGCAGCGCTGTTCCCCAAAGCCTTCTCTCCACCACGCACAACAAGCAAAATTCAGTTCTGCCGGCAACGAGGACCTAACACTGTCCTTGATGCTAAGCGCTGAGGCTGGCTGTACTGGGACGTGAAACAGCGCCCAGAAATTTTCCCAGGTGCTGTAACAGTCATCTCTACTGTTAGTTTTGGGAATGAACAGTGGCCAGAAACCATTCTGCAGGAGAAGTTTGCATCTTAGCTCCCCAGCCCTGGAGACGGAGAGGGTTTAACAGCGTGGAGTGAAGCGTCTGGCGTCAGTCCCGGGCCCCTTTAACTTGCTAACGTGTAGCCTTCCCGTCTGTCATCCGAGCATCTTTAACAGACGTTCAGTGCTGCGTTTGGATTCAAGCAGTTCGCTGGGTCTCTGCTGGGCTTTTTCAGCCGTATTTGCTGCTCCCCACCCTGTTTCTCCCTCCTGTCTGTTCTCACTTTCACACCTGTCCCCACGACTTTCTGGGATTAGGATTTAGCAAGCAGTAACAGCGAACCGAAAGCAAACTGACCGCTCTCCCCGTTCTTCACGGGGAGTCCTCCTGCTGAAAGCCCTTGGCCAGAGATGCTCCCAGGGCATCCCAGCTCCCTCCTGTCCCACCCGCAGCAGGAGGCAGAGGTGCTGGGAGCAGAGGATTTTCTCCTTGAAAGATGTCCTGCTATAACCTCTTCTTTACTGCAGGGGGTTTCCCCTCCTCCGCTTCTGGTGCCCCTGTGAAGTCCAGCCATTCTTCAAACCAGCTGAGCTGCACTCTGGAGCAGGTCTGTTCCTCCCTGAGGTCATCTCTGAACACCGTCAGTGCCACCTCGGTGTTCTCTGTCGAGCCCCGCAGCGGCACCGTCCCTGCCGGCCAGGAGCAGCTCTTCCAGATTAAGTTCTCTCCAGTCTGCGTGGGGGACTTTGAGAGCCGTATACTCTGCAGGTAGGAAGCGTCCAGGCACCTTTTGACTCGTAATATTGATGGATAGTCGTGGATTGGGGCGGGTGGGAGTGCGGACCTGGGGACAGCCAGCCCCAGAGAGGCAGCAGAAACAACCAACATACAAGAGTGAAGAAAGATGATCATCCGGCCTTGGTAGAAGCAGGTATGGAGAGACTGGGAAAAGACGTTGTATGAAATATTAAGCTCCTAGAGGGTTGCAAAATCTGGAATGAGAGATCCAAGGCGGCTGTCAAGGGCCAGCCAGTCCCTAGCTGTGCTTCCTTATCAGATAAGCCCGGCTTCCTTCTCCACACAGAAACCTGTGTGCTGTGCTTGGTCTCTAGACACGTAACTGTTCGCGTTTCTGCCGTTTCACCTCTGCTGCCTCCACGGTGGGGAGCACAGTTCTGTTTGATTTGCTGCTCGATGCTTGCACGGAGAGAGGATGCAACACTTGTGTGGTGTGCAGAGAGATAAACAAGCAGTTGGCTGGCTGGAAATGTTACTCTGGCTAATACCGGTCCCTTTCTTCCTAGTATTCCTAACCTGAAGCCAAAGCAGAAGGGCCCAGAGGTGGTTGTGAAGGGGAGAAGCCTGATGCCGGACTGCCACTTTGAACTGGAAGACTCTGACTACACCACCGCAAAAAGGCGCAACCCAGAGTTGCAGGGACCAAAGGGGACAACGTTTGATCCCAACTGTCGTGGTTTAGGCCAAATCGGCCACTGGGGACATAGGGGACCCGACAGATGCTCCCCTCTACCCCTCTTCAAAGAGAGAGGCAGAGGAGGAAAAAGAGACTTACCAGTTTAGAAGCATCTAAACTACTTTAATAGTTTTTTATTTTATATTTTTTTTATATTTTATATTTTTTTATATATATTATTTTAATAGTTTTTTATTTATTAATAATAAAATAAAAGGAAATAATGAGAAATATACAAAACCGTATCAAGCTCCCAAGATGACAATCTCGACACCGGCTGGCACTGGGGCAGTCCCAGGCTGGACTCGGTGACGGACGGGAACTGGATTCCGGATCTGGATTCAGGATCGGGTCCAAAGGCAGACGAACAGACAGAGTCCTCCTCAGACGTCAGCCGTTGAAGCAAGAAGGCAAAAAGAAGGGCAAAAAGAAAAAAAAGAGACTGACCCTTTGCTCCGTCAGCTTTTATACTGAGCATGAGGCAGATGGGATGGAATACGCTGTTGGTCAGTTTTGGGTCACCTGCCCTGTGCGCTCCTCCCCGCAGGTGGGACCCCATTATGCTTTTCCGCTTCCGCCCCTCCAACGTGGCAAATAACACAGCTGGTTGGCCTCGGGTGTTAGAACAATAAGTGTAAGCAAGAGCCTCCCTGCATACCATGTCTGGACATCAGCTCTAAACATCGGTGTGATCACTCTGAGAGAGTGAACATTGTCTGCACAATGTGCTGTTAATTTCAGTAGTTAAAAGAGGCCCAGCTAAGAAGCGAAGCTACTGAACAAAATTGGTCCTGTTTTACCTCAAACCAGGACATTCCACCCCTTATTCCATACCATTTGCATCTTGCTCAGATTACTATTACTTTTATCTATCAAATCTATGCACACACAGAGGATATATATATATGTATGGATACATGCAGGTCACTCATCTACGATTATCTTTATATACAAAAGTTTAAGTCCATTTGATTCATGATTGCAGGATCTCATCTCAGGGCAGGAAAGATGGTACAAAATTCATTGTGGTTTGTGCCCGTGGGTAGCATGTTCATCTTGAAGAGCTTGCTGGACGCCAGTTGATAAAGCTAGCTCAGGTTTCATCACCACTGTGTCATCCTGAAAAACACTTATTGAACACTGTTAGTATTATGTAGTGATCAGCATCATACAGCTCAGAATTGAGTATTCTCACCAAGGGTTAAATTCCCTTGGGGTACACATTGAACTTCTCCATCCTTCAGCATCACCCACCAAGTACATCCAGGTCCTTGAGCAAAAACAGTCCCACGAATGGGTTTGCTTTTGTCTGAAGGAGGAGAAACCCAGACAGTTTTTCCTAACATATTCCTTTCATGCACCACAGGGACTTTGTCCCCTTCTACTGTATGTAAAAGGTCTGATTGAGCAGGACCAGCTCGATTGATGGATCCCCTGGTGTTAACTAACCAGGTAGCTTGCTCTAAATGCTTGTCCCAATTTTTAAAGGTTCCACCACCTATTGCTTTTAGGGTGGTTTTTAACAGTCCATTATATCGCTCAATCTTCCCAGAAGCTGGTGCATGATAGGGGATATGATATATCCATTCAATGCCATGTTCTTTGGCCCAATTACTTATGAGATTGTTTTTGAAATGAGTCCCATTGTCTGACTCAATTCTTTCTGGAGTGCCATGTCGCCACAAGACTTGCTTTTCAAGGCCCAGGATGGTATTCCGGGCAGTGGCATGGGGCACGGCATAGGTTTCCAACCATCCGGTGCTTGCTTCCACCATTGTAAGCACATAGCGCTTACCCTGGCGAGTTTGAGGGAGTGTGATGTAGTCAATTTGCCAAGCCTCCCCATATTTATATTTCAGCCATCGTCCTCCATACCACAAAGGTTTTAACCTTTTAGCTTGCTTGATTTCGGCGCATGTTTCACAGCCGTGGATAACCTGCGCAATAGCGTCCATGGTTAAATCCACCCCTCGGTCACGGGCCCATTTATAGGTTGCATCCCTTCCTTGATGACCTGAAGTGTCATGGGCCCACCGAGCTAAGAATAGTTCACCTTTATGTTCCCAGTCCAAGTCTGTCTGGAAAATTTTAGCAGCCTGATCCACTTGCTGATTGTTTCGATGTTCCTCGGTGGCCCGACTCATGGGTACGTGGGCATCTACATGACGTACCTTTACGACTAGGTTCCCTAGCTGGGCAGCAATGTCTTGCCACAATTCAGCAGCCCAGATGGGTTTACCTCTGCGCTGCCAGTTGCTCTGCTTCCACTGCTTTAACCATCCCCACAGAGCATTTGCCACCATCCCTGAGTCAGTATAGAGATAGAGTATTGGCCGCTTTTCTCGTTCAGCAACATCTAACGCCAGCTGGATGGCTTTTACCTCTGCAAATTGACTCGATTCACCTTCTCCCTCAGCAGCTTCTGCGACTCGTCGTGTAGGACTCCACACAGCAGCTTTCCACCTTCGATGCTTTCCTACAATACGACAAGATCCGTCTGTAAACAGAGCATACTGTTTCTCATCATCTGAGAGTTCGTTATATGGTGGAGCTTCCTCAGCACGTGTCACCACCTCCTCTGGTGGCATTCCAAAGTCTTTGCCTTCGGGCCAATTTGTGATCACTTCTACGATTCCTGGACGGTTTGGGTTTCCTATTCGAGCTCGCTGTGTGATTAAGGCAACCCACTTACTCCAGGTAGCATCGGTGGCATGATGAGTAGAAGGAACTTTACCCTTGAACATCCAGCCCAGTACTGGTAATCGGGGCGCCAGGAGGAGCTGTGCCTCAGTACCAATTACTTCTGAAGCAGCTCTAACTCCTTCATATGCTGCCAAGATTTCTTTCTCAGTTGGAGTATAGTTGGCCTCGGAGCCTTTATACCCTCGACTCCAGAATCCTAGGGGTCGACCTCGAGTCTCCCCTGGTGCTTTCTGCCAAAGGCTCCAGGTAGGGCCATTGTCCCCAGCTGCGGTGTAGAGCACATTTTTAATGTCTCGTCCAGTTCGGACTGGTCCAAGGGCTACTGCATGCAGCAATCTCTTGTTTAATTTGCTCAAAGGCTTGTCGTTGCTCAGGGCCCCACATAAACTCATTTTTCTTTCGAGTCACTTCGTAGAGAGGTTTTACAATCTGGCTATAACCTGGAATATGCATTCTCCAGAAACCCACACCACCTACAAAGGCTTGTGTTTCCTTTTTGTTAGTAGGTGGGGACATAGATGTTATTTTGTTAATTACGTCCATTGGGATTTGGCGACGTCCATCTTGCCACTTAACTCCCAAGAACTGGATCTCTTGTGCAGGTCCCTTGACCTTACCTCTTTTTATAGCAAAACCTGCTTTCAGAAGAATCTTAATGATTTTCCTACCTTTCTTGAAAACTTCTTCTGCTGTGTTACCCCACACAATGATGTCGTCGATGTATTGTAAGTGTTCTGGAGCTCCGCCCTTCTCCAGTGCGGTCTGGATCAGTCCATGGCAAACAGTAGGGCTGTGTTTCCACCCCTGGGGCAGTCGATTCCAGGTGTACTGGACACCCCTCCAGGTGAAAGCAAACTGTGGCCTGCACTCTGCTGCCAAAGGAATAGAGAAAAAAGCATTAGCAATGTCAATTGTAGCATACCATTTGGCTGCCTTTGACTCCAGTTCATACTGAAGTTCTAGCATGTCTGGCACAGCAGCACTCAGTGGTGGTGTGACTTCATTCAGGCCACGGTAGTCTACTGTCAGTCTCCAGTCCCCATCAGACTTCCGCACTGGCCATATAGGGCTGTTAAAGGGTGAGCGAGTTTTGCTGATCACTCCTTGGCTCTCTAGCCGTCGAATCAGGTTATGGATGGGAATGAAGGAGTCTCGGTTGGTTCGATACTGTCGTCGATGCACCGTGGCAGTAGCAATTGGCACCTGCTGATCTTTAACCCTCAGCAGTCCCACAACAGAAGGGTCATCTGAAAGACCGGGGAAGGCTGACAGCTGTGTAACATCCTCAGTCTCTACAGCTGCTATACCAAAAGCCCACCGATACCCTTTGGGGTCTTTAAAATACCCTCTCTTGAGATAGTCTATGCCAAGGATGCACGGAGCATCTGGACCAGTAACAATGGGGTGTTTCTCCCATTGATTCCCAGTTAGGCTCACTTCGGCCTCTAATACAGTCAGTTCTTGAGATCCGCCTGTCACTCCAGAAATAGTGACAGTTTCTGCCCCTTTATGATTCGATGGCAATAGGGTACACTGTGCACCAGTGTCCACCAGGGCTTTATACTTTTGTGGCTCTAATGTGCCAGGCCATCGAATCCACACAGTCCAATAAATTCGGTTGTCCCTTTCCTCCTCCTGGCTGGAGGCAGGGCACCTCTGACATCGACCATAGTACCTGTTCCTATCTGGACCGTAGGATCGCCTACTGTAGGTCGGAGCAGCATGCCTCCTGTAAGAATTCTTTCTTCTATCTGCTTTACTTTGCAACTCAAGCGCCCGTGCCTGTAGGGCTGAGATAGGTTCTCCATCCCACTTCCTCATATCCTCTCCATAGTTGCAGAGGCACAGACACAGGAAATCTCTGAGTGGGTTCGATTGGTCTTGAGTTGGAGAGTGTTTTTTCTCTTGAGTAGGAGGGCGTGTTTTCTTAGTAGCTGCGACATGGTTCTGTGCAGGGGAAGAATGGGATTTTTCCTCCACCTTGGTTAATGTATCAAGCAGTTTATCGGTGTGCTCAACTATTTTCTTGGTCATTTGCTCCATTGTCTCAGTCATTTTCTCAGTGACCACAGTCAGTTTTTCCACAGCTGCCACAGAGAAAGGACGAGAGAGACTGTCTTCATACTGTCGTACCTTGTTAACCACTTCGCTTACAGTTGGTGTGTCGGTATCGGATCCTCCCCAGACCATTGTTGACAATGTGTGGGAATATGTTGGTGGTGCACTTTGTACAAACTTTTTTAGCATGGATCGTTTGCATGGCATCTTATCAGGATCTACAGTCACTTGCCTGTCACTATAAATCACCTCTCGCACAGCCAATTCTCTCAGGTACTTGATACCTTTTTCCATGTTGGTCCATTTACTTGGACGGCATTCGATATCATCCTTGAAGGGATACCTGCGCTTTATGGCTGACATCAGTCGCCTCCAGAGACTGAGAGTGCGTGTCTTTCTCCCAATCCCTTCATCGATACCTCCATCCTTGGCCAGGTTTCCCAACTGCTTAGCTTCTCTGCCATCTACATCTATAGTATCAGCCCCACTATCCCAGCATCGGAGCAACCAGGAGATGAGTGTTTCACCTTCATGACGACTAAAGTCCTTCCTAATATTTCTCAAATCCTTCATAGAGAGGGATTTAAAAATTACCTCTACATCTGAGTCTTCCTGTGATGAGGCTGCCCGAGAAGGACTTTGCTCTCTGTCTCTTTTAAAAGGTCTCTTTCCATTGTCTGGTTTAGACGGACCCTCTCCTGGGTCTACTTTGGAAGGGCCCTCTCCTGGGTCTCTGTCAGAACTCTCTCCCAAGCTATCTGGCTCGTGCTGGTCCTTGTCGCAAGCGACAGGGGCATGAGCTGACTTCTTTCTGTGCTTTTTGGCGACTGGGGCAACTGGTACCGGTTCTGATGGCATTTGAGCAGCAGCGGTACTCGTTGTCGTGGCTGGAGTCGCCTGTGCCGGGACGGGCGGCGGAGGCGCCGGTGTTGTTGCGGTGGGGGGGGGCGGCCGGCGGTGGTGGTGCCGCTGCGGGCGGTGGCGGTGCCGTGGCTCGCGCCGCTGCCCGTCGCGGCGCTGCTGCGGTCTGAGTGGCGGCAGCGCACGTTACCCTATAGCCACCCCTGTGCCGGTATTTCACAAAAACCCACCCCTGCAACACGTTCAGGAAAACCGACAACAAAATCACGATCTTAAGGAGGTGACAATCCTTATCGTCACAGCCCAGAAGGTTTCCAAGCCCCGGCTCTGATGGTGTCACATTAATATAACTATTCAAGGGCGAAGTAAACTTTCCCAAGGTAGAACCAAAAGTGTAATTAGTAACAGAATCCATCACGCGATGCCCGAGATATACAGGTAGAGCCGTTACCCAACTAATCACGTTATAGACCTGAATTGTGAACCACACCAATACAGCACATTTAAACCTTCGCATAAAAACACAAAGAGTAAATAAACTTTGCAATGCATTTGGCAGGTTAAACAGAGTTGACTGAATCAAGTGCAAACCAGGCTCTTTAAAGGCACGATACAACATCTCGTTTAAGAACGACATGCTGTAAGGTGTCTGCTCTAATCTCAGAACAAGACGGAATTCAAACTATTCAGGCAATTTATCACAGCTCTGGTCGAGCACTGCTCGAGCCCCACGTTGGGCGCCAATTAATCTGTCGTGGTTTAGGCCAAATCGGCCACTGGGGACATAGGGGACCCCAGATGGGACCGACAGATGCTCCCCTCTACCCCTCTTCAAAGAGAGAGGCAGAGGAGGACAAAGAGACTTACCAGTTTAGAAGCATCTAAACTACTTTAATGAAGTATTAATAATAAAATAAAAGGAAATAATGAGAAATATACAAAACCGTATCAAGCTCCCAAGATGACAATCACGACACCGGCTGGCACTGGGGCAGTCCCAGGCTGGACTCGGTGACGGACGGGAACTGGATTCCGGATCTGGATTCAGGATCGGGTCCAAAGGCAGACGAACAGACAGAGTCCTCCTCAGACGTCAGCCGTTGAAGCAAGAAGGCAAAAAGAAGGGCAAAAAGAAAAAAAAGAGACTGACCCTTTGCTCCGTCAGCTTTTATACTGAGCATGAGGCAGATGGGATGGAATACGCTGTTGGTCAGTTTTGGGTCACCTGCCCTGTGCGCTCCTCCCCGCAGGTGGGACCCCATTATGCTTTTCCGCTTCCGCCCCTCCAACGTGGCAAATAACACAGCTGGTTGGCCTCGGGTGTTAGAACAATAAGTGTAAGCAAGAGCCTCCCTGCATACCATGTCTGGACATCAGCTCTAAACATCGGTGTGATCACTCTGAGAGAGTGAACATTGTCTGCACAATGTGCTGTTAATTTCAGTAGTTAAAAGAGGCCCAGCTAAGAAGCGAAGCTACTGAACAAAATTGGTCCTGTTTTACCTCAAACCAGGACATTCCACCCCTTATTCCATACCATTTGCATCTTGCTCAGATTACTATTACTTTTATCTATCAAATCTATGCACACACAGAGGATATATATATATGTATGGATACATGCAGGTCACTCATCTACGATTATCTTTATATACAAAAGTTTAAGTCCATTTGATTCATGATTGCAGGATCTCATCTCAGGGCAGGAAAGATGGTACAAAATTCATTGTGGTTTGTGCCCGTGGGTAGCATGTTCATCTTGAAGAGCTTGCTGGACGCCAGTTGATAAAGCTAGCTCAGGTTTCATCACCACTGTGTCATCCTGAAAAACACTTATTGAACACTGTTAGTATTATGTAGTGATCAGCATCATACAGCTCAGAATTGAGTATTCTCACCAAGGGTTAAATTCCCTTGGGGTACACATTGAACTTCTCCATCCTTCAGCATCACCCACCAAGTACATCCAGGTCCTTGAGCAAAAAACAGTCCCACGAATGGGTTTGCTTTTGTCTGAAGGAGGAGAAACCCAGGCAGTTTTTCCTAACATATTCCTTTCATGCACCACAGGGACTTTGTCCCCTTCTACTGTATGTAAAAGGTCTGATTGAGCAGGACCAGCTCGATTGATGGATCCCCTGGTGTTAACTAACCAGGTAGCTTGCTCTAAATGCTTGTCCCAATTTTTAAAGGTTCCACCACCTATTGCTTTTAGGGTGGTTTTTAACAGTCCATTATATCGCTCAATCTTCCCAGAAGCTGGTGCATGATAGGGGATATGATATATCCATTCAATGCCATGTTCTTTGGCCCAATTACTTATGAGATTGTTTTTGAAATGAGTCCCATTGTCTGACTCAATTCTTTCTGGAGTGCCATGTCGCCACAAGACTTGCTTTTCAAGGCCCAGGATGGTATTCCGGGCAGTGGCATGGGGCATGGCATAGGTTTCCAACCATCCGGTGCTTGCTTCCACCATTGTAAGCACATAGCGCTTACCCTGGCGAGTTTGAGGGAGTGTGATGTAGTCAATTTGCCAAGCCTCCCCATATTTATGTTTCAGCCATCGTCCTCCATACCACAAAGGTTTTAACCTTTTAGCTTGCTTGATTTCGGCACATGTTTCACAGTCGTGGATAACCTGCGCAATAGCGTCCATGGTTAAATCCACCCCTCGGTAACGGGCCCATTTATAGGTTGCATCCCTTCCTTGATGACCTGAAGTGTCATGGGCCCACCGAGCTAAGAATAGTTCACCTTTATGTTCCCAGTCCAAGTCTGTCTGGAAAATTTTAGCAGCCTGATCCACTTGCTGATTGTTTCGATGTTCCTCAGTGGCCCGACTCATGGGTACGTGGGCATCTACATGACGTACCTTTACGACTAGGTTCCCTAGCTGGGCAGCAATGTCTTGCCACAATTCAGCAGCCCAGATGGGTTTACCTCTGCGCTGCCAGTTGCTCTGCTTCCACTGCTTTAACCATCCCCACAGAGCATTTGCCACCATCCCTGAGTCAGTATAGAGATAGAGTATTGGCCGCTTTTCTCGTTCAGCAACATCTAACGCCAGCTGGATGGCTTTTACCTCTGCAAATTGACTCGATTCACCTTGTCCTTCAGCAGCTTCTGCGATTCGTCGTGTAGGACTCCACACAGCAGCTTTCCACCTTCGATGCTTTCCTACAATACGACAAGATCCGTCTGTAAACAGAGCATACTGTTTCTCATCATCTGAGAGTTCGTTATATGGTGGAGCTTCCTCAGCACGTGTCACCACCTCCTCTGGTGGCATTCCAAAGTCTTTGCCTTCGGGCCAATTTGTGATCACTTCTACGATTCCTGGACGGTTTGGGTTTCCTATTCGAGCTCGCTGTGTGATTAAGGCAACCCACTTACTCCAGGTAGCATCGGTGGCATGATGAGTAGAAGGAACTTTACCCTTGAACATCCAGCCCAGTACTGGTAATCGGGGCGCCAGGAGGAGCTGTGCCTCAGTACCAATTACTTCTGAAGCAGCTCTAACTCCTTCATATGCTGCCAAGATTTCTTTCTCAGTTGGAGTATAGTTGGCCTCGGAGCCTTTATACCCTCGACTCCAGAATCCTAGGGGTCGACCTCGAGTCTCCCCTGGTGCTTTCTGCCAAAGGCTCCAGGTAGGGCCATTGTCCCCAGCTGCGGTGTAGAGCACATTTTTAATGTCTCGTCCAGTTCGGACTGGTCCAAGGGCTACTGCATGCGCAATCTCTTGTTTAATTTGCTCAAAGGCTTGTCGTTGCTCAGGGCCCCACATAAACTCATTTTTCTTTCGAGTCACTTCGTAGAGAGGTTTTACAATCTGGCTATAACCTGGAATATGCATTCTCCAGAAACCCACACCACCTACAAAGGCTTGTGTTTCCTTTTTGTTAGTAGGTGGGGACATAGATGTTATTTTGTTAATTACGTCCATTGGGATTTGGCGACGTCCATCTTGCCACTTAACTCCCAAGAACTGGGATCTCTTGTGCAGGTCCCTTGACCTTACCTCTTTTTATAGCAAAACCTGCTTTCAGAAGAATCTTAATGATTTTCCTACCTTTCTTGAAAACTTCTTCTGCTGTGTTACCCCACACAATGATGTCGTCGATGTATTGTAAGTGTTCTGGAGCTCCGCCCTTCTCCAGTGCGGTCTGGATCAGTCCATGGCAAACAGTAGGGCTGTGTTTCCACCCCTGGGGCAGTCGATTCCAGGTGTACTGGACACCCCTCCAGGTGAAAGCAAACTGTGGCCTGCACTCTGCTGCCAAAGGAATAGAGAAAAAGGCATTAGCAATGTCAATTGTAGCATACCATTTGGCTGCCTTTGACTCCAGTTCATACTGAAGTTCTAGCATGTCTGGCACAGCAGCACTCAGTGGTGCTGTGACTTCATTCAGGCCACGGTAGTCTACTGTCAGTCTCCAGTCCCCATCAGACTTCCGCACTGGCCATATAGGGCTGTTAAAGGGTGAGCGAGTTTTGCTGATCACTCCTTGGCTCTCTAGCCGTCGAATCAGGTTATGGATGGGAATGAAGGAGTCTCGGTTGGTTCGATACTGTCGTCGATGCACCGTGGCAGTAGCAATTGGCACCTGCTGATCTTTAACCCTCAGCAGTCCCACAACAGAAGGGTCATCTGAAAGACCGGGGAAGGCTGACAGCTGTGTAACATCCTCAGTCTCTACAGCTGCTATACCAAAAGCCCACCGATACCCTTTGGGGTCTTTAAAATACCCTCTCTTGAGATAGTCTATGCCAAGGATGCACGGAGCATCTGGACCAGTAACAATGGGGTGTTTCTCCCATTGATTCCCAGTTAGGCTCACTTCGGCCTCTAATACAGTCAGTTCTTGAGATCCGCCTGTCACTCCAGAAATAGTGACAGTTTCTGCCCCTTTATGATTCGATGGCAATAGGGTACACTGTGCACCAGTGTCCACCAGGGCCTTATACTTTTGTGGCTCTAATGTGCCAGGCCATCGAATCCACACAGTCCAATAAATTCGGTTGTCCCTTTCCTCCTCCTGGCTGGAGGCAGGGCACCTCTGACATCGACCATAGTACCTGTTCCTATCTGGACCGTAGGATCGCCTACTGTAGGTCGGAGCAGCATGCCTTCTGTAAGAATTCTTTCTTCTATCTG
The DNA here is from genome assembly GCA_017639485.1 of Pluvialis apricaria. Taxonomy (NCBI): domain Eukaryota; kingdom Metazoa; phylum Chordata; class Aves; order Charadriiformes; family Charadriidae; genus Pluvialis; species Pluvialis apricaria. The sequence goes on along the minus strand of CM030018.1, from coordinate 22,140,010 downwards.
CTTTACTTTGCAACTCAAGCGCCCGTGCCTGTAGGGCTGAGATAGGTTCTCCATCCCACTTCCTCATATCCTCTCCATAGTTGCAGAGGCACAGACACAGGAAATCTCGGAGTGGGTTCGATTGGTCTTGAGTTGGAGAGTGTTTTTTCTCTTGAGTAGGAGGGCGTGTTTTCTTAGTAGCTGCAACATGGTTCTGTGCAGGGGAAGAATGGGATTTTTCCTCCACCTTGGTTAATGTATCAAGCAGTTTATCGGTGTGCTCAACTATTTTCTTGGTCATTTGCTCCATTGTCTCAGTCATTTTCTCAGTGACCACAGTCAGTTTTTCCACAGCTGCCACAGAGAAAGGACGAGAGAGACTGTCTTCATACTGTCGTACCTTGTTAACCACTTCGCTTACAGTTGGTGTGTCGGTATCGGATCCTCCCCAGACCATTGTTGACAATGTGTGGGAATATGTTGGTGGTGCACTTTGTACAAACTTTTTTAGCATGGATTGTTTGCATGGCATCTTATCAGGATCTACAGTCACTTGCCTGTCACTATAAATCACCTCTCGCACAGCCAATTCTCTCAGGTACTTAATACCTTTTTCCATGTTGGTCCATTTACTTGGACGGCATTCGATATCATCCTTGAAGGGATACCTGCGCTTTATGGCTGACATCAGTCGCCTCCAGAGACTGAGAGTGCGTGTCTTTCTCCCAATCCCTTCATCGATACCTCCATCCTTGGCCAGGTTTCCCAACTGCTTAGCTTCTCTGCCATCTACATCTATAGTATCAGCCCCACTATCCCAGCATCGGAGCAACCAGGAGATGAGTGTTTCACCTTCATGACGACTAAAGTCCTTCCTAATATTTCTCAAATCCTTCATAGAGAGGGATTTAAAAATTACCTCTACATCTGAGTCTTCCTGTGATGAGGCTGCCCGAGAAGGACTTTGCTCTCTGTCTCTTTTAAAAGGTCTCTTTCCATTGTCTGGTTTAGACGGACCCTCTCCTGGGTCTACTTTGGAAGGGCCCTCTCCTGGGTCTCTGTCAGAACTCTCTCCCAAGCTATCTGGCTCGTGCTGGTCCTTGTCGCAAGCGACAGGGGCATGAGCTGACTTCTTTCTGTGCTTTTTGGCGACTGGGGCAACTGGTACCGGTTCTGATGGCATTTGAGCAGCAGCGGTACTCGTTGTCGTGGCTGGAGTCGCCTGTGCCGGGACAGGCGGCGGAGGCGCCGGTGTTGTTGCGGTGGGGGGGGGGCGGCCGGCGGTGGTGGTGCCGCTGCGGGCGGTGGCGGTGCCGTGGCTCGCGCCGCTGCCCGTCGCGGCGCTGCTGCGGTCTGAGTGGCGGCAGCGCACGTTACCCTATAGCCACCCCTGTGCCGGTATTTCACAAAAACCCACCCCTGCAACACGTTCAGGAAAACCGACAACAAAATCACGATCTTAAGGAGGTGACAATCCTTATCGTCACAGCCCAGAAGGTTTCCAAGCCCCGGCTCTGATGGTGTCACATTAATATAACTATTCAAGGGCGAAGTAAACTTTCCCAAGGTAGAACCAAAAGTGTAATTAGTAACAGAATCCATCACGCGATGCCCGAGATATACAGGTAGAGCCGTTACCCAACTAATCACGTTATAGACCTGAATTGTGAACCACACCAATACAGCACATTTAAACCTTCGCATAAAAACACAAAGAGTAAATAAACTTTGCAATGCATTTGGCAGGTTAAACAGAGTTGACTGAATCAAGTGCAAACCAAGCTCTTTAAAGGCACGATACAACATCTCGTTTAAGAACGACATGCTGTAAGGTGTCTGCTCTAATCTCAGAACAAGACGGAATTCAAACTATTCAGGCAATTTATCACAGCTCTGGTCGAGCACTGCTCGAGCCCCACGTTGGGCGCCAATTAATCTGTCGTGGTTTAGGCCAAATCGGCCACTGGGGACATAGGGGACCCCAGATGGGACCGACAGATGCTCCCCTCTACCCCTCTTCAAAGAGAGAGGCAGAGGAGGACAAAGAGACTTACCAGTTTAGAAGGATCTAAACTACTTTAATGAAGTATTAATAATAAAATAAAAGGAAATAATGAGAAATATACAAAACCGTATCAAGCTCCCAAGATGACAATCACGACACCGGCTGGCACTGGGGCAGTCCCAGGCTGGACTCGGTGACGGACGGGAACTGGATTCCGGATCTGGATTCAGGATCGGGTCCAAAGGCAGACGAACAGACAGAGTCCTCCTCAGACGTCAGCCGTTGAAGCAAGAAGGCAAAAAGAAGGGCAAAAAGAAAAAAAAGAGACTGACCCTTTGCTCCGTCAGCTTTTATACTGAGCATGAGGCAGATGGGATGGAATACGCTGTTGGTCAGTTTTGGGTCACCTGCCCTGTGCGCTCCTCCCCGCAGGTGGGACCCCATTATGCTTTTCCGCTTCCGCCCCTCCAACGTGGCAAATAACACAGCTGGTTGGCCTCGGGTGTTAGAACAATAAGTGTAAGCAAGAGCCTCCCTGCATACCATGTCTGGACATCAGCTCTAAACATCGGTGTGATCACTCTGAGAGAGTGAACATTGTCTGCACAATGTGCTGTTAATTTCAGTAGTTAAAAGAGGCCCAGCTAAGAAGCGAAGCTACTGAACAAAATTGGTCCTGTTTTACCTCAAACCAGGACACCAACACAAGAGTGATTGAGTTTGCGGCAATTGGAGTGTGCAGCAAGATCAGCAGGTAGGTGTGGGCATGGCTTCTCCTGTTGAGGGTCTCCTAGTCACCCCCCCTTAACCAGAGTCCTCTCCAGCTGCTCTTCCAAGCCCCACGGCACATCTGTACCTTGTCTGTGATCTGCTGACACTTGGCCACCAGTCTGTTTTGGGGCTGGAGCAAGGTGGTCACTTCAGTGACCACCTCGTTGACCAACTGGCTGATTTTCTGTTCTCTTCGTCCCTTTCTTCAATAAGGTGTGGGTCAGTCTGGGAGGACCACGTATCCCCCGGCTGTGCAGTGTGGCCAGTACAACCTTTGTCCCTCTGAAAAGCATCCTTGGGACACTCTCGCTCCTTTGAGATACTAGTCAGACGTGGTCAGTGAAGGCTGCAACCACAACGGAGAAGGACCATCTTCCAAAGGAGTCTTACTGCACTTGATTTTACCGTTTTCACTTGATCTTACCATTTTAACATGCAAGAGCTTGGCCATATCCTTGCTAATTTCTTTGTCGATAGGCATTAATCCATAGACAACCGGGAGGCGAGCAGGGCCCCTAGAATGGAGGTGAAATGTTTGTGCTCCCAGTATTGTTCCCCTATAACAAATAACTCCTTCCAGGTGGTGTCCAGGACTGGCAGTGCCTGATGTCTGCTGCAGGACAGAGTCATTAACGTCCCAACACAACCTTAGTAGTCCTTTATGCTTTGTGTGCGCAGGACCTTCATGGTTATGAATCCCACCAGTTCCGCGTATTCCTTCCAGTGGACTTGCCAAGACCCTGAAGCCTCACCAGAACAGGTGGCTTTCTTCTGCCTCACAGAGAGAGGTCAGATCCAGCCAGGGAAGAAAGCAGAGGTGCGTGCAGAAAATTGAGGTGGTAGATCCAGTACACACGTATGCCAGTTTAACACCGGCTATGTCTACACTTACTGGGTGCCCCATCTCACTGTGAGCTTGCCAAGACCGTGAAGAACGAGTCTATGATTCTGGGAAACCTTTGACTGCAGTGTAAATGAACGGGCAGGTGAACCTGTTCTCACCCTGTACCCCACATCTGCCATGCTTTTGGGCTGCAAGTGGCACAGCAGCCTAACTCTGAGCTCACAGCAACATAAGGTGGAGGTTCCTGGGGTTTCTTGATGGTATAGACTACACCCCCCCTCACCTTACCCCTCCAAGGGCAGCAACTTTCCTTCATCTGCCTTTTTCTCCCCCAGATGAAGTTTGAATTCATCGCCCGGCACCTGGACATCACAGAATCATTCTGGGTCTTTACAATCCCTGAGCAGAGCATTTCAGTCCCGTTCCTGCTGGTGGGCAACACCACCGACCCACTAGTGACACTGAACAGATCCCACCTGAACTTCCACTTGCTGTTAATCGGTGAGCACCGTGCGTACACCTTACACGCTCAGAAGTGTACCTCTCCAGGAGCCCAACAGTCCCGTTATTCCAGAATGCCCAGAATCACAGAACGATCAGTGTTGGCAGCGCCCTCTGGAGCTCCCCCAGTCCAACCCCCTGCCACAGCAGGGGCACCTCCAGCAGTGGCACAGGACGGCGTCCAGGCGGGTTTGGGATGGCTCCAGAGTGGGAGACTCCCCCACCTCTCTGGGCAGCTGTGCCACTGCTCTGCCACCCGCACAGGGAAGAAGTCCCTCCTCAGGTTGAGATGGAACTTCCTATGGTCAAGTTTGTGCCCGTTCCCTCTTGTCCTGTCCCTGGGCACCACTGGAAAAAGACTGTTCCCATCCCCCTGGCACCCTCCCTTTGAGTATTTATCAGCGTTGATAAGATCCCCCCTCAGTCTTCTCTTCTCCAGACTAAAAAGCCCCAAGGCCCTCAGCCTTTCCTCATCAGAGAGATGCTCCAATCCCCTCATCATCTCCGTAGCCCTTTGCTGGACCCTCTCCAGCAGTTCCCTGTCCTTCTTGACCCCGGGAGCCCAGAACTGCACACAGTGCTCCAGCTGCGGCCTCCCCAGGGCAGAGCAGAGGGGGAGGATAAGGAGACTGGAAGCCCCTGTGAGCAGAGCATCCAGCTCCTGGCACCCAAGTCTACGAGGGAGAGGAAGGGGAAGGGAGGAAGGCACGTGGCAGGGACGGGGCATGTAGTTGGGGCTTATTTCCAAGAGGGGATTTGGGGGTGATGCAGGGGAGCCCAGGGGGTCAGAAGTAGGTTTCCACATTGGCATCCTGAGCGTGCCATGCTGCAGGCGATGCTCCTGGCTGCAATCTGCCTGCAGGGCTGAGACAGCAGGCAGGAGCCCAGTGGACAGCGGTGGTCTGGTGGCCAGAGGAACAAAAGGGTTCCAGCAGCTGCTTTCTCCTCTCCGCAGGGCATGAGGTACACCAGACTATCTATATAATCAACAGTGAGAAGGAAGCCTTCAGCTTTGCTTTCAGAGAAAGCTCTCTCTTCTCAGAGGGATGCAACGCCTCCTTGAAAATAGAGCCCCGGGAAGGCTCCATCGCTCCTCTTTCAAGGTAACAGGGCTCACAGGCCAGATTCCCTCTCCTGCATGCCAAACTTTGCACTGTCTTTCTGCTTTTGAGGCTTTCTCCCCTCCGCAGTCACCAGGTGACCCTCAGCAACAACATATATCTGCCTTGTTTCGTTCCTTCCCAATGGGGACACCATGAAACTGCAGGTTTCTCCATAAAGTGGCTGTGTCTGGGTTACCCCGGTCTTCTAGGCCCCCTTCCTGGAGAAGTTCAGGCTTTGGATGTTCTAGTTTGGACGACAATAGCATGTTTGGGGGTTTTAACCCTGTGATCTCCTGCGCCAACAGCCTCAAGTAGGCACGGTCTCCTCTCTTCCCTGTGTTCCTTTAGCAACACGGAATCACATAGACTGGTCAGGGCAGGAAGGGCCCTCTGCTGCTCCCCCAGCCCAACCCCCTGCCACAGCAGGGGCACCTCCAGCAGTGGCACAGGACGGCGTCCAGGCGGGTTTGGGATGGCTCCAGAGCGGGAGACTCCCCCACCTCTCTGGGCAGCTGTGCCACTGCTCTGCCACCCGCACAGGGAAGAAGTCCCTCCTCAGGTTGAGATGGAACTGCCTATGGTCAAGTTTGTGCCCGTTCCGTCTTGTCCTGTCCCTGGGCACCACTGGAAAAAGACTGTTCCCATCCCCCTGGCGCCCTCCCTTGGAGTATTGATAAGTGTTGATAAGATCCCCCCTCAGTGTTCTCTTCTCCAGACTAAAAAGCCCCAAGGCCCTCAGCCTTTCCTCATCAGAGAGATGCTCCAATCCCCTCATCATCTCCGTAGCCCTTTGCTGGACCCTCTCCAGCAGTTCCCTGTCCTTCCTGACCCGGGGAGCCCAGAACTGCACACAGTGCTCCAGCTGCGGCCTCCCCAGGGCAGAGCAGAGGGGGAGAGCCCAGCACGCATGGTCTGTGCAAAGCCACCAGGAGCAACAAAGCACAGAAGCAGCACTTAAGCCCGTACTGGGGGACGGCAACAGGCTTACACAACTAGCTGTGTTTTGTGGGATCAGCTGTCAGAAAATGGGTGGTCTTTTCTTGTAAACTGCAGCCGTGACTTGCCAGCAGACACAAGCATGAGTCCAAGCAGTCTAACAGGTCACTAGCTCGTCTGCTGATCCACCATGGATGGTCCTGTGTCCACCCATAGCCTGCCTGGGTGTAAAGAGAACACGTTACCTCTGGGCAGCTTTGCTGTGGCTTAAAAGATGTTGAATTTTGGCTTCCCACAGGGTGCAAGATGAGAGCATCCCATATCAGTCACTGTGGCTCAACCGAGAAGTGGTAATTCCTTAAATCTCCGTAGTTTGGTTTTGGTGGATCACGTACCCAGAAATTACCCACAAAAATTACAAAGAGGCAGTGTGGTGGCACCTAGGTTGTTCTGCTGTCATGGGAGCTGGATCGTTCCTCTTTGTGAAGAGGATGTTACTCCTGCCATATAGATAATAGAATCATAGAACGGTTTAGGTTGGAAGGGACCTTAAAGACCATCCAGTTCCACCCCCTGCCCTGGGCAGGGACACCTCCCACCAGCCCAGGTTGCTCCAAGCCCCGTCCAACCTGGCCTTGAACACCTCCAGGGATGGGGCAGCCACAGCTTCTCGGGGCAACCTGGGCCAGTGTCCCACCACCCTCAGAGTGAGAAATTTCTTCCTCATATCTCATCTAAATCTACTTTTTTTCCAGTTTGAAGCCATTCCCCCTCATCCTATCACTCCATGCCCTTGGAAAAAGTCCCTCCGCAGCTCTCCTGTACCCCTTTAGGTGGGAGAGAGCGGAGAGACTGAGAGTTTCTCGGAGAGCCCTCCTCTGTGTTTGGGACAGAAGTGAGGTCTCAACCCAACGCTGCCCTGTAGCACGTGGGTTAGGCCAATAAGGTCAGCTTTAGCTCAGGGTTTGCTGCCTTGTTGTTGTATGCTCTGCCGTTTCATGGCATGGGATCTTCATACCCTAAACAGTGCTCACCAGGCCTTGTTCCGTAGTGGAAGGCCCTGGAAGCACAGAGTGCTGCTCCTGGTTTCTCCCAGGCTTAGGGTTTCGCCACAGCCATTGTGCAGCTGCTGCTCTGTAGAGCAGGCAACGTGGGGCCAAGACAGCTAAGAGACAGTGAACAGAGCGAAAAGGATCTTCTCCCTCCAGGTTTCCCGTTACAGTCTTCCTCACACCAACACTAGAAGGAGAGGTGGTCTTCAACCTCAAGTGTGATGTCAAGAGGAAGACCCAGCCCCTCTCCTTGAATATCAAGGCCACCGGCTATAGCATGAACGTGTCTGTCAAGTGCGAGGACAGCGATGGCTGTGTCACTGAGCTCAGTGCGCAAGAGATTAACGTCATTGATTTCAAGGAGGTGAGCAGCGCTGGTTCCCTGAACCGTTTGCCCCACAAAGCCCTGCAAGACTGGGCCTTATCCAGCAGCTTTGCAGATACGTTTGAACAAGAGGGTTTTTTTTTTTTAAGTTTGTTTGTGGGTCTCCAGAGGGAGGGAGGGTGATCTTTCAGACAGGTCATTAGCTGAATATGAAAGATGAAGGAGCACTTGCTGGGCCAGCCAGCACTTCACATGGCCTTCAAGCCCTACTCCTCACCACCTTCTCGCCGCAGGTACAGCTAAACGAGAACATCAAGCGCATCTTCAGCATCCACAATAACGGCAAGTTCAGCTTCACCTTCTCGTGGGAGCTGAGCGGCCCCGCAGCCCATAAGCAGGTCCTTGCCATCACCCCTCAGACGGGCGCCGTGCAGGCGGAGGGGAAAGCAGAGACCCAGCTGGCTTTTCACCCGCAGAAGATGTGCTCTTTAAAGGACACAGAGCTGACGCTGCAGGTGAGGCACCAGCGTTACACGGGACCTTCGCCTTCCCTTGGCAGCAGGAGCCCAGCGCTAGGGGTGAGCTCCATCACTAAAGAGCCCGATCGTGGCAAAGAGGCTTCTGCTGCCAAAATAAAGAGCCTGACAGTTTCTGAATGGAATATTTTAATGAGCGCTTATCCAGGACCGCTTTGGGAAGCACTTTTGTGGCAGGACATATCCCCCAGGCCCTCTACGCCCCTAATTTGGGGGTGGGGTGGGGTGGGGGTGTCCCCGATGTGCATGGAGATGGAGCTGTTTCTCCTTGCCAGGCCCATGCTGAGTCGGGTCCCATAGCTCGGAAAGGTCCTGCCAGCACGTGACTGCACAAAGCAGGGCCACGACTCTCCAGAAACCCTTTCCCTCTCAGCCCAAACCTTCCACCTTCTGTTCCCATTCCAGGGTCCTTTGGCACCTGCTTTTCCTTGTTGTCACTGCAGCCAGCTGTCCCCCGTCCTCTTCCTCAGCCATCTCTGGTGTTTGCAGTTGGAGTTATCTCTTCAGCTGGCTCATGCTGTCTTTCTCCTCACCAGATCAGTAAGGGTCCCACATTTACTTGCGTGTTCCTGGCCACCGTGGTAGTGCCCACTGTCCACTTCTCCACCACCAAACTCAATTTTGGAGACTGCTTCATCTACCACGCTGGGATGCCACCTGCCCGTCAGACCATCGTCATGACAAACAAGGCAGACAAGGATGTGAGGTATGTCTTCTCCGCACACTCCTTTGGCCCTTGCTTACGACGGGCCTGCTTCATGTCCTCATGAGCCTTGTGGGTGAAGTCCTGAGGATGCATGGAGAGGAGACAGGAGAGCCCTAAGTAGCCCTGATGTTGTCATCTGAGTACACGCAGCCTTGTGACACCTCTGCTCCTCTTTGCTGTGCTTTCTGCCAGCTTGAACTGCTTGTTCTCCACCACCGCGCACCTGAAGGTGGACTTCCGAGGGTGCGTCCTATGCCCAGGAGGGACAGTGGAGGTGCCCATCGCTTTCTATCCCAGAGAGGTTGCGTCTTACCATGAGGTCATCCCTTTTGAAATCAATGGGCTTTGCCAGCAGACTGTTGAGGTCCAAGGAAGGGGCACAGAAATGAAGGTGAGATGGAACCCAAAACCTAAAACTCCAGGAGGCAGACAGCCAGCATGGCTTTCCCTCTCATTTTCCTCATCACTCTTCCCCAGCCTACCATGTTTTGGTTTTCTGCTACGAGAGTGGCAAAGAAACCCTTCTCCTTCTTTCCTTTTGCTTTATATTAATCCCTCCTGCCTCAGGTTGATGTTGTGGAGCCACAAGGAAAGGTGGTGAAGCTGGGAGCCCTCACCATCGGACAGACGGTGAAGAAGATTGTCACCATAGCAAACAACAGTGCGGCCCCTGTCACTTTTAAGCTCCGTTTGGCATCCACCACGCCAGAGCTGCAAGAAGCTGGGGTAAGGCCCCTTCCTTCACTGGCGAGCACTCTGGCGTGCCTACAGGGATGCCTGCAGGTAGCTGTGAGCTGCTTGGGTGGGAGCTGGTAGTTAATTACAGTGGTGTGCTGTCCCGGCTGCCCGTCTGCTGTCCTGTCCTGCCTGCTGGGACTGCTCTACCGGCAGATACTTGCAATGTGATAGGCTTCATCTGAGCCGGGTGTCAGGACTCTGCCAATAGCCAGAAGTGAGAAGAAGGTGCAATTCCCCTCACCTGTTTTAGACACATACGTTAGGATATGGCCATGTATGTTAGCTACGGAAAGGTAATCTTTAAAGACTAAGAGTCACAACTCTCTTGGAGCTCACGGGGAAATTACTTTGGAAGATGTAGTCCAGCTCACTATGTCACAGGAAAATACCTTTGATACTTAGGGATGCGTAGCAGGGAATGAGTAGGGTTGGGGCAATGTTGATGGGGACAGAACAGGAATTGGAAGACTCTATGAAGGATTCCCAGCTCAGTTGCCAGATGAAGTAGTCTCCACTCATTTCTTTGGGCAGGTTCTCTGCTTGAACCCCATCAGTGAACTAAGCCTGAAGCCCAAAGGAGATACCTGTAAAGTGGAGGTGAACTTCTCCCCAAAGTGCCGCATCCAGCCGTTCACTGAAGAAGTGATGTTGGAGTGCAACGGCCTGGTGCGCTCCCTCTTCATGCTGCGGGGCTCCTGCCAGGGCATCCAAGTGAGCTTGGACCAGGAACACCTCAGCTTTGGAGCGGTGGTACTGCAGAGCTACACATGCCGGCACATCATCATGCAGAACACGGGTGACATAGGAGTCAAGTAAGGCAAAACTCCATCCTCTCTGAGGGCTGAAAGCTTGGGTGAGGGTTGGATGGAGTTGTAGCTTGCCCGGATAGTTCTCCGCTGCTTTTCCACCCCAGTGGAGAGTTATGCAGCCAGGGCTGTGTAGTCAGGCCCTGGAAGTTAGCGAGGGATGCAACCACAGGCTTGTTTACAGATGGGTGCAGCTGAGTCCTGCCCAGCCTGAAGCCTTATTTCCAGGTGGCTCAGCATTATGCCTGAGATCTGGTGGAAAAGCCCGCAAGAGGCTTAGAAACAGCAAAGTGCATTCGCAGCCTCCCAGTCGCTAATCCTTCCTTCCTGTCCTTGTGCTTTCCTTGGCAAGGTTTGAGTGGGACATCAAGAGCTTCAAGCCAGATTTCTCCATCAGCCCTGCAAAGGGTTACATCTCCCCAGGAACGGATGTCCCCTTCGTCGTGACATTTCGCCCCTCTAAGCTGAGCCATGCCATCCAGTACAAGGGCCTGCAGTGCTTCATCCAGGGCAGTGAGCCTCTCCGGCTTACGCTGGCAGGATGCTGCATGGAGACCCCTATGACCAAAGAGGTAATTGAAGCAGAATCAGGATGGGTCCCTCCTACCCCACCATTTGCACCACATCTCTCCCAGGGCAGGGACTGGAGGACACTTGCATGCATAGGCTCACTGCTGCGTGTCGCCTTGCCTGGGTGTCCCAGAGAGCTGAGAAGACCGCTGGGCAGGATTCCCAAAAGGTCTGAGGCCTCTTTACTGCTTTCCTCACCTATTAAAGATACTGCTCCTCCAGCGAGCGCCTTGGCAGTCCTGGCTCTGCGTTGCAGCACCCCTGCCGTGGGGACAACCTGCAGGGCTCTTCTGAGACCCTCCCCACAGAGCCACCCAGCTGTACCCACAATATTCCACCCGCGACCACGCTTTTCCTCCCTGTCGGAGCAGGGGAGGGCACTCAGCACGAGGAGCGGGCAAGGCATCTGCATCCAGCTCCTGGGGCACAGGGATGCAGCATGGAGGACTCCTGGCCCTCACGGGCATTCCAGGAGGCTGCAGCTAGGAGGTGTTGGCTCTCACTCCCAAAAAAGAGCCCGGAGATGCTCTTCAAGCCCATCCAAGAAGGGGCTGTGTGGCTGCAGGTCTTGTCCTTGCGCAGGAGAGACATCCTTCCAGGACTCCCCATTTTCTTTCCCCCCTCCTTGGGAGGTGGCAGCCCCTTTCACCCAGCATGCAAAAAGCCTCACTCCTCTCCCTTCTCTAAGAACTGACAACTTGATTTACACCAAAAGCTATGGCTCAAATGGAAATTTTGTGTGTGACAGGGAAAAGCTGCTCCCTGTGCTCCAGAGCCTGGCGTAGAGCTAGTTGGAGTCTGTGAGTGGAAAGGGTTCCTTGGTACGACCAAGCAGCCTCTGTGCTCCTCTGTTGCAGACACTGACTTTCACATGCGCCGTGCGTGAGAAGCACAGCCAGACCATCCTCCTGTCCAACCCAAGCAACAAGGCCTGGACCGTGCAAGCTGTCATTGAGGGGAAACACTGGAAGGGGCCTGAATTTTTCCATCTGGAGGCCAATCAACAAAGCAAGCCCTACAAGATCACTTACAACCCCCTAACCATGAGCTCTGAGAACAAGAGGCATCAGGTACGTGAGCTGGGCCGCCCTCGTAGTGGGACCCTTGTAGTTCACCCTGCTTTGGGCAGGAGGTTGGACGAGATGACCATCAGAGGTCCCCTCCAAGTGGAAATTGTCCTGTGTTGGAAGCTGGGTTTTTGGCGGCTAGAGGCCAGGTGTGAGGAAAGTTCAGGTGGGAAGTCTGGACTGACCACTGAACATATTGGAGAAGCTAACCTAAAAAATCAGGTGGTGTGAAGCTCCAGGAAATTAAATTTGTTCTGTACAGCTCCTGGTCCCTGCTTGTGCAGCCCGGGGGGGCTCAGAGACCCCCGTGCTCAGTCCTGTGGGCTGTAAGGGGCTCCCCAAGTCCTGGGCACGGTCACTTGTGCCAGCACTGCCCTGCTGGGGTCCTTTTGCAGCGTGCGAGGAACAAGAGGGGTGAAGCTGCCCTGCCATTTCCCAGTGTCCCCCTCCCCATGAGCAGTCAGGTGGGAAACGACAGAGATCTCTCTCTTGACATCACCTTTGGCAATGCCCTTCGTGCCCTGGTGGCCAAGAAGGCCAATGGCACCCTGGGGTGCACCCAGCAGAGTGTGGCCAGCAGGGCGAGGGAGGTCATCCTCCCCCTCTGCTCTGCCCTGGGGAGGCCGCAGCCGGAGCACTGTGTGCAGTTCTGGGCTGCCCGGGTCAGGAAGGACAGGGAACTGCTGGAGAGGGTCCAGCAAAGGGCTACAGGAGATGATGAGGGGATTGGAGCATCTCTCTGATGAGGAAAGGCTGAGGGCATTGGGGCTTTTCAGTCTGGAGAAGAGAAGACTGAGGGGGGATCTTATCAACGCTTATCAATACTCAAAGGGAGGGTGCCAGGGGGATGGGAACAGTCTTTTTCCAGTGGTGCCCAGGGACAGGACAAGAGGGAACGGGCACAAACTTGACCATAGGAAGTTCCATCTCAACCTGAGGAGGGACTTCTCTCCTGTGCGGGTGGCAGAGCAGTGGCACAGCTGCCCAGAGAGGTGGGGGAGTCTCCCACTCTGGAGCCACCCCAAACCCGCCTGGACGCCGTCCTGTGCCACTGCTGGAGGTGCCCCTGCTGTGGCAGGGGGTTGGACTGGGGGAGCTCCAGAGGGCCCTGCCAACCCCCACCAGTCTGCGATTCTGTGTAATGCAGGAGCTTTGGAAAGAGCCCTTCCTGCAGGTCTCAGGCCGGGCAGGTGGGGGTGACTGGCCGCTCTTTCTTCATGGGCAGTATTTTCTGAGACAGACCAGGGACAAGCTCTTAAATCAAGAAGTTCAGTTCAGAAGGGATCTGGGGTGCTGGAGCTGCTGGAGTCCTTGTTCTGCTTCAGCTGACCTTACACCATGCCAGAATTTAGGCCGGAGTGGAGGCCAGAAGCTTCTGGGCTCTATCTCCAGGGTGCTCAGAAGATCTGTGCCCTGTAGGGTTGCATACGCCCAGTATCTCTTTAATGTACAGCCCTGCATGAAGAGTCCTGCAGTTTTCGGCTGCTCTGGAGGCAGAGGAGGTGCCACGGGGCAGGTGGCAGTGACCCACTGGCACCCAAAATGAATACTGCATATGAACTTTTCGTGGCCCGCCCTGGCTGGTGGGAGCCTGCCGCGTTAGCTTACGGGCTGCTCTCTTGGCAAAAATGTTTGGGTGAATCGCAGCACTGCCAGGGCAGCCGAGCTTAGCAGGGGCTGCCACCCCCTTCCCGCGGCTGTCCCTGCAGGAGCACAGGGCTGGCAGCTGATGTGCCCGGGCTAGTAAGGCAGTAACGGGGCGTTAGGATGGCCAGACCAGCTCTGCTGCAGGGCCGGTGTTTCCTGGCTTTGCCCAGCCATGCTGCCTCTGTGTCCTGTAGCTGTGCGAGCCCGAGCGGGTACGACATTGCCATCTCCAGCTGCGCAGTCACAGCTCTGCCAGCTGGACTTGCTCAAAGCCTGACATGGAACTGTCTGGGTGTGCTTGAAAGCCAGTAACCGATCTGGTCAGAGAGCAAGAGAGCTTACTTATCCTATTTCTTGTCTCTAGGGCTCCATCTTCTTCCCAATGCCGGATGGGACAGGCTTGTACTACCTCCTGCAAGGGACTGCTGAGGCCCCAAAGTGTTCAGGGACCATTTTCCGGCAGGTACCGTGTAGGACTTCCTACACTGAGCTCATCCCCGTCTCCAACTGGCTGAACAAACCACAGAGGTGAGTCCAGCCCAGGAAGTCTCATCCCATCAGCAATCCCTGCAGCAGTGCAAGGAAGGGCTTCCTACTGCCTGAAAGCTCCTTCCTGCGAGCTTTTCAGTCTCCTTGGCCATTTCTGGCCGTAGGTGTCTGGGATCGCACTACCCACGTTCTGCCTATGCAGACCCAACCTGGAGGGCTTTCCTCCGTGGTGGATGAGAGCTGACTCCCTCTGCTTGAGGCACTGAGGATGAGAGGGATTGTGTTGTACCCCCACACGATGGGTATCCTATGGGAGTCCTTCTTGTTGACCTTCTCTGCATCCTTCTCACCCACAGATTCCTCGTGGTGGTGGACATACTCAAACCAGAAAACCTGGAAAGCAGTTCTGTGCTGCACGGACTGGAATATATCGACGTGCCAGGCTCTGCCAAGAAGGACTACAAGCTCACGTTCCTCTCCTACAAGGAAGGAGTCTTTAACGCAGTGGTAAGTGTGGACACCAGGCTGTGGGGCCCTTCAAGGAGCTGTTGGCTCACTGAGAAGCTACACACCTGTTTTCATACCTCCACGTGCCCGCTGGTGGGACTGTAGGTGTCCCAGGTGGGTACTGAACAGCAGGCATCTCGCCACACACCCCACTTGCGTGTCAGTCTCTGCAAGGGTCCCGCTGGGGGCTGCTAAGCACAGGTGGGTCAGGACATTGCGGAGAGTATCAAGTAGAAATACCACACATGCTTCTCCCGGTCTTGCACTCTTCCTCGGTGGCTGCTTACGGCCATTCTTGGAGGTGGGGTGCTGAGCCTGGGGAGCTCTTCAAGCTAGTTTAGCACAGGTGGTATATTTTTATGTGCAGAATGACCAGCGCTTCCCTTTTTCTCTGATTCAGGTGACTTTCCTCAACAAGGTGACCGAGGAGTACTTGTTCTACATGGTGACTTTCAAGGCCACTGCTTCGGGACCCGTCAGCACTGTTGAAATGAGCACTGCTGTTCGGCAGAGAGCATCTTCCACCGTCAAGGTGGACAACCCTCTGCCTGTCCCGGTGACATTTGCTGTAGATTGCAAAGTGCCCGACGTCAACGTTCCCCCACATTTGACTGTTCCTGCACAGTCGGAGGTAGGTGCAAAGCTCGTCCAGTGCGCTCTCCTCTCCCTGCAGCCTTTCTGGGAGTGGGTGCTCTTGGAGGGTGATGCCCTACACGAACCCTCTGGGGCTTCTTTCCAAGGGTGACAGCTCCCACCTGCTAATAATCTGGAGGGGAAGCAGTGTGTGAGAATATCCCTAGTGGGAATCGCCCTGCGCTGATGGACTCTGCTATGCTACCCCCTTGTGATATGCCCCCGTCAGGCCTCACGTGGCAGGTCCTTGTGCCAACGTGCTCCTTATTTAGTGTGCGTATTTTCAGTTTAGAGTGGCTGCAGGGCATGCCTCACCCCACTGGCTGGGTGTTTGCTGCCTGGATTGATAGGAGCTGTTGTGTGCCCTGGGGGAGCATGGGGACATTTTAGGGCGGGAAGCTTCTGGGATTGTGCTGGAGCTCTCGGCTGTTGGTGACAGTCCCCCAAGTGAACTGTCCCCCAGATGCAGCAAGACTTTGCCCCAGAGAGAGGGAGTTAGAGCGAGGGAGGGTGCTGGGTTGCCTTCCAGCACTATGTGAGCACACCAGGGACCGATTTCCCCTGTCCCGGGCCCTGCCTTCCCTGTCTCTGCCTGACCCAGTGGCTTTTCCCTTCGTTCCTCCTAGGCTGACCTTGTCTTTGAGTACCAGCCCATGAAAATGGGGGAGAGCACCGGGCGCCTGGTGCTCCAGAGCAGCGACTTGGGCTCTTTCTACTACAACCTGCACCTGACAGCCACCACGAACAGGCCAGAGAAGCCCCTCTACTTCTGCACCACGCTGGGCTCCAGTCAAACCATCACCACCAAAATCATGAATTACGCCCGACAGAAGACAGACTACCTGCTCCAGGTGAGCCCAGCCTGCCCTGGGCTCTTGCTGGGAGGCAGCTCATCTGGCCAGCATCAGCCCTCTCCGCCGAGGGATCCTGCCCCTCTAGCTTGGCCTGGCATCGCCAGGGTGGCCATGTGAGCCCGGGGGTCTTCCCACCAGTGCTGGGCTTGTGCCCAGCTGGACTGTCCTCACTGCTGCCCTTGTTGGAGCGGCTTTTGCAGCTTCCATGGTGCCTGGACTCCTAGCTTAAACCCCAGCTCCGGCAGTAAGTTCTCCTGGGGTTTGGGTGCAGGGTTGTCCCTGCTCAAGCACGTTTGGCCATCCATCATGGGCACTCACCAAGGGTATAGTGTAGGGGGGAAAAGGTGCGGTGACAGGCAAGGGCAGGCACCCTGGCCAACATGAAGGCGGGGACTCTTGGTTTCTTCCTGAGGTGCTGGCTCTGCTTTTGTGACCTGCCTGCGCCATGGTCTCTTCTCTCCCCTGTGCAGACCAACTGTGCCGACTTCCAGACGGAAAAAAACCATCAGCGTGGCTTCCGCCGGCCCGGGGGGCTCGGAGGTGAGCGTGGAGGTGACCTACGAGCCCTGCCAGCTGGGCGAAGCCAGGACCACTCTGCAGCTCTCCTCCCCGCTTGGGGGGCAGTACAGCATCCCCCTCTTCGGCCTGGCCCTCCCGCCCAAGCCCCAGGGCCCCTTCGTCATCAAGGCCGGCGGCACCACCTCCATCCCCTTCAAAAACGTCTTCCTGCAGCCCATGGCCTTCCAGTACACAGTGGAGCACCCGGCCTTCGCCATCAGGGCCCCCGAGAGCTTGCGCTCCAAGAAGACCGCCTTCATCGCTGTCTCCTTCGAGGGGGGCCCGGCCCCCGTCACCAGCAAGATGGTGGTCTCCTGCCCCGGGGGGGCCGGGGTCTCCTGGGTCTACTACCTCAGGGGCCTCCCCGCTCACAAGTGACCTGTGCCACCCTCACCCTGGGGGGGGTGTTAATTAACTGTGACAATTACTGGCTGTGACATAACAACTGTGACATAATAACAAATAACTGTGACAATTAAGCCAGAAACTGGCTGCTCATGGCCTGGACAGGTGTACTCTTTGCTGGGTAAAAAACTGGCTGGATGGCGGTGCCCAGAGAGTGGTGGAAAATGGAGTTAAATCCAGTTGGCAGCCGGTCACAGGTGGTGTCCCCCAGGGCTCGGTGCTGGGGCCGGTTCTCTTTAATATCTTTATCAATGACCTGGATGAGGGGATCGAGTGCACCCTCAGTAGGTTCGCAGGTGACACTAAGCTAGGCGGGCGTGTTGGTCTGCTTGAGGGTAGGCTGGCCCTGCAGAGGGATCTGGACAGACTGGGCCGATGGGCTGAGGCCAACGGTATGAGGTTCACCAAGGCCAAGTGCCGGGTCCTGCGTTTGGGTCACACCAACCCCATGGACGCTACAGGATTGGGGCAGAGTGGCTGGAAAGCCGCCCGGTGGAGAAGGCCCTGGGGGTGTTGGTGGACAGCCGGCTGAGTATGAGCCAGCAGTGTGCCCGGGTGGCCAAGAAGGCCACCAGCACCCTGGCTGTATCAGGAGCAGTGTGGTGAGCCGGACGAGGGAAGTGATCGTCCCCCTGTACTCGGCACTGGTGAGGCCCCCCCTCGAGTGCTGTGTTCAGTTTTGGGCCCCTCACTACGAGAAGGACATTGAGGTGTTGGAGCGTGTCCAGAGAAGGGCTACAAGGCTGGTGAGGGGTCTGGAGGACAAATCTTACGAGGAACGACTGAGGGAACTGGGGGTGTTCAGCCTGGAGAAGAGGAGGCTGAGGGGAGACCTTCTCACCCTCTACAGCTCCCTGAAAGGAGGGTGTAGGGAGGTGGGGGCCGACCTCTTCTCCCGGGTGACAAGGGATAGGACGAGAGGAAATGGGTTTAAGTTATGTCAGGGGAGGTTTAGATTGGATATTAGGAAACATTTTTTCACGGAAAGGGTTATTAAACACTGGAAGAGGCTGCCCAGGGAGGGGGTGGATTCACCATCTCGGGAGGCGTTTAAAAAAAGGGCAGATGTGGTGCTTGGGGCCGTGGTTTAGAAGTGGTTGTGTCAGGGTGGGTTAATGGTTGGACGCGATGATCTGAAAGGTCCCTTCCAACCTCGGCGATTCGGTGATTCTGTGAATGAACTCCGCGGCGGTGGGGTCGGAGGAACCCCCCCGGAGGCGGCAGCGGGCGGCCTCCGCGCCGCCAGGGGGCGCCCTGCGGGGGTCACGTGGGCGGGCCGGGAGGGGTCACGTGGGCGGGCCGGGAGGGGTCACGTGGGCGGGCCGGGAGGGGTCACGTGGGCCGCCCGGGAGGGGTCACGTGGCCGCCGGCGGCGGTGGCGGGAGGGGAGGGGGCGGCGGGGCCATGAACGCCGAGCGGGACCTGGCGCCGCTGGCGCCCAGCGCGGTGCGGGCGCTGAACGACAAGCTGTACGAGAAGAGGAAGGTGGCGGCCCTGGAGATCGAGAAGTGAGGGGCGGGGGTTGCCGGGAACCGGGAGGGGAACGGCGGCGGTGCCGCTCCGGGCTCCCCCAGCGCACCGGGGGAGGGGGTGGAGACCGGCCTGGCGCCCGGGGCCGGGGGACCGGGCGCCACCTGCAGCCCCGTGGTGGTGGGAGCCGGTAGGGGATGCTGGGGGGTCCCGGTGGCGGGAGGGGAGCGGGCCGGCTCCCCGGTGGGGCTTCGGGGGAGGCGTCACCTCGCAGGGACCGGGAGGAGCCGGGGGAAGGGGTCACCCCCGGGGGAGAGCGGGGGGTCTGGGGGAAGGGATCACCCCTGGGGGAGAGGGTCACGCCGGGGGGTCCGGGGCACCGGCGGTCTGCGGGCCCGGGAGCCGAGGGACGGGGCTGCGGTGGCGTGGGGACCCTGTCGGGGCAGGAGGGGCTGTCCCCCGTCCCCACGCCACCGGCCACGGGAGTTTATCCCCGAGCCCCTCAGCGTCTGGGCGCCAGTGGGGACCTGCCGGTCCCGGGGGTGGGGGGGCTGTCCCCGGTGACCCCCTGGCAGAGCGCCCGGTGTGACGGTGGGTCCCCGGGGCCGTTGGGTGGCACTGCGTGAGATAAGCGTGTGAGCAGTGTAACTCTAAAAACTCCTCGGAAATGCGGTGCTTGCTCTTCTGCCAGGCTCGCGGAGGTGGCCGGCTGCGTGCCCAGCCCTGCCCGTGCCTCGGGGACACTCGGGTGTCACCGGGCAGCAGGCTGGGGTGGCCGTGCCCGTCAGCCGGGGTTCATCGCCTCCGGGGGCCGTCCGGCGTTGCCTTTCTCCCTGCGTCACCTCCGTTTCAGCACGGCTCAGGCCCTCCTTTCACACCATCCCGGGAGAAGGTCTGGTGGCATGGCCGTGTCCCCTCTAGTGTTCCCCCTGCGTGTCCCCTGCGCGCCTTCTCACTCTGGCTGCGTTGGTCGGGGCGCGCTCCGCCACTCCGGCCCACGGCTTTGCCTGGGAAGGGTCGTGTCCTCCCCGGGCACTGCCCGATTGCTGCGCTCCCGGAGGAGATGCGAAGCGTCCCCTTGGGGGACAGCCCAGCGCAGGGCTGGGAACGGCCGTCTGAGCTGGAGAGCGAATTTAAGGTGGGAGATGCGGCCTTGGCGAGGAGAGCGGCCACGGCTCGTGGCAGCCGGGCAGGTGGGGACGGAGCCGCTCTGCTGAGGCTTCGGCGGGAGACACGGGAGGGATGCGGGGTGGGTGCCTTGAAAGAGGAGGGTCCCGCGTGGGAGGGTGTTTGTGGGGAGCAGAGAAAAACAGCTTTTGGGATGGGGTGAGCGTTTGCTCAGGTACAAAGCCAACACGTCCACTTCCTTCTGCTGCTCTACGCGTTTACCTTTTTTTCTCATTTTCTTCCTTCTTCACAGGAATAGTTTCTTAAGGGCGGGTTGTGGCAGAGCCGCACGACTCCGTCCTCGGGGGTATTACAGTAACTGTGAGGGGTGATACTCCGTGTCTTATCCAAGCGGCTCTGCTCCAACTTGTTCTGCCCCAGGATGAGGGTTTTGTGGTTGGCTTATACCAACCAAAGTCTGATTTGGGATCAGCCGGTTCAACTGACTGAGCTGGAAACCCAATTTGGGAAGGCTATGAGGAGAGGAGGAAGGCAAGGACCGACCCTTTCTGCGGATACAGGGATTTAGATCAGCTTAAACCCATCGCAGAATGGCTCCAGCACCTTCTCGCCCGTGTCTGCTTATAAATACTCAAAGCGAGGTGCCAGGGGGATGGGAACAGTCTTTTTCCAGTGGTGCCCAGGGACAGGACAAGAGGGAACGGGCACAAACTTGACCATAGGCAGTTCCATCTCAACCTGAGGAGGGACTTCTTCCCTGTGCGGGTGGCAGAGCAGTGGCACAGCTGCCCAGAGAGGTGGGGGAGTCTCCCACTCTGGAGCCATCCCAAACCCGCCTGGACGCCGTCCTGTGCCACTGCTGGAGGTGCCCCTGCTGTGGCAGGGGGTGGGACTGGGGGAGCTCCAGAGGCCCTTCCAACCCCCACCAGCCTGGGATTCTGTGATCCGGTAGTCCCTTCTTGAGCAAACCAGCGCTCGCATCAGGATTTTGCTTGAGTTCAAACTCGGCAGTTGTGGCTGTTGCATGGTTGTATTGGGCCTGGGAAGGCCCAGGTAAAGCCACATTCAGCTTTGGTTGGTTTTCATTTTGTTTTTCTTGGTGTCTCCTTCAGTTTAACTTTCTTGCGTGGCAGAGCTGGTGCCCGTGGACTGCCCCGGCACCTCGGCACAGCCCTGTGTGCTGTGGGGAGCTGCACCAGCTGGCCTGGCAGCGGCAAGGAGACCGGCTCGTCCCTTCAGCGCGTCGCAAGTGATAAATAAAACAAGATACTCCTTTCACAGCACTGCTTCTGAACACCCCGTGGTGCTCTGTAGCCGCTGTGATTGTGCCACGTGCTCCTGTGGGCTGAAACGTGTGTCACGGGCTGGGTTTGTCCTTTCCCTGTGTCCCACTTACAACTTGGGGTTTTTTTTTTTCCTAATCTTCCTCTCCCTTGCTTCAAATCCCAGAACCAGATGTTGGTGTTTGGAAGTGCCCTGCAGGAGATGTAGTAGACCTGCTGGGGCTGCGGATGACCGACTGGCTGCGAAGCCAGGAGCCGAGGAGACCGGTCCTGCTGCGAGTGGAGCTGCCAAGTGATGCCGGAAGCTGCAAACGCCAAGCAAGCTGTTTATGGACAAGGTTAAGCACACGACGATGGGTTTTTCTTGGTCTGGAGAAGTTGGAGGGAAAGACTGCTTGTGGCATTTAGTGTGGTCCTTGGAGCTGACCATGGGAGGATCTTGCCATGGGTGCTCGGGTATTGCCGTGGTTTTAAATGTGTGTGCTGCCAGGCAGTAGTGCTTAGGCTCTGAGGGAGGTCCTGTATCTCAGGCAGAGGAGAGGAAGGCCCGGTCCTCCCCAGCCTGTGCTGCCCCACGGCTCTGGGTGGGGTGGAGGATGCCCTGGCAGCACCCGGCCAGCTGAGGAGAAGAGCTGGGTGTGAGGGAGGAGAGGCCGACCCCTGCTCTGCTTCTGTGACTGGGAAAGACCTTTAAGCCCTGGTCCTACCGTGTGCTGGTACTGCGGTGTGCTTCTGCCCTCAATATCACGGGGACTTAGATAGTTTTTAGCTGCCAGAGGAAACACGAGACCAAGACTAAGGGTTAACATAGCGTCAGCCCCGGGAACAACTCTCGAGCCATCCTGTAAGCGTGTAGGTGATCAGTGCCCTTGACATCTCTCCACTTTCCTGTTTAGGCCGAGATGCTCGGGCAGTACCTTGCTGAGTCAGGCCTGAACCTCCGTCCAAAATCTACCCGTCTTCCTGGGGCATTGTCTCCTGGCAATCACAGCCTCGCTTACTGCCTTGCTCACCTCCCTGTCCCCCTGAGCTGTGATTAACTTCTTGAGGCTTGTAAATTTTCTTCTGCGTTTACACAAAGACAGCTGGCTGGATGAAATGGTTTCATAGTATTAAGGAAAAAGAAAACCTAGGAGGCATTGCACTTGTTGGGGCCAAGGACTTTGTTTTAAAAAGCAGTGGGGGGCGGGGGAGGGGAACCAATCTACTCTTTTTCAGTTTTCATGGCTGCACAGCTAATGTCAGGGTCTCAAAAATGTAGGCATTTGAAATATTGTCTTGATGTAGAAAAGGAGTGGAGAAGCAGTTCGGGGTGTGGGAGCGAGATGTAAAAATCAGCAAAAAAGCGAGGAAACAAAATTGATTCCCAACACGGGAATAAAAAGGGAGAAAGCAAACCCAGGGCTGTGTGTTGAGGTCTGTGCTACCAAAGAAATCAATGTTCTCCCCTGCAACGTGGGATTGCATTGCTCAGAGGACGGCAGGGGAAATATGGCTAAAAGGAGCCAACTTTATTTTCCTTCTTTCTCAGAAGAAAAAAAAAAAGGCTGCTTGGATTAAAGAGGATGATGGGCTGTGTGTTTGGGACTTCATGAAGTAGCGGCAGCTGGGTAAGTGATCTCGCTGCAGTTATTCGGTAGGAAATGTTTTGCTAGCCTCTAAAACAATGAGTCTTGCAGTCAGTCCTGTCTTTAACTGAGCGCTGGAGTTCTTCCTTCGTAGGTTAAAATGGGGATAGCGAGTGCTCCCATCTGATCGTGTCAGCATGTCCCTCCTCGCTCTGTGTCCTCGTTGCGTCCTTGTCTTTGCCGTTGCTGTGGCTCTGCGTCCTCTGCAAGACACCGAATGCATCCAGGTATTCTGTGGATTTGATCTGGTGGGTGCAGCAATGCTGACGGGGAAGATATGTTTCTGATGTACCTGTTTCAGACCCCCCAGGGGCTCAGGTTTTGGTGGTCAGAAGCTAGACAGTGCCTGTGCTGTCGGGTCTCACCTCAGAGCCTGCAGCAGAGCTTTTGGGGGACGCTGCCTGATAGTGCTCTGTGTCCTTCTAGCACCGCAGCGAAGGAGAGGTTAATAATGCAAGATGCCTGCCTGTTGCCCTCGGCTGTGTGCTCATTTGTTTCTGCAGGAGAACAAGAGCTATGTAAACAGCACTTCCCAGGGGATGGGGGGAAGGATTTTCAGCCCTGTAGCTCCCTGCGTGGACTAACAGCTATCTGTGCCTCTAAAGAGCGCAGGGCCGACAGCCTGGTTTGGTCAGACTCTGCTAGGATGGAGAGGGTGGCTTTATTTTTGAAGTGCTGAGGTTGCTAGCTGGCTTCTGTGCTGGGTTGTGAGCCAGCGGGATCCCCTCTCCGTTTCCTTGGGACTGGTCTGTGCTGCTTGAAATGGGTCCTTCTTTGAGTGGAAGACCCAGGTGGCCAGCTGAGAGCCAAAGGTGAATCGGGAATGGTGGCTCCAAGCTGAACTTAATGGTGACACTTGGATCTTGTGAAGGAAAACAGAGGTGAGCTCATGGGGCAGAGAGGGTGTTGGCCAGGGAAGAGGGGCTTGTTGGTCCCTGTGGGAGCAGAGATGGCTATGTACAACCCCAGGAACAGAGAGGGGGATGTAAACCCTGTACTGCCTCTGAGCCCGTGGTCCTGAGCATCCATGGTGGTGTGCGTTTCAGCTTCTGGGCGCTCTTTTTGAAAGTGTGGGTCTCCCCTGAGGGGGATGGCTGATGCTTCGTTTTGTGGCTGGTTTGCAAGCCACCCCTGAACCCATAAGCCCTGTCCTGAGGAAGAAGCCTGGAAGAGTCTTGGTCTTCCCTCCACTTCCCTGTCTCAGCTACACCTGTGTGTTGGGGCAGCGAGCTCTGTGCTTGGGATGATCGGTCTTATGACTTTTCCATCTCCAAGCATGGTGAAGCCCAGGCCTGGCTCGGAAAGCGGTGGCTGCAGTCTCCTGCGTCCCGCAGAGCATCCTGAAGTGTGTGTGTGTAGTCTTGCCAAGTACTTACACCCCTCTTGATTTTAATTTCAGGTCCGTTGCTGTTCAAGACTAGCAGCTTGGCAGGGCTGCCTGGTGTCTGTAGCCATCGAGAAGCATGGTTATGGTGAAGAAACTAGAGGACAAAGCTGGCGGTGGGCTCCCTCTGCTCAGCAGCCGGCAGTGGAGGGCAGCCTGGCTGGCAGCGTACACCTGCAGTGACATCTCTGGGAGTGCAGTGTATTCCTATCCCTCCAAGTGCCTGTTAGCTTGGAAAAAAATAATAAACTGCAGCGTTTACCTTCCCCGCCATCAGAAATCAAGCGGCTCTGGCAGAATGTGTGTGTTTTGTGAAACGCCGGAGCCTCCCCCCAAGGGCTTTGTGTGCAAAAGCCAAGAGAATCGAATCAAGCTGCTTTTTGCGGAGAGCGCCGGACCCCTTCTGCTTGATCCCCGGGGGCTCTGCGGCTCCCCTCTCGCAGGGCTGCATCGGCTATTCCCTGCTGCCCGCCAGGGTTTTGTCTGGGGGTTTATTGCCCTGGCAAAGGGAGTCTGCATCCCTCCGGGCCGGGAGCAGGTTTTGCAAGGGTTACCCAGGCTCTCCCTCCAGCGAGGGGGCTGAAGAGCCTGGCTGAGCCAGGAACAGAGCTGGGACCCTCTGGGTGCTGTGCTTCTCTAGCCTGGGTGGCTGAAATCAGCTCCTGGGGACTGTCTCCGTGTGCTTTTCCCAAGTGCTGACCTCTTCAGTGCTGTAATTTGGAATTTCCACAGTGATAAACCGTGTTACTCTGTGTGCTGGTGTAGTTGCCCTCCAGTCGATGGGCTTGGATACGTCCAACCCAGAGTCTGGCAACAGAAGACGGAGACTTGCCTGGGGTTGAAATAAGGGAATTACGTATGGGAGTTGGGATGTGGGAAGAGGAGCCAAGGAGAAAAAAGGCTTTAGAGTCAAGGCATGTGCATAAAAAAATTCAGCGTGTGTTTCTCCTGGTCCGTCATGCTTGAGCTTCCCTGTCCCAGGCTTCTCCTGTACTGGGAACTCTGCTTTACTTTGGAATGAACCTGTCTAGGGAAAAAAAAAAACCCAACCAAAACCTGCCTAAATTTTGTGCCACATCTGTAAAATCTTGATGGATCTTAATCTATATGAGAAAACCGGGTGAAATAGCCAGCCCATGGTATCCATATCACAGTGGCTACCTGGTAAAACGGGGGTGAGCTGACCTGTGCTGATCTGAGGCTGATGGAAGGAAAGCAGTGGCTGGGAAGAACCGCGGGTCACATCTTGCCCTGTTTACCTGACCTCGGAGCTCTGCCTTTCCCCCGGTCAGCTAATGACTTGCTTGTCTCTGTAGCAGCGGAGGAAAAAACCAAATTGCCTGTCGGTAGCATGTAACTCCCGGGTCAGAGTATGGTGGGAGGAGGATGAGCTCAAGTCGTTGCTCATGCTGAAGGCACCAGAGGGGGATGTGCTGCATACCAGGGGTGACTTTTTATTGTGAGCATTTGTATTTTGTTGCTGAGTCCTCGGAAGAGACTGTACGGGTTTGGATCGGGCATTCGGTTATGTGCCTTTCTTGTGGCCCAGGGTGAGCCTTGCCTGAGGGCTCGCTGGTACCTGGGAGCACAGGGCACACGCTCCCAGGTGAACTGCGTTAATGGCTGTGGGTCTCCTCATTTAGGCAGGAGCTTTTCTGTTTGAGAGGAAGAGTGGGGAAGATAAATAGACGACAGGTTCCTTTTAGATAATTATTTCACACTTTGCGGTCCCATGGCATTTGCCCAAGGCTCAGAGTTTGAGGTGTCCTGGACGGATTCTTAATGAAATACCGCTGATGCTCGCTGTGAAGCAGGAATTAATCTCCAGATATCTGATTTGGAAGTGCTCTTGTTTGCTGTCTTATGCAACTTCATTTTTTCCACTGTGATCTCATCAGCCAAACAACGATCTCATCAGCCAAACAACCAGTTCCATTTTCCTTGTTGCAGAAGCGTCTCTGGCCTTGAAACGAAGGTGAGGATTTCGACCAAACCTCAGGGAGCAGTGACCTCTCTTTAACCCTGTGCCAGACCCTGCACAAGGGCACTGGGCAGAGGCGCTCAGGTGAAATGCGTTGGTTTGAAACGACCTTCCTGTGTGCTTGGTGCTGGAGCTCAGAGCCCATCTGGAGCTCCTCGGTGGAGGGAGTAAGGGGGAGCCTGAGCTCGGTAAAGATTTGAGAGCTGTGTGTGTTGCGCTGTGCTAATTTACTAATGACGGCGCTTCCCTGAGAACGACAAGGTTGGCTGTGCCGGTTTGCGCGTCGGTGTCGGGCAGTGCCGAGAGCCCTGCCGCGGGCGGACCGGGAGGTGCGAGATGCCAGCGATGCGGGTGAGCTGGTTGAACTGGGGTCCAGCTTATCACAGCGAGAGCGGGTAGGTCCCTTCTGAGGGCAGCGCTGGCACCTCTGCGGGTTGTGTGACTTGATTTATTTTTTTTTTTTAGAATATACGGACATACAGGGTGTTTCCCAGTGGTGTGCAGCTCTTCCATGCCCAGTCCTGTGTGCTAGTTCTCACTTTCTTAGACTGGGAGAAGCCCTTAGATCCTGCCATGAGTGTCCCTAACCGCTGCTCTGTGTCAGGATGACACACGCGGCGATGTGGCCGTGGTGGGAGGGTGTGTTGGAGGCAGCTTCACCGCGCGCTCGCTGTGGTGGCTGTACGTTTTCCCTGAGCTGCTGTTACTGCGTTGAGGTAAGGCACTGCTGGCCAGGCCGGGGACCGCAGGCAGCGCCTCTGGGGACACGGTGGCCACTGAGCCATCCC
>CM030018.1:22074976-22112816 GCA_017639485.1 Pluvialis apricaria | reverse complement strand
AGGTGCCAGCGCTGCCCTCAGAAGGGACCTACCCGCTCTCGCTGTGATAAGCGGGACCCCAGTTCAACCAGCTCACCCGCATCGCTGGCATCTCGCACCTCCCGGTCCGCCCGCGGCAGGGCTCTCGGCACTGCCCGACACCGACGCGCAAACCGGCACAGCCAACCTTGTCGTTCTCAGGGAAGCGCCGTCATTAGTAAATTAGCACAGCGCAACACACACAGCTCTCAAATCTTTACCGAGCTCAGGCTCCCCCTTACTCCCTCCACCGAGGAGCTCCAGATGGGCTCTGAGCTCCAGCACCAAGCACACAGGAAGGTCGTTTCAAACCAACGCATTTCACCTGAGCGCCTCTGCCCAGTGCCCTTGTGCAGGGTCTGGCACAGGGTTAAAGAGAGGTCACTGCTCCCTGAGGTTTGGTCAAAATCCTCACCTTCGTTTCAAGGCCAGAGACGCTTCTGCAACAAGGAAAATGGAACTGGTTGTTTGGCTGATGAGATCGTTGTTTGGCTGATGAGATCACAGTGGAAAAAATGAAGTTGCATAAGACAGCAAACAAGAGCACTTCCAAATCAGATATCTGGAGATTAATTCCTGCTTCACAGCGAGCATCAGCGGTATTTCATTAAGAATCCGTCCAGGACACCTCAAACTCTGAGCCTTGGGCAAATGCCATGGGACCGCAAAGTGTGAAATAATTATCTAAAAGGAACCTGTCGTCTATTTATCTTCCCCACTCTTCCTCTCAAACAGAAAAGCTCCTGCCTAAATGAGGAGACCCACAGCCATTAACGCAGTTCACCTGGGAGCGTGTGCCCTGTGCTCCCAGGTACCAGCGAGCCCTCAGGCAAGGCTCACCCTGGGCCACAAGAAAGGCACATAACCGAATGCCCGATCCAAACCCGTACAGTCTCTTCCGAGGACTCAGCAACAAAATACAAATGCTCACAATAAAAAGTCACCCCTGGTATGCAGCACATCCCCCTCTGGTGCCTTCAGCATGAGCAACGACTTGAGCTCATCCTCCTCCCACCATACTCTGACCCGGGAGTTACATGCTACCGACAGGCAATTTGGTTTTTTCCTCCGCTGCTACAGAGACAAGCAAGTCATTAGCTGACCGGGGGAAAGGCAGAGCTCCGAGGTCAGGTAAACAGGGCAAGATGTGACCCGCGGTTCTTCCCAGCCACTGCTTTCCTTCCATCAGCCTCAGATCAGCACAGGTCAGCTCACCCCCGTTTTACCAGGTAGCCACTGTGATATGGATACCATGGGCTGGCTATTTCACCCGGTTTTCTCATATAGATTCAGATCCATCAAGATTTTACAGATGTGGCACAAAATTTAGGCAGGTTTTGGTTGTTTGTTTTTTTTTCCCTAGACAGGTTCATTCCAAAGTAAAGCAGAGTTCCCAGTACAGGAGAAGCCTGGGACAGGGAAGCTCAAGCATGACGGACCAGGAGAAACACACGCTGAATTTTTTTATGCACATGCCTTGACTCTAAAGCCTTTTTTCTCCTTGGCTCCTCTTCCCACATCCCAACTCCCATACGTAATTCCCTTATTTCAACCCCAGGCAAGTCTCCGTCTTCTGTTGCCAGACTCTGGGTTGGACGTATCCAAGCCCATCGACTGGAGGGCAACTACACCAGCACACAGAGTAACACGGTTTATCACTGTGGAAATTCCAAATTACAGCACTGAAGAGGTCAGCACTTGGGAAAAGCACACGGAGACAGTCCCCAGGAGCTGATTTCAGCCACCCAGGCTAGAGAAGCACAGCACCCAGAGGGTCCCAGCTCTGTTCCTGGCTCAGCCAGGCTCTTCAGCCCCCTCGCTGGAGGGAGAGCCTGGGTAACCCTTGCAAAACCTGCTCCCGGCCCGGAGGGATGCAGACTCCCTTTGCCAGGGCAATAAACCCCCAGACAAAACCCTGGCGGGCAGCAGGGAATAGCCGATGCAGCCCTGCGAGAGGGGAGCCGCAGAGCCCCCGGGGATCAAGCAGAAGGGGTCCGGCGCTCTCCGCAAAAAGCAGCTTGATTCGATTCTCTTGGCTTTTGCACACAAAGCCCTTGGGGGGAGGCTCCGGCGTTTCACAAAACACACACATTCTGCCAGAGCCGCTTGATTTCTGATGGCGGGGAAGGTAAACGCTGCAGTTTATTATTTTTTTCCAAGCTAACAGGCACTTGGAGGGATAGGAATACACTGCACTCCCAGAGATGTCACTGCAGGTGTACGCTGCCAGCCAGGCTGCCCTCCACTGCCGGCTGCTGAGCAGAGGGAGCCCACCGCCAGCTTTGTCCTCTAGTTTCTTCACCATAACCATGCTTCTCGATGGCTACAGACACCAGGCAGCCCTGCCAAGCTGCTAGTCTTGAACAGCAACGGACCTGAAATTAAAATCAAGAGGGGTGTAAGTACTTGGCAAGACTACACACACACACTTCAGGATGCTCTGCGGGACGCAGGAGACTGCAGCCACCGCTTTCCGAGCCAGGCCTGGGCTTCACCATGCTTGGAGATGGAAAAGTCATAAGACCGATCATCCCAAGCACAGAGCTCGCTGCCCCAACACACAGGTGTAGCTGAGACAGGGAAGTGGAGGGAAGACCAAGACTCTTCCAGGCTTCTTCCTCAGGACAGGGCTTATGGGTTCAGGGGTGGCTTGCAAACCAGCCACAAAACGAAGCATCAGCCATCCCCCTCAGGGGAGACCCACACTTTCCAAAAAGAGCGCCCAGAAGCTGAAACGCACACCACCATGGATGCTCAGGACCACGGGCTCAGAGGCAGTACAGGGTTTACATCCCCCTCTCTGTTCCTGGGGTTGTACATAGCCATCTCTGCTCCCACAGGGACCAACAAGCCCCTCTTCCCTGGCCAACACCCTCTCTGCCCCATGAGCTCACCTCTGTTTTCCTTCACAAGATCCAAGTGTCACCATTAAGTTCAGCTTGGAGCCACCATTCCCGATTCACCTTTGGCTCTCAGCTGGCCACCTGGGTCTTCCACTCAAAGAAGGACCCATTTCAAGCAGCACAGACCAGTCCCAAGGAAACGGAGAGGGGATCCCGCTGGCTCACAACCCAGCACAGAAGCCAGCTAGCAACCTCAGCACTTCAAAAATAAAGCCACCCTCTCCATCCTAGCAGAGTCTGACCAAACCAGGCTGTCGGCCCTGCGCTCTTTAGAGGCACAGATAGCTGTTAGTCCACGCAGGGAGCTACAGGGCTGAAAATCCTTCCCCCCATCCCCTGGGAAGTGCTGTTTACATAGCTCTTGTTCTCCTGCAGAAACAAATGAGCACACAGCCGAGGGCAACAGGCAGGCATCTTGCATTATTAACCTCTCCTTCGCTGCGGTGCTAGAAGGACACAGAGCACTATCAGGCAGCGTCCCCCAAAAGCTCTGCTGCAGGCTCTGAGGTGAGACCCGACAGCACAGGCACTGTCTAGCTTCTGACCACCAAAACCTGAGCCCCTGGGGGGTCTGAAACAGGTACATCAGAAACATATCTTCCCCGTCAGCATTGCTGCACCCACCAGATCAAATCCACAGAATACCTGGATGCATTCGGTGTCTTGCAGAGGACGCAGAGCCACAGCAACGGCAAAGACAAGGACGCAACGAGGACACAGAGCGAGGAGGGACATGCTGACACGATCAGATGGGAGCACTCGCTATCCCCATTTTAACCTACGAAGGAAGAACTCCAGCGCTCAGTTAAAGACAGGACTGACTGCAAGACTCATTGTTTTAGAGGCTATCAAAACATTTCCTACCGAATAACTGCAGCGAGATCACTTACCCAGCTGCCGCTACTTCATGAAGTCCCAAACACACAGCCCATCATCCTCTTTAATCCAAGCAGCCTTTTTTTTTTTCTTCTGAGAAAGAAGGAAAATAAAGTTGGCTCCTTTTAGCCATATTTCCCCTGCCTTCCTCTGAGCAATGCAATCCCACGTTGCAGGGGAGAACATCGATTTCTTTGGTAGCACAGACCTCAACACACAGCCCTGGGTTTGCTTTCTCCCTTTTTATTCCCGTGTTGGGAATCAATTTTGTTTCCTCGCTTTTTTGCTGATTTTTACATCTCGCTCCCACACCCCGAACTGCTTCTCCACTCCTTTTCTACATCAAGACAATATTTCAAATGCCTACATTTTTGAGACCCTGACATTAGCTGTGCAGCCATGAAAACTGAAAAAGAGTAGATTGGTTCCCCTCCCCCGCCCCCCCACTGCTTTTTAAAACAAAGTCCTTGGCCCCAACAAGTGCAATGCCTCCTAGGTTTTCTTTTTCCTTAATACTATGAAACCATTTCATCCAGCCAGCTGTCTTTGTGTAAACGCAGAAGAAAATTTACAAGCCTCAAGAAGTTAATCACAGCTCAGGGGGACAGGGAGGTGAGCAAGGCAGTAAGCGAGGCTGTGATTGCCAGGAGACAATGCCCCAGGAAGACGGGTAGATTTTGGACGGAGGTTCAGGCCTGACTCAGCAAGGTACTGCCCGAGCATCTCGGCCTAAACAGGAAAGTGGAGAGATGTCAAGGGCACTGATCACCTACACGCTTACAGGATGGCTCGAGAGTTGTTCCCGGGGCTGACGCTATGTTAACCCTTAGTCTTGGTCTCGTGTTTCCTCTGGCAGCTAAAAACTATCTAAGTCCCCGTGATATTGAGGGCAGAAGCACACCGCAGTACCAGCACACGGTAGGACCAGGGCTTAAAGGTCTTTCCCAGTCACAGAAGCAGAGCAGGGGTCGGCCTCTCCTCCCTCACACCCAGCTCTTCTCCTCAGCTGGCCGGGTGCTGCCAGGGCATCCTCCACCCCACCCAGAGCCGTGGGGCAGCACAGGCTGGGGAGGACCGGGCCTTCCTCTCCTCTGCCTGAGATACAGGACCTCCCTCAGAGCCTAAGCACTACTGCCTGGCAGCACACACATTTAAAACCACGGCAATACCCGAGCACCCATGGCAAGATCCTCCCATGGTCAGCTCCAAGGACCACACTAAATGCCACAAGCAGTCTTTCCCTCCAACTTCTCCAGACCAAGAAAAACCCATCGTCATGTGCTTAACCTTGTCCATAAACAGCTTGCTTGGCGTTTGCAGCTTCCGGCATCACTTGGCAGCTCCACTCGCAGCAGGACCGGTCTCCTCGGCTCCTGGCTTCGCAGCCAGTCGGTCATCCGCAGCCCCAGCAGGTCTACTACATCTCCTGCAGGGCACTTCCAAACACCAACATCTGGTTCTGGGATTTGAAGCAAGGGAGAGGAAGATTAGGAAAAAAAAAAAAAACCAAGTTGTAAGTGGGACACAGGGAAAGGACAAACCCAGCCCGTGACACACGTTTCAGCCCACAGGAGCACGTGGCACAATCACAGCGGCTACAGAGCACCACGGGGTGTTCAGAAGCAGTGCTGTGAAAGGAGTATCTTGTTTTATTTATCACTTGCGACGCGCTGAAGGGACGAGCCGGTCTCCTTGCCGCTGCCAGGCCAGCTGGTGCAGCTCCCCACAGCACACAGGGCTGTGCCGAGGTGCCGGGGCAGTCCACGGGCACCAGCTCTGCCACGCAAGAAAGTTAAACTGAAGGAGACACCAAGAAAAACAAAATGAAAACCAACCAAAGCTGAATGTGGCTTTACCTGGGCCTTCCCAGGCCCAATACAACCATGCAACAGCCACAACTGCCGAGTTTGAACTCAAGCAAAATCCTGATGCGAGCGCTGGTTTGCTCAAGAAGGGACTACCGGATCACAGAATCCCAGGCTGGTGGGGGTTGGAAGGGCCCTCTGGAGCTCCCCCAGTCCCACCCCCTGCCACAGCAGGGGCACCTCCAGCAGTGGCACAGGACGGCGTCCAGGCGGGTTTGGGATGGCTCCAGAGTGGGAGACTCCCCCACCTCTCTGGGCAGCTGTGCCACTGCTCTGCCACCCGCACAGGGAAGAAGTCCCTCCTCAGGTTGAGATGGAACTGCCTATGGTCAAGTTTGTGCCCGTTCCCTCTTGTCCTGTCCCTGGGCACCACTGGAAAAAGACTGTTCCCATCCCCCTGGCACCCTCCCTTTGAGTATTTATAAGCAGACACGGGCGAGAAGGTGCTGGAGCCATTCTGCGATGGGTTTAAGCTGATCTAAATCCCTGTATCCGCAGAAAGGGTCGGTCCTTGCCTTCCTCCTCTCCTCATAGCCTTCCCAAATTGGGTTTCCAGCTCAGTCAGTTGAACCGGCTGATCCCAAATCAGACTTTGGTTGGTATAAGCCAACCACAAAACCCTCATCCTGGGGCAGAACAAGTTGGAGCAGAGCCGCTTGGATAAGACACGGAGTATCACCCCTCACAGTTACTGTAATACCCCCGAGGACGGAGTCGTGCGGCTCTGCCACAACTCGCCCTTAAGAAACTATTCCTGTGAAGAAGGAAGAAAATGAGAAAAAAAGGTAAACGCGTAGAGCAGCAGAAGGAAGTGGACGTGTTGGCTTTGTACCTGAGCAAACGCTCACCCCATCCCAAAAGCTGTTTTTCTCTGCTCCCCACAAACACCCTCCCACGCGGGACCCTCCTCTTTCAAGGCACCCACCCCGCATCCCTCCCGTGTCTCCCGCCGAAGCCTCAGCAGAGCGGCTCCGTCCCCACCTGCCCGGCTGCCACGAGCCGTGGCCGCTCTCCTCGCCAAGGCCGCATCTCCCACCTTAAATTCGCTCTCCAGCTCAGACGGCCGTTCCCAGCCCTGCGCTGGGCTGTCCCCCAAGGGGACGCTTCGCATCTCCTCCGGGAGCGCAGCAATCGGGCAGTGCCCGGGGAGGACACGACCCTTCCCAGGCAAAGCCGTGGGCCGGAGTGGCGGAGCGCGCCCCGACCAACGCAGCCAGAGTGAGAAGGCGCGCAGGGGACACGCAGGGGGAACACTAGAGGGGACACGGCCATGCCACCAGACCTTCTCCCGGGATGGTGTGAAAGGAGGGCCTGAGCCGTGCTGAAACGGAGGTGACGCAGGGAGAAAGGCAACGCCGGACGGCCCCCGGAGGCGATGAACCCCGGCTGACGGGCACGGCCACCCCAGCCTGCTGCCCGGTGACACCCGAGTGTCCCCGAGGCACGGGCAGGGCTGGGCACGCAGCCGGCCACCTCCGCGAGCCTGGCAGAAGAGCAAGCACCGCATTTCCGAGGAGTTTTTAGAGTTACACTGCTCACACGCTTATCTCACGCAGTGCCACCCAACGGCCCCGGGGACCCACCGTCACACCGGGCGCGCTGCCAGGGGGTCACCGGGGACAGCCCCCCCCCCCCCGGGACCGGCAGGTCCCCACTGGCGCCCAGACGCTGAGGGGCTCGGGGATAAACTCCCGTGGCCGGTGGCGTGGGGACGGGGGACAGCCCCTCCTGCCCCGACAGGGTCCCCACGCCACCGCAGCCCCGTCCCTCGGCTCCCGGGCCCGCAGACCGCCGGTGCCCCGGACCCCCCCGGCGTGACCCTCTCCCCCAGGGGTGATCCCTTCCCCCAGACCCCCCGCTCTCCCCCGGGGGTGACCCCTTCCCCCGGCTCCTCCCGGTCCCTGCGAGGTGACGCCTCCCCCGAAGCCCCACCGGGGAGCCGGCCCGCTCCCCTCCCGCCACCGGGACCCCCCCAGCATCCCCTACCGGCTCCCACCACCACGGGGCTGCAGGTGGCGCCCGGTCCCCCGGCCCCGGGCGCCAGGCCGGTCTCCACCCCCTCCCCCGGTGCGCTGGGGGAGCCCGGAGCGGCACCGCCGCCGTTCCCCTCCCGGTTCCCGGCAACCCCCGCCCCTCACTTCTCGATCTCCAGGGCCGCCACCTTCCTCTTCTCGTACAGCTTGTCGTTCAGCGCCCGCACCGCGCTGGGCGCCAGCGGCGCCAGGTCCCGCTCGGCGTTCATGGCCCCGCCGCCCCCTCCCCTCCCGCCACCGCCGCCGGCGGCCACGTGACCCCTCCCGGGCGGCCCACGTGACCCCTCCCGGCCCGCCCACGTGACCCCTCCCGGGCGGCCCACGTGACCCCACCCGGCCCGCCCACGTGACCCCCGCAGGGCGCCCCCTGGCGGCGCGGAGGCCGCCCGCTGCCGCCTCCGGGGGGGTTCCTCCGACCCCACCGCCGCGGAGTTCATTCACAGAATCACCGAATCGCCGAGGTTGGAAGGGACCTTTCAGATCATCGCGTCCAACCATTAACCCACCCTGACACAACCACTTCTAAACCACGGCCCCAAGCACCGCATCTGCCCTTTTTTTAAACGCCTCCCGAGATGGTGAATCCACCCCCTCCCTGGGCAGCCTCTTCCAGTGTTTAATAACCCTTTCCGTGAAAAAATGTTTCCTAATATCCAATCTAAACCTCCCCTGACATAACTTAAACCCATTTCCTCTCGTCCTATCCCTTGTCACCCGGGAGAAGAGGTCGGCCCCCACCTCCCTACACCCTCCTTTCAGGGAGCTGTAGAGGGTGATAAGGTCTCCCCTCAGCCTCCTCTTCTCCAGGCTGAACACCCCCAGGTCCCTCAGTCGTTCCTCGTAAGATTTGTCCTCCAGACCCCTCACCAGCCTTGTAGCCCTTCTCTGGACACGCTCCGACACCTCAATGTCCTTCTCGTAGTGAGGGGCCCAAAACTGAACACAGCACTCGAGGGGGGGGCCTCACCAGTGCCGAGTACAGGGGGACGATCACTTCCCTCGTCCGGCTCACCACACTGCTCCTGATACAGCCAGGGTGCTGGTGGCCTTCTTGGCCACCCGGGCACACTGCTGGCTCATACTCAGCCGGCTGTCCACCAACACCCCCAGGGCCTTCTCCACCGGGCAGCTTTCCAGCCACTCTGCCCCAATCCTGTAGCGTCCATGGGGTTGGTGTGACCCAAACGCAGGACCCGGCACTTGGCCTTGGTGAACCTCATACCGTTGGCCTCAGCCCATCGGCCCAGTCTGTCCAGATCCCTCTGCAGGGCCAGCCTACCCTCAAGCAGACCAACACGCCCGCCTAGCTTAGTGTCACCTGCGAACCTACTGAGGGTGCACTCGATCCCCTCATCCAGGTCATTGATAAAGATATTAAAGAGAACCGGCCCCAGCACCGAGCCCTGGGGGACACCACCTGTGACCGGCTGCCAACTGGATTTAACTCCATTTTCCACCACTCTCTGGGCACCGCCATCCAGCCAGTTTTTTACCCAGCAAAGAGTACACCTGTCCAGGCCATGAGCAGCCAGTTTCTGGCTTAATTGTCACAGTTATTTGTTATTATGTCACAGTTGTTATGTCACAGCCAGTAATTGTCACAGTTAATTAACACCCCCCCCCAGGGTGAGGGTGGCACAGGTCACTTGTGAGCGGGGAGGCCCCTGAGGTAGTAGACCCAGGAGACCCCGGCCCCCCCGGGGCAGGAGACCACCATCTTGCTGGTGACGGGGGCCGGGCCCCCCTCGAAGGAGACAGCGATGAAGGCGGTCTTCTTGGAGCGCAAGCTCTCGGGGGCCCTGATGGCGAAGGCCGGGTGCTCCACTGTGTACTGGAAGGCCATGGGCTGCAGGAAGACGTTTTTGAAGGGGATGGAGGTGGTGCCGCCGGCCTTGATGACGAAGGGGCCCTGGGGCTTGGGCGGGAGGGCCAGGCCGAAGAGGGGGATGCTGTACTGCCCCCCAAGCGGGGAGGAGAGCTGCAGAGTGGTCCTGGCTTCGCCCAGCTGGCAGGGCTCGTAGGTCACCTCCACGCTCACCTCCGAGCCCCCCGGGCCGGCGGAAGCCACGCTGATGGTTTTTTCCGTCTGGAAGTCGGCACAGTTGGTCTGCACAGGGGAGAGAAGAGACCATGGCGCAGGCAGGTCACAAAAGCAGAGCCAGCACCTCAGGAAGAAACCAAGAGTCCCCGCCTTCATGTTGGCCAGGGTGCCTGCCCTTGCCTGTCACCGCACCTTTTCCCCCCTACACTATACCCTTGGTGAGTGCCCATGATGGATGGCCAAACGTGCTTGAGCAGGGACGACCCTGCACCCAAACCCCAGGAGAACTTACTGCCGGAGCTGGGGTTTAAGCTAGGAGTCCAGGCACCATGGAAGCTGCAAAAGCCGCTCCAACAAGGGCAGCAGTGAGGACAGTCCAGCTGGGCACAAGCCCAGCACTGGTGGGAAGACCCCCGGGCTCACATGGCCACCCTGGCGATGCCAGGCCAAGCTAGAGGGGCAGGATCCCTCGGCGGAGAGGGCTGATGCTGGCCAGATGAGCTGCCTCCCAGCAAGAGCCCAGGGCAGGCTGGGCTCACCTGGAGCAGGTAGTCTGTCTTCTGTCGGGCGTAATTCATGATTTTGGTGGTGATGGTTTGACTGGAGCCCAGCGTGGTGCAGAAGTAGAGGGGCTTCTCTGGCCTGTTCGTGGTGGCTGTCAGGTGCAGGTTGTAGTAGAAAGAGCCCAAGTCGCTGCTCTGGAGCACCAGGCGCCCGGTGCTCTCCCCCATTTTCATGGGCTGGTACTCAAAGACAAGGTCAGCCTAGGAGGAACGAAGGGAAAAGCCACTGGGTCAGGCAGAGACAGGGAAGGCAGGGCCCGGGACAGGGGAAATCGGTCCCTGGTGTGCTCACATAGTGCTGGAAGGCAACCCAGCACCCTCCCTCGCTCTAACTCCCTCTCTCTGGGGCAAAGTCTTGCTGCATCTGGGGGACAGTTCACTTGGGGGACTGTCACCAACAGCCGAGAGCTCCAGCACAATCCCAGAAGCTTCCCGCCCTAAAATGTCCCCATGCTCCCCCAGGGCACACAACAGCTCCTATCAATCCAGGCAGCAAACACCCAGCCAGTGGGGTGAGGCATGCCCTGCAGCCACTCTAAACTGAAAATACGCACACTAAATAAGGAGCACGTTGGCACAAGGACCTGCCACGTGAGGCCTGACGGGGGCATATCACAAGGGGGTAGCATAGCAGAGTCCATCAGCGCAGGGCGATTCCCACTAGGGATATTCTCACACACTGCTTCCCCTCCAGATTATTAGCAGGTGGGAGCTGTCACCCTTGGAAAGAAGCCCCAGAGGGTTTCGTGTAGGGCATCACCCTCCAAGAGCACCCACTCCCAGAAAGGCTGCAGGGAGAGGAGAGCGCACTGGACGAGCTTTGCACCTACCTCCGACTGTGCAGGAACAGTCAAATGTGGGGGAACGTTGACGTCGGGCACTTTGCAATCTACAGCAAATGTCACCGGGACAGGCAGAGGGTTGTCCACCTTGACGGTGGAAGATGCTCTCTGCCGAACAGCAGTGCTCATTTCAACAGTGCTGACGGGTCCCGAAGCAGTGGCCTTGAAAGTCACCATGTAGAACAAGTACTCCTCGGTCACCTTGTTGAGGAAAGTCACCTGAATCAGAGAAAAAGGGAAGCACTGGTCATTCTGCACATAAAAATATACCACCTGTGCTAAACTAGCTTGAAGAGCTCCCCAGGCTCAGCACCCCACCTCCAAGAATGGCCGTAAGCAGCCACCGAGGAAGAGTGCAAGACCGGGAGAAGCATGTGTGGTATTTCTACTTGATACTCTCCGCAATGTCCTGACCCACCTGTGCTTAGCAGCCCCCAGCGGGACCCTTGCAGAGACTGACACGCAAGTGGGGTGTGTGGCGAGATGCCTGCTGTTCAGTACCCACCTGGGACACCTACAGTCCCACCAGCGGGCACGTGGAGGTATGAAAACAGGTGTGTAGCTTCTCAGTGAGCCAACAGCTCCTTGAAGGGCCCCACAGCCTGGTGTCCACACTTACCACTGCGTTAAAGACTCCTTCCTTGTAGGAGAGGAACGTGAGCTTGTAGTCCTTCTTGGCAGAGCCTGGCACGTCGATATATTCCAGTCCGTGCAGCACAGAACTGCTTTCCAGGTTTTCTGGTTTGAGTATGTCCACCACCACGAGGAATCTGTGGGTGAGAAGGATGCAGAGAAGGTCAACAAGAAGGACTCCCATAGGATACCCATCGTGTGGGGGTACAACACAATCCCTCTCATCCTCAGTGCCTCAAGCAGAGGGAGTCAGCTCTCATCCACCACGGAGGAAAGCCCTCCAGGTTGGGTCTGCATAGGCAGAACGTGGGTAGTGCGATCCCAGACACCTACGGCCAGAAATGGCCAAGGAGACTGAAAAGCTCGCAGGAAGGAGCTTTCAGGCAGTAGGAAGCCCTTCCTTGCACTGCTGCAGGGATCGCTGATGGGATGAGACTTCCTGGGCTGGACTCACCTCTGTGGTTTGTTCAGCCAGTTGGAGACGGGGATGAGCTCAGTGTAGGAAGTCCTACACGGTACCTGCCGGAAAATGGTCCCTGAACACTTTGGGGCCTCAGCAGTCCCTTGCAGGAGGTAGTACAAGCCTGTCCCATCTGGCATTGGGAAGAAGATGGAGCCCTAGAGACAAGAAATAGGATAAGTAAGCTCTCTTGCTCTCTGACCAGATCGGTTACTGGCTTTCAAGCACACCCAGACAGTTCCATGTCAGGCTTTGAGCAAGTCCAGCTGGCAGAGCTGTGACTGCGCAGCTGGAGATGGCAATGTCGTACCCGCTCGGGCTCGCACAGCTACAGGACACAGAGGCAGCATGGCTGGGCAAAGCCAGGAAACACCGGCCCTGCAGCAGAGCTGGTCTGGCCATCCTAACGCCCCGTTACTGCCTTACTAGCCCGGGCACATCAGCTGCCAGCCCTGTGCTCCTGCAGGGACAGCCGCGGGAAGGGGGTGGCAGCCCCTGCTAAGCTCGGCTGCCCTGGCAGTGCTGCGATTCACCCAAACATTTTTGCCAAGAGAGCAGCCCGTAAGCTAACGCGGCAGGCTCCCACCAGCCAGGACGGCTGTTGAAACGAAGGACTGGCTGTTGAAGCCAGGACGAAAGTTCAGGTGGGAAGTCTGGACTGACCACTGAACATATTGGAGAAGCTAACCTAAAAAATCAGGTGGTGTGAAGCTCCAGGAAATTAAATTTGTTCTGTACAGCTCCTGGTCCCTGCTTGTGCAGCCCGGGGGGGCTCAGAGACCCCCGTGCTCAGTCCTGTGGGCTGCAGGGGCTCCCCAAGTCCTGGGCACGGTCACTTGTGCCAGCACTGCCCTGCTGGGGTCCTTTTGCAGCGTGCGAGGAACAAGAGGGGTGAAGCTGCCCTGCCATTTCCCAGTGTCCCCCTCCCCATGAGCAGTCAGGTGGGAAACGACAGAGATCTCTCTCTTGACATCACCTTTGGCAATGCCCTTCGTGCCCTGGTGGCCAAGAAGGCCAATGGCACCCTGGGGTGCACCCAGCAGAGTGTGGCCAGCAGGGCGAGGGAGGTCATCCTCCCCCTCTGCTCTGCCCTGGGGAGGCCGCAGCCGGAGCACTGTGTGCAGTTCTGGGCTGCCCGGGTCAGGAAGGACAGGGAACTGCTGGAGAGGGTCCAGCAAAGGGCTACGGAGATGATGAGGG
Source organism: Pluvialis apricaria (assembly GCA_017639485.1). Taxonomy (NCBI): domain Eukaryota; kingdom Metazoa; phylum Chordata; class Aves; order Charadriiformes; family Charadriidae; genus Pluvialis; species Pluvialis apricaria. Next base: position 22,099,382 of record CM030018.1, on the reverse strand, counting down.
GATTGGAGCATCTCTCTGATGAGGAAAGGCTGAGGGAATTGGGGCTTTTTAGTCTGGAGAAGAGAACACTGAGGGGGGATCTTATCAATGCTGATAAATCCTTCAATGGAGGGTGCCAGGGGGATGGGAACAGTCTTTTTCCAGTGGTGCCCAGTGACAGGACAAGAGGGAACGGGCACAAACTTGACCATAGGCAGTTCCATCTCAACCTGAGGAGGGACTTCTTCCCTGTGCGGGTGGCAGAGCAGTGGCACAGCTGCCCAGAGAGGGGGGGGGAGTCTCCCACTCTGGAGCCATCCCAAACCCGCCTGGACGCCGTCCTGTGCCACTGCTGGAGGTGCCCCTGCTGTGGCAGGGGGTTGGGCTGGGGGAGCTCCAGAGGGCCCTTCCTGCCCTGACCAGTCTATGTGATTCCGTGTTGCTAAAGGAACACAGGGAAGAGAGGAGACCGTGCCTACTTGAGGCTGTTGGCACAGGAGATCACAGGGTTAAAACCCCCAAACATGCTATTGTCGTCGAAACTAGAACATCCAAAGCCTGAACTTCTCCAGGAAGGGGGCCTAGAAGACCGGGGCAACCCAGACACAGCCACTTTATGGAGAAACCTGCAGTTTCGTGGTGTCCCCATTGGGAAGGAATGAAACAAGGCAGATACATGCTGTTGCTGAGGGTCACCTGGTGACTGCGGAGGGGAGAAAGCCTCAAAAGCAGAAAGACAGTGCAAAGTTTGGCATGCAGGAGAGGGAATCTGGCCTGTGAGCCCTGTTACCTTGAAAGAGGAGCGATGGAGCCTTCCCGGGGCTCTATTTTCAAGGAGGCGTGTCATCCCTCTGAGAAGAGAGAGCTTTCTCTGAAAGCAAAGCTGAAGGCTTCCTTCTCACTGTTGATTATATAGATAGTCTGGTGTACCTCGTGCCCTGCGGAGAGGAGAAAGCAGCTGCTGGAACCCTTTTGTTCCTCTGGCCACCAGACCACCGCTGTCCACTGGGCTCCTGCCTGCTGTCTCAGCCCTGCAGGCAGATTGCAGCCAGGAGCATCGCCTGCAGCATGGCACGCTCAGGATGCCAATGTGGAAACCTACTTCTGACCCCCTGGGCTCCCCTGCATCACCCCCAAATCCCCTCTTGGAAACAAGCCCCAAGTACATGCCCCGTCCCTGCCACGTGCCTTCCTCCCTTCCCCTTCCTCTCCCTCGTAGACTTGGGTGCCAGGAGCTGGATGCTCTGCTCACAGGGGCTTCCAGTCTCCTTATCCTCCCCCTCTGCTCTGCCCTGGGGAGGCCGCAGCCGGAGCACTGTGTGCAGTTCTGGGCTGCCCGGGTCAGGAAGGACAGGGAACTGCTGGAGAGGGTCCAGCAAAGGGCTACGGAGATGATGAGGGGATTGGAGCATCTCTCTGATGAGGAAAGGCTGAGGGCCTTGGGGCTTTTCAGTCTGGAGAAGAGAAGACTGAGGGGGGATCTTATCAACGCTGATAAATACTTCAAGGGAGGGTGCCAGGGGGATGGGAACAGTCTTTTTCCAGTGGTGCCCAGGGACAGGACAAGAGGGAACGGGCACAAACTTGACCATAGGCAGTTCCATCTCAACCTGAGGAGGGACTTCTTCCCTGTGCGGGTGGCAGAGCAGTGGCACAGCTGCCCAGAGAGGTGGGGGAGTCTCCCACTCTGGAGCCATCCCAAACCCGCCTGGACGCCGTCCTGTGCCACTGCTGGAGGTGCCCCTGCTGTGGCAGGGGGTGGGACTGGGGGAGCTCCAGAGGGCCCTTCCAACACTGATCGTTCTGGGATTCTGGGCATTCTGGAATAACGGGACTGTTGGGCTCCTGGAGAGGTACACTTCTGAGCGTGTAAGGTGTACGCACGGTGCTCACCGATTAACAGCAAGTGGAAGTTCAGGTGGGATCTGTCCAGTGTCACTAGTGGGTCGGTGGTGTTGCCCACCAGCAGGAACGGGACTGAAATGCTCTGCTCAGGGATTGTAAAGACCCAGAATGATTCTGTGATGTCCAGGTGCCGGGCGATGAATTCAAACTTCATCTGGGGGAGAAAAAGGCAGATGAAGGAAAGTTGCTGCCCTTGGAGGGGTAAGGTGAGGGGGGGTGTAGTCTATACCATCAAGAAACCCCAGGAACCTCCACCTTATGTTGCTGTGAGCTCAGAGTTAGGCTGCTGTGCCACTTGCAGCCCAAAAGCATGGCAGATGTGGGGTACAGGGTGAGAACAGGTTCACCTGCCCGTTCATTTACACTGCAGTCAAAGGTTTCCCAGAATCATAGACTCGTTCTTCACGGTCTTGGCAAGCTCACAGTGAGATGGGGCACCCAGTAAGTGTAGACATAGCCGGTGTTAAACTGGCATACGTGTGTGCTGGATCTACCACCTCAATTTTCTGCACGCACCTCTGCTTTCTTCCCTGGCTGGATCTGACCTCTCTCTGTGAGGCAGAAGAAAGCCACCTGTTCTGGTGAGGCTTCAGGGTCTTGGCAAGTCCACTGGAAGGAATACGCGGAACTGGTTGGATTCATAACCATGAAGGTCCTGCGCACACAAAGCATAAAGGACTACTAAGGTTGTGTTGGGACGTTAATGACTCTGTCCTGCAGCAGACATCAGGCACTGCCAGTCCTGGACACCACCTGGAAGGAGTTATTTGTTATAGGGGAACAATACTGGGAGCACAAACATTTCACCTCCATTCTAGGGGCCCTGCTCGCCTCCCGGTTGTCTATGGATTAATGCCTATCGACAAAGAAATTAGCAAGGATATGGCCAAGCTCTTGCACGTTAAAATGGTAAGATCAAGTGAAAACGGTAAAATCAAGTGCAGTAAGACTCCTTTGGAAGATGGTCCTTCTCCGTTGTGGTTGCAGCCTTCACTGACCACGTCTGACTAGTATCTCAAAGGAGCGAGAGTGTCCCAAGGATGCTTTTCAGAGGGACAAAGGTTGTACTGGCCACACTGCACAGCCTGGGGATACGTGGTCCTCCCAGACTGACCCACACCTTATTGAAGAAAGGGACGAAGAGAACAGAAAATCAGCCAGTTGGTCAACGAGGTGGTCACTGAAGTGACCACCTTGCTCCAGCCCCAAAACAGACTGGTGGCCAAGTGTCAGCAGATCACAGACAAGGTACAGATGTGCCGTGGGGCTTGGAAGAGCAGCTGGAGAGGACTCTGGTTAAGGGGGGTGACTAGGAGACCCTCAACAGGAGAAGCCATGCCCACACCTACCTGCTGATCTTGCTGCACACTCCAATTGCCGCAAACTCAATCACTCTTGTGTTGGTGTCCTGGTTTGAGGTAAAACAGGACCAATTTTGTTCAGTAGCTTCGCTTCTTAGCTGGGCCTCTTTTAACTACTGAAATTAACAGCACATTGTGCAGACAATGTTCACTCTCTCAGAGTGATCACACCGATGTTTAGAGCTGATGTCCAGACATGGTATGCAGGGAGGCTCTTGCTTACACTTATTGTTCTAACACCCGAGGCCAACCAGCTGTGTTATTTGCCACGTTGGAGGGGCGGAAGCGGAAAAGCATAATGGGGTCCCACCTGCGGGGAGGAGCGCACAGGGCAGGTGACCCAAAACTGACCAACAGCGTATTCCATCCCATCTGCCTCATGCTCAGTATAAAAGCTGACGGAGCAAAGGGTCAGTCTCTTTTTTTTTCTTTTTGCCCTTCTTTTTGCCTTCTTGCTTCAACGGCTGACGTCTGAGGAGGACTCTGTCTGTTCGTCTGCCTTTGGACCCGATCCTGAATCCAGATCCGGAATCCAGTTCCCGTCCGTCACCGAGTCCAGCCTGGGACTGCCCCAGTGCCAGCCGGTGTCGTGATTGTCATCTTGGGAGCTTGATACGGTTTTGTATATTTCTCATTATTTCCTTTTATTTTATTATTAATACTTCATTAAAGTAGTTTAGATCCTTCTAAACTGGTAAGTCTCTTTGTCCTCCTCTGCCTCTCTCTTTGAAGAGGGGTAGAGGGGAGCATCTGTCGGTCCCATCTGGGGTCCCCTATGTCCCCAGTGGCCGATTTGGCCTAAACCACGACAGATTAATTGGCGCCCAACGTGGGGCTCGAGCAGTGCTCGACCAGAGCTGTGATAAATTGCCTGAATAGTTTGAATTCCGTCTTGTTCTGAGATTAGAGCAGACACCTTACAGCATGTCGTTCTTAAACGAGATGTTGTATCGTGCCTTTAAAGAGCCTGGTTTGCACTTGATTCAGTCAACTCTGTTTAACCTGCCAAATGCATTGCAAAGTTTATTTACTCTTTGTGTTTTTATGCGAAGGTTTAAATGTGCTGTATTGGTGTGGTTCACAATTCAGGTCTATAACGTGATTAGTTGGGTAACGGCTCTACCTGTATATCTCGGGCATCGCGTGATGGATTCTGTTACTAATTACACTTTTGGTTCTACCTTGGGAAAGTTTACTTCGCCCTTGAATAGTTATATTAATGTGACACCATCAGAGCCGGGGCTTGGAAACCTTCTGGGCTGTGACGATAAGGATTGTCACCTCCTTAAGATCGTGATTTTGTTGTCGGTTTTCCTGAACGTGTTGCAGGGGTGGGTTTTTGTGAAATACCGGCACAGGGGTGGCTATAGGGTAACGTGCGCTGCCGCCACTCAGACCGCAGCAGCGCCGCGACGGGCAGCGGCGCGAGCCACGGCACCGCCACCGCCCGCAGCGGCACCACCACCGCCGCCCGCCCCCCCCACCGCAACAACACCGGCGCCTCCGCCGCCTGTCCCGGCACAGGCGACTCCAGCCACGACAACGAGTACCGCTGCTGCTCAAATGCCATCAGAACCGGTACCAGTTGCCCCAGTCGCCAAAAAGCACAGAAAGAAGTCAGCTCATGCCCCTGTCGCTTGCGACAAGGACCAGCACGAGCCAGATAGCTTGGGAGAGAGTTCTGACAGAGACCCAGGAGAGGGCCCTTCCAAAGTAGACCCAGGAGAGGGTCCGTCTAAACCAGACAATGGAAAGAGACCTTTTAAAACAGACAGAGAGCAAAGTCCTTCTCGGGCAGCCTCATCACAGGAAGACTCAGATGTAGAGGTAATTTTTAAATCCCTCTCTATGAAGGATTTGAGAAATATTAGGAAGGACTTTAGTCGTCATGAAGGTGAAACACTCATCTCCTGGTTGCTCCGATGCTGGGATAGTGGGGCTGATACTATAGATGTAGATGGCAGAGAAGCTAAGCAGTTGGGAAACCTGGCCAAGGATGGAGGTATCGATGAAGGGATTGGGAGAAAGACACGCACTCTCAGTCTCTGGAGGCGACTGATGTCAGCCATAAAGCGCAGGTATCCCTTCAAGGATGATATCGAATGCCGTCCAAGTAAATGGACCAACATGGAAAAAGGTATTAAGTACCTGAGAGAATTGGCTGTGCGAGAGGTGATTTATAGTGATAGGCAAGTGACTGTAGATCCTGATAAGATGCCATGCAAACGATCCATGCTAAAAAAGTTTGTACAAAGTGCACCACCAACATATTCCCACACATTGTCAACAATGGTCTGGGGAGGATCCGATACCGACACACCAACTGTAAGCGAAGTGGTTAACAAGGTACGACAGTATGAAGACAGTCTCTCTCGTCCTTTCTCTGTGGCAGCTGTGGAAAAACTGACTGTGGTCACTGAGAAAATGACTGAGACAATGGAGCAAATGACCAAGAAAATAGTTGAGCACACCGATAAACTGCTTGATACATTAACCAAGGTGGAGGAAAAATCCCATTCTTCCCCTGCACAGACCCATGTCGCAGCTACTAAGAAAACACGCCCTCCTACTCAAGAGAAAAAACACTCTCCAACTCAAGACCAATCGAACCCACTCCGAGATTTCCTGTGTCTGTGCCTCTGCAACTATGGAGAGGATATGAGGAAGTGGGATGGAGAACCTATCTCAGCCCTACAGGCACGGGCGCTTGAGTTGCAAAGTAAAGCAGATAGAAGAAAGAATTCTTACAGGAGGAATGCTGCTCCGACCTACAGTAGGCGATCCTACGGTCCAGATAGGAACAGGTACTATGGTCGATGTCAGAGGTGCCCTGCCTCCAGCCAGGAGGAGGAAAGGGACAACCGAATTTATTGGACTGTGTGGATTCGATGGCCTGGCACATTAGAGCCACAAAAGTATAAAGCCCTGGTGGACACTGGTGCACAGTGTACCCTATTGCCATCGAATCATAAAGGGGCAGAAACTGTCACTATTTCTGGAGTGACAGGCGGATCTCAAGAACTGACTGTATTAGAGGCCGAAGTGAGCCTAACTGGGAATCAATGGGAGAAACACCCCATTGTTACTGGTCCAGATGCTCCGTGCATCCTTGGCATAGACTATCTCAAGAGAGGGTATTTTAAAGACCCCAAAGGGTATCGGTGGGCTTTTGGTATAGCAGCTGTAGAGACTGAGGATGTTACACAGCTGTCAGCCTTCCCCGGTCTTTCAGATGACCCTTCTGTTGTGGGACTGCTGAGGGTTAAAGATCAGCAGGTGCCAATTGCTACTGCCACGGTGCATCGACGACAGTATCGAACCAACCGAGACTCCCTGATTCCCATCCATAACCTGATTCGACGGCTAGAGAGCCAAGGAGTGATCAGCAAAACTCGCTCACCCTTTAACAGCCCTATATGGCCAGTGCGGAAGTCTGATGGGGACTGGAGACTGACAGTAGACTACCGTGGCCTGAATGAAGTCACACCACCACTGAGTGCTGCTGTGCCAGACATGCTAGAACTTCAGTATGAACTGGAGTCAAAGGCAGCCAAATGGTATGCTACAATTGACATTGCTAATGCCTTTTTCTCTATTCCTTTGGCAGCAGAGTGCAGGCCACAGTTTGCTTTCACCTGGAGGGGTGTCCAGTACACCTGGAATCGACTGCCCCAGGGGTGGAAACACAGCCCTACTGTTTGCCATGGACTGATCCAGACCGCACTGGAGAAGGGCGGAGCTCCAGAACACTTACAATACATCGACGACATCATTGTGTGGGGTAACACAGCAGAAGAAGTTTTCAAGAAAGGTAGGAAAATCATTAAGATTCTTCTGAAAGCAGGTTTTGCTATAAAAAGAGGTAAGGTCAAGGGACCTGCACAAGAGATCCAGTTCTTGGGAGTTAAGTGGCAAGATGGACGTCGCCAAATCCCAATGGACGTAATTAACAAAATAACATCTATGTCCCCACCTACTAACAAAAAGGAAACACAAGCCTTTGTAGGTGGTGTGGGTTTCTGGAGAATGCATATTCCAGGTTATAGCCAGATTGTAAAACCTCTCTACGAAGTGACTCGAAAGAAAAATGAGTTTATGTGGGGCCCTGAGCAACGACAAGCCTTTGAGCAAATTAAACAAGAGATTGTGCATGCAGTAGCCCTTGGACCAGTCCGAACTGGACGAGACATTAAAAATGTGCTCTACACCGCAGCTGGGGACAATGGCCCTACCTGGAGCCTTTGGCAGAAAGCACCAGGGGAGACTCGAGGTCGACCCCTAGGATTCTGGAGTCGAGGGTATAAAGGCTCCGAGGCCAAACTATACTCCAACTGAGAAAGAAATCTTGGCAGCATATGAAGGAGTTAGAGCTGCTTCAGAAGTAATTGGTACTGAGGCACAGCTCCTCCTGGCGCCCCGATTACCAGTACTGGGCTGGATGTTCAAGGGTAAAGTTCCTTCTACTCATCATGCCACCGATGCTACCTGGAGTAAGTGGGTTGCCTTAATCACACAGCGAGCTCGAATAGGAAACCCAAACCGTCCAGGAATCGTAGAAGTGATCACAAATTGGCCCGAAGGCAAAGACTTTGGAATGCCACCAGAGGAGGTGGTGACACGTGCTGAGGAAGCTCCACCATATAACGAACTCTCAGATGATGAGAAACAGTATGCTCTGTTTACAGACGGATCTTGTCGTATTGTAGGAAAGCATCGAAGGTGGAAAGCTGCTGTGTGGAGTCCTACACGACGAGTCGCAGAAGCTGCTGAAGGACAAGGTGAATCGAGTCAATTTGCAGAGGTAAAAGCCATCCAGCTGGCGTTAGATGTTGCTGAACGAGAAAAGCGGCCAATACTCTATCTCTATACTGACTCAGGGATGGTGGCAAATGCTCTGTGGGGATGGTTAAAGCAGTGGAAGCAGAGCAACTGGCAGCGCAGAGGTAAACCCATCTGGGCTGCTGAATTGTGGCAAGACATTGCTGCCCAGCTAGGGAACCTAGTCGTAAAGGTACGTCATGTAGATGCCCACGTACCCATGAGTCGGGCCACCGAGGAACATCGAAACAATCAGCAAGTGGATCAGGCTGCTAAAATTTTCCAGACAGACTTGGACTGGGAACATAAAGGTGAACTATTCTTAGCTCGGTGGGCCCATGACACTTCAGGTCATCAAGGAAGGGATGCAACCTATAAATGGGCCCGTGACCGAGGGGTGGATTTAACCATGGACGCTATTGCGCAGGTTATCCACGACTGTGAAACATGCGCCGAAATCAAGCAAGCTAAAAGGTTAAAACCTTTGTGGTATGGAGGACGATGGCTGAAATATAAATATGGGGAGGCTTGGCAAATTGACTACATCACACTCCCTCAAACTCGCCAGGGTAAGCGCTATGTGCTTACAATGGTGGAAGCAAGCACCGGATGGTTGGAAACCTATGCCGTGCCCCATGCCACTGCCCGGAATACCATCCTGGGCCTTGAAAAGCAAGTCTTGTGGCGACATGGCACTCCAGAAAGAATTGAGTCAGACAATGGGACTCATTTTAAAAAACAATCTCATAAGTAATTGGGCCAAAGAACATGGCATTGAATGGATATATCATATCCCCTATCATGCACCAGCTTCTGGGAAGATTGAGCGATATAATGGACTGTTAAAAACCACCCTAAAAGCAATAGGTGGTGGAACCTTTAAAAATTGGGACAAGCATTTAGAGCAAGCTACCTGGTTAGTTAACACCAGGGGATCCATCAATCGAGCTGGTCCTGCTCAATCAGACCTTTTACATACAGTAGAAGGGGACAAAGTCCCTGTGGTGCATGAAAGGAATATGTTAGGAAAAACTGTCTGGGTTTCTCCTCCTTCAGACAAAAGCAAACCCATTCGTGGGACTGTTTTTGCTCAAGGACCTGGATGTACTTGGTGGGTGATGCTGAAGGATGGAGAAGTTCAATGTGTACCCCAAGGGAATTTAACCCTTGGTGAGAATACTCAATTCTGAGCTGTATGATGCTGATCACTACATAATACTAACAGTGTTCAATAAGTGTTTTTCAGGATGACACAGTGGTGATGAAACCTGAGCTAGCTTTATCAACTGGCGTCCAGCAAGCTCTTCAAGATGAACATGCTACCCACGGGCACAAACCACAATGAATTTTGTACCATCTTTCCTGCCCTGAGATGAGATCCTGCAATCATGAATCAAATGGACTTAAACTTTTGTATATAAAGATAATCGTAGATGAGTGACCTGCATGTATCCATACATATATATATATCCTCTGTGTGTGCATAGATTTGATAGATAAAAGTAATAGTAATCTGAGCAAGATGCAAATGGTATGGAATAAGGGGTGGAATGTCCTGGTTTGAGGTAAAACAGGACCAATTTTGTTCAGTAGCTTCGCTTCTTAGCTGGGCCTCTTTTAACTACTGAAATTAACAGCACATTGTGCAGACAATGTTCACTCTCTCAGAGTGATCACACCGATGTTTAGAGCTGATGTCCAGACATGGTATGCAGGGAGGCTCTTGCTTACACTTATTGTTCTAACACCCGAGGCCAACCAGCTGTGTTATTTGCCACGTTGGAGGGGCGGAAGCGGAAAAGCATAATGGGGTCCCACCTGCGGGGAGGAGCGCACAGGGCAGGTGACCCAAAACTGACCAACAGCGTATTCCATCCCATCTGCCTCATGCTCAGTATAAAAGCTGACGGAGCAAAGGCTCAGTCTCTTTTTTTTCTTTTTGCCCTTCTTTTTGCCTTCTTGCTTCAACGGCTGACGTCTGAGGAGGACTCTGTCTGTTCGTCTGCCTTTGGACCCGATCCTGAATCCAGATCCGGAATCCAGTTCCCGTCCGTCACCGAGTCCAGCCTGGGACTGCCCCAGTGCCAGCCGGCGTCGAGATTGTCATCTTGGGAGCTTGATACGGTTTTGTATATTTCTCATTATTTCCTTTTATTTTATTATTAATAAATAAAAAAACTATTAAAATAATATATTAAAAAAATATAAAATATAAAAAAAATATAAAATAAAAAACTATTAAAGTAGTTTAGATGCTTCTAAACTGGTAAGTCTCTTTTTCCTCCTCTGCCTCTCTCTTTGAAGAGGGGTAGAGGGGAGCATCTGTCGGGTCCCCTATGTCCCCAGTGGCCGATTTGGCCTAAACCACGACAGTTGGGATCAAACGTTGTCCCCTTTGGTCCCTGCAACTCTGGGTTGCGCCTTTTTGCGGTGGTGTAGTCAGAGTCTTCCAGTTCAAAGTGGCAGTCCGGCATCAGGCTTCTCCCCTTCACAACCACCTCTGGGCCCTTCTGCTTTGGCTTCAGGTTAGGAATACTAGGAAGAAAGGGACCGGTATTAGCCAGAGTAACATTTCCAGCCAGCCAACTGCTTGTTTATCTCTCTGCACACCACACAAGTGTTGCATCCTCTCTCCGTGCAAGCATCGAGCAGCAAATCAAACAGAACTGTGCTCCCCACCGTGGAGGCAGCAGAGGTGAAACGGCAGAAACGCGAACAGTTACGTGTCTAGAGACCAAGCACAGCACACAGGTTTCTGTGTGGAGAAGGAAGCCGGGCTTATCTGATAAGGAAGCACAGCTAGGGACTGGCTGGCCCTTGACAGCCGCCTTGGATCTCTCATTCCAGATTTTGCAACCCTCTAGGAGCTTAATATTTCATACAACGTCTTTTCCCAGTCTCTCCATACCTGCTTCTACCAAGGCCGGATGATCATCTTTCTTCACTCTTGTATGTTGGTTGTTTCTGCTGCCTCTCTGGGGCTGGCTGTCCCCAGGTCCGCACTCCCACCCGCCCCAATCCACGACTATCCATCAATATTACGAGTCAAAAGGTGCCTGGACGCTTCCTACCTGCAGAGTATACGGCTCTCAAAGTCCCCCACGCAGACTGGAGAGAACTTAATCTGGAAGAGCTGCTCCTGGCCGGCAGGGACGGTGCCGCTGCGGGGCTCGACAGAGAACACCGAGGTGGCACTGACGGTGTTCAGAGATGAGCTCAGGGAGGAACAGACCTGCTCCAGAGTGCAGCTCAGCTGGTTTGAAGAATGGCTGGACTTCACAGGGGCACCAGAAGCGGAGGAGGGGAAACCCCCTGCAGTAAAGAAGAGGTTATAGCAGGACATCTTTCAAGGAGAAAATCCTCTGCTCCCAGCACCTCTGCCTCCTGCTGCGGGTGGGACAGGAGGGAGCTGGGATGCCCTGGGAGCATCTCTGGCCAAGGGCTTTCAGCAGGAGGACTCCCCGTGAAGAACGGGGAGAGCGGTCAGTTTGCTTTCGGTTCGCTGTTACTGCTTGCTAAATCCTAATCCCAGAAAGTCGTGGGGACAGGTGTGAAAGTGAGAACAGACAGGAGGGAGAAACAGGGTGGGGAGCAGCAAATACGGCTGAAAAAGCCCAGCAGAGACCCAGCGAACTGCTTGAATCCAAACGCAGCACTGAACGTCTGTTAAAGATGCTCGGATGACAGACGGGAAGGCTACACGTTAGCAAGTTAAAGGGGCCCGGGACTGACGCCAGACGCTTCACTCCACGCTGTTAAACCCTCTCCGTCTCCAGGGCTGGGGAGCTAAGATGCAAACTTCTCCTGCAGAATGGTTTCTGGCCACTGTTCATTCCCAAAACTAACAGTAGAGATGACTGTTACAGCACCTGGGAAAATTTCTGGGCTGCTGTTTCACGTCCCAGTACAGCCAGCCTCAGCGCTTAGCATCAAGGACAGTGTTAGGTCCTCGTTGCCGGCAGAACTGAATTTTGCTTGTTGTGCGTGGTGGAGAGAAGGCTTTGGGGAACAGCGCTGCTCCGTCCTTCGCACCCTTTCCTTCCTTCCTCTTTTGTCAGGCTTTCATAACCGACGACCAGCCAGCTGAGGGCACAGCCCAGCGGACCGGCTTCGGCACGCGTGTGCCCTGTGCCGGGGAAGAGCCAACACCAGGACCCACAGGGGAGGGAGATAAGGACACGCGGAGCGTCAAGGATCGGGTTGGGCTCTCCCATCTTGACCATCAGACGAGCTGCCCGCGGTAGGAAACGCGTCGGCAGCTCTCCTCGCTCCTGTTTCCAACCAGACCTCTCGGACACGCAGCCCCGTTTCCCTGCAGAACCACACTGCTCCCAAGGACCCCGCCGGCTCAGGCGCAAGCGCGTTACTGCAGGTTAACGAGTCACGGCCCCGCCGTTGAGCTCCCATAACTGCTGTGAGCAGGGTCTCCGCCTGCAGCGGACACCCCGGTGGCCCAAATTCAGAGGGTTGATTTTAGACGGTGACTTTGCGCTTGCCATGGACTGGGGAACTGCACGCAGACGGTGACTGCAGCTCAGCCAACTCGTGGTTACACCGTCGATTTTCCCAGCCTCAGAGACTTCCCAGAGAGGTGCCCTGATGTCCCCCCTCCCCAGTCCTGACCCCCCCCGTGGCTCCCTGCTCCCGTGCAGAGCACGAGCGTCACAGCAAGCACAGGAGGGTCGGAACGGCAGGCAGGGGGGCAAGGAGAAAGTCTCCAGCTGCAGCTGGGAAGATGCTGATGAAAGCAGACGACTGGACAGGGATGAAAAAGCAATTCGTGTTTTGGGGTGAAGTGGCGTGGTTTTTCTCCCCAACCCCCCCGCTACCAACGGAAACACCCCGGGCACCCCACGACTGCCACAGAGAGCTAGTGCCTTACCATCCAGACTGGGCGAGAGCAGCTCCTCAGTATGGCCCACCGCCCCTTCGTCCTCCACAGCCACCATCCAGCTGTATTCCAGGGCCACATTCCCTGTATTGGACAGCTGGAAACTGAAAAGCAAGAAGGAGGAATAAAAAAGTCCAATAAATACAAAGCAAGTAGAGAAGTAACGCTGTACGGTGGGCTCTGGGCACCCCTTTCTGTATGCTGAGCAGCATCTTCTTCCCCAGACTTTGCCATGGCTAGATCGCTGCCCTGGGCTACCCCAAGACGAAGTATTTCAAAGTTTGGAAGTTAAAGAGGAAAGGGCAGACACGGTGCCCAGAAGACTTAATGCAAGGGTCTTATTCTGGTCTTTATGTCTTGGTATGATATTATTTTGACTGCAAGCTGGTCCTCAAGCAGATGAGGACAGGCAACACGCAAACGAGAGCAAAACCATGGCTGTTCTCAGCAAAAAGGCACAGCAGAATTGAACCTTTCCTGGCACGTCTTGGCAGGATGGCAGCCACCATCTCCTGCTTGGCTTTGTGTGCAGATGTACGGGCCCCAGCGCCCAGCCGGGACTTGGAAAGGACGCAACAATAAATGATTTATTTAAAGGTGAGAATGAACGGAAAGCCCTCGATGGGACTCGGATCCACATGCGGGAGATGTGCCAGATTACGGGTGGAAGCCAAAACCTCAGACTCAGCAGGCAGCAGCACCCCCCGCCAAGGCTGATCAGCCTGGTAGAAATTCGAAGAGGTTTCATTAAGCTGCCAAGCGACCAGCATAACCTCTGCTGGCACAGGACCATGAGCAGAAGGGAAAGCGGAGGCCACGGGAGAGCACAGCGTGGCTCTGGGGAAGCAGGTACTGGGTCAGCCCTGGGCAAAGCCAGCTCCCCCAGCACTCACGTGAGTATCCTTGTCTGGAAGACCAAGGTCTCCTTGAACTGAATCGCCTCCATATCCATCTGGAACTCGGCGTAGTCAACGACAGCACTGAGGCGAAGCTCCACCTCGCGGCTGCTCTTCTCCAGGACAGTGTGAGCCGGTTCTGGGTCTGTCTCGATCACCTCCAAACAGGAGAGGGGAAAAAAAATTCACTGAGCAGAGCCCAGAAAGGCAGACTGAGCAGGGAGCCTCTCGGCCTCCAAAATCAGCCATATTGTAGTGGCTAGGAAGGACCATTCCCTTTTATTTCCCTGGAAAGATGACAAAATTTGACCCTTCCGCTATAGTATTTGTTTCTACCTACTGATCAAAGCAATCACCACCACAACCGAGTACACCCATGGGGACTATGACTGGGTATCAGCCCCCTTATTTCAACCCTGTAGAGCGTCCAACCTTTTTCCTAACCCCCTATAAATTCAGCAGGCCTCTAAATTAGGATAAAGTTCCACTGCTGGAACTCTGTGCGTGGAGAAGCCCCAGAAAGAACAAACCTAGAAAGGACCTTTTCCTTCTTGTCTTCGGAGAAAGTTTCTTCCAGATGTTACGCGTGGGGCAACAGCCACACTGCTGGGGGCTGAGGATGGGCATTTTGGGATGGGAATGAACTCGTTAGGAAAGTCTCCGACTGCTGATGCTTTGACGGGGAAGAAGTTTGGTTTACAGGTCTTACAATGGTTCAGAAACTAGGGAAGAACCATCACCCAAGATAAGTGTGTTTGGCAGTAATGGTAACAAAAGCAAGAGTTTCTGGCAATGATAATTCCCCGGACTCCTGCGTGACCACCATACAGCGCCTGGGCTGTCCCGTAATGAAATATCCCACACCATATACACCCCACAACCAGAATCTCTGGTATTAGTGTAGACAGAGCTCAGAGCTCACCCACAACGCGCTGGTGGGCTCGCCAGCGTACACAGAAGAGTGCTAGTGTTGCTCTCCGCTTCAAAACAAGGGATCGAGCGCGCTGGATTTAAGTCGTTGTTGGTGAAAATGCACTGAATCAGATGACGAGATTTTAACGCCACAAAATGTGTTACCATAAAACGTGACCTCCCCTTCAACACAGGCTGCAACACTTCAGCTTTTGGCAGCGACTGATAGTTTGCATGTGGCTAAACTTCTCTTGTCAAACTAAATGCCTCTTGTCCAAAAGACTTCCCCATCTTGCGTGACAGTATCAGGTCACCGTGCGTCCGCCTCTCCCCGAAAACGCACTGCTGGTTAACCTCATGGATGGATGAAACGTCAGGAGGAAGCAAAAGCTGCTTAGCCAGCCGACATGTCGGTCCGCTGCCGTCGGCAGTTCTTTTTGTAGAAGCTCAGTTAGCTTTTCTATTGCTCTTCTTACCTTCCTCTTCATGGGCCACGTGGCTGCCGTGTCCCTCGTGGCATCCACCCACTTCACGGTGCGCAGGTGGTCATCCCAGTCGGCGACCTGCTCTGGTGGCAGCTGGAAGGTGATCCGAGCCACCTTACACTTCACTGGGTGCATTTTGAAGGCGACCGCAACGTCCGATTTCAGGGTCACTGTGATGTCCTTAGCACAGCCAGCATGGAGGTGTCCCACCTAGGGAGAACGAGAGCGCCGAGATCAAACTGGAATCACTGGCAAGAGCAAGACTGACAGCAAAGGGACTGATGTGGTGAGCAGCTCTGCCACGGTTGGGTGGAGATAAACCTGATGAAGCTCAACAAGGGCAAGCGTAGGGTACTGCATCTGGGGAGGAATAACCCCATGCACCAGTACAGGTTGGGGGCTGACCTCCTGGAGAGCAGCTCTGTGGAAAGGGACCTGGGAGTCCTGGGGGCCAACAGGGTGACCATGAGCCAGCAATGTGCCCTGGTGGCCAAGAAGGCCAATGGCACCCTGGGGTGCACCCAGCAGAGTGTGGCCAGCAGGGCGAGGGAGGTCATCCTCCCCCTCTGCTCTGCCCTGGGGAGGCCGCAGCCGGAGCACTGTGTGCAGTTCTGGGCTGCCCGGGTCAGGAAGGACAGGGAACTGCTGGAGAGGGTCCAGCAAAGGGCTACGGAGATGATGAGGGGATTGGAGCATCTCTCTGATGAGGAAAGGCTGAGGGCCTTGGGGCTTTTCAGTCTGGAGAAGAGAAGACTGAGGGGGGATCTTATCAATCTTTACAAATACCCAAAGGGAGGGTGCCAGGGGGATGGGAACAGTCTTTTTCCAGTGGTGCCCAGGGACAGGACAAGAGGGAACGGGCACAAACTTGACCATAGGAAGTTCCATCTCAACCTGAGGAGGGACTTCTTCCCTGTGCGGGTGGCAGAGCAGTGGCACAGCTGCCCAGAGAGGTGGGGGAGTCTCCCACTCTGGAGCCATCCCAAACCCGCCTGGACGCCGTCCTGTGCCACTGCTGGAGGTGCCCCTGCTGTGGCAGGGGGTGGGACTGGGGGAGCTCCAGAGGGCCCTGCCAACCCTGACTGTTCTGGGATTCTGTGAACCTCCATCTTACTGTGTATTCATCTGAGGTTTGACAGAGGAAAGTACAAACAAAAGATGCCGCCTCCTATACCATGGCGCCTTCTCTGCGGGGTTGACAGCCCTGTTCCAGCAAAGCCAGGGATTGTGTCTCTTACGAGGTACTGGAATGGGCTGTCACCGGTATGGGGGGGACTCCCCGCTAGCTCCTGGGAACCCGCCAGGCAGGGCTCGAACAGCGGGGAAAGGCAGAGCCATCCAAGCTCACCCGGGGGGAGAAGTGAAACGGGGTGTCTGCCAGCCACTCAAACCGCATCGCCTCCTCTCTGCTGCGGTTGGTGATCGTGAAGGTCACGGCGTAGGGTCTCCCGACGTGACAGTCCCCAAACTGGATGTGATCCACTCTGGCAGCTGTTAAGAATGAGCGCAAGAGATCTCAGCGTGCGGTGAGGTCCATCTGTCCCCCCTCACACGCACAGACATGTGTATGTCCAACTCCTCCTTGCTCCAAGCCTTCCTCCCTCTGGGAGCTGCAGCTCCCCATCCTACCACTTTCAGGGAAACACCCTGGCATGTCCCTAAACACGTGGCTGTGCCTGTGCCGAGGGACATGCAGCACAGCAGGGACGCTCCCAGGCCACCAGATCCGGCAGGTGACAGCACAGGCTTGGTTATATAGAGGACGTAAATTATCGTGCATGGTCTTCATCTCCATAGCACACCATGGGCTGGCAGACCTACTTTTAGAGCTACTCAGCTGAACGCTGGTACCTCTGAGCCTTCCCTGCCGGCCTACAAGCTTCCCCCTTGACAGAGGATCTTCCCTTGTGTTCTCAAGGGTGGCTGCTCTGCAGGCTACAAAAGGCAACAGGGTCTGTCCGCCAAGGCTGGACCACACCTGCACTGCCACAGGGTGAGCAGAAATGTGTATTTTCCTGTTCCTTGCTCCATCACGCCAGCCTCTCCTCTCTTACCCTCAATTATGTCTTCCTCCAGATCGCCCTCGGTGTTCTCCTCCTTGTTATCTGCTGCTAGTCCATGGATGTTATCCAGCGTGAGGTCATCCTCGTAGCCTTCACCCACCAGCTGAATGTCGGTCTCTTCATAGGGGTTGTCCACCACTGAGAGGTGGATCTTCCCTTCCATGCGTTGGGCCAGGGTGGGTTTGAAAAGCACGTCAAACTCTGCTGATTCCCCGTGATGCAGGACCAGGGAAACGGTGTGAGGCTTCCTCTCTGCACAGCAATGGAGATCAGAGACAAACAATACAGCCGTACAGAGGAAACTTTTCCATGGGGTATAAGAGGAATAAGAAGTTGAAACCCAGTTGTCTCCAAGCACAGGTTCTCCCACCACTGACTGGTTCCAGACCCTCCTCCTATATTCACAAGACTGTAACACCACCATACATATCACTGCTGAAGTGTCTTAACCTCAGGTTAAGACCCAGCTCTGACTCCAGCTGCATCCAGCCAGCTCCTGCCATACGTAAAGCTGCGTCAAAGAGTGGTTTTGGCTTTTGTTGGCTGGCTGTGGGCTCAAGGGCTGCCTCCGTTCAGGCTGGTAACTCCCCACATGCAACAGAGACCTCAGAGGGTCCACTCAAGTGGTGATAGTTCCCCACAACTCAACCCACCATGTCCAGAACAACAGGAAACCTTCCTACAACTTGCCGGAAGGAAACCCTGCGGAGCCCACATGAAAAACTAAGGGTACAGAGAGCTCCAGGAAAGAAACTGTGTCTAAAATCTGGCTGCTGCTTGGCCAAGCCAAGAGCAGGGCGCACATTTTGCCCGTGTGGATGACCACACTTCACGGTTAACGAATTTACCTTCTCCAGAAGAGTCCTCCTTCATGCCCGCAGCTTGGTAGAGGCAGTATGTGGTGGGCCTGGCTTTCAAGAAGAAAACTCCCGCTTCATCCAACAGGTCTATCATAAACTGAGAAAAGGGAACACAGAGCACAACCACACTGGTGTGGGTACAGGATGGCACGCGGGATCGACGCCGTACTGCTGCTGGGCCAGCATGGGGTACCCAGCACGCATCCCCTGCTTCACGCGCAGCTCTTAGCACAAAGTTTAAGTGAAATCAGACAGGAAAAAAGGCGTTCAGAGGCATTGTGATAGAATTAAAATATAACCAATGAGGACACAAAGTACTAAGAGTAATAAGCAGAATGTAATTAAACTACAACTGAGTTTAACTAAAATGTAGTAAAAAGGGATCAAATACAATCTAGTGTGACTAGGACATCACGCATGCCCACGTGAGAACCAAAGCGTGAGAAGAGAGAAAAGAGGAAAAATACCCCACCAACTTTCTTGTGTTGAACTGGAAAGGACAGATGGGTCAGAAAACCACATTTCCAAGAGGAACTCCCTTCCTGGAAAGCAGAAGTCGGTCCTTTGCTTAAGAAGCCTTTCTGAGACCTCTTCCCAGGTCTACCATGTTTTCTGGGACCTTTCCTCCACGGGACAAGCACTTGTTCCCAGACCAGAGTGTTCCCCGAGCAGGTCCTCACCTGGACAGGTATGGTGCCACCGTTATGAAGGACCAGAGGGAGTTTTTCCGCATCACCCAGCAACAGCTTCTTGAAGAGCAGCAGAGGGTTCCCTCTCTTATTGCGAAGGACGGGGCGCAGGAGTGTCACCCGAGGCAGATTCCCATCTCCACTGATCTCGAAGGTCAGGCTTCGTGATTTAATTGCTGCAGGGCTACAGCAGAAGCAGAGGAGAAGTCGTTAGGACTGGCACTAACCCGTTCCCCACTCGCCAAGCGAGTGCCACCCACTGCGTTTTCCCTGGGCTGGTGGTACCCCACGACGCAGCTCCCCCTCACCCCTCTCCTCCCAGCCCGATCAGGGCCACTCACAAGAGGAATCTGCTCTGAAGAGCCAGAGCCTCCCCAAATAACCGTTAAAAATCATTTCATTTAATCGAATCATGCGGTACAGCAGGTAAATAATGAGGCAACAGATGCGACGTGGCAAATCCACTGGCCGCGGTGACGCGAGACATATGCAGAAAGCACAAGCGCAGCATGAAAACAGTATAAAAGCAAGAAGGGAGAAGTAAATAAATAACACCCATCAGTAAAGACTATTTGCAAGGACACTAAACAAGGGAAATTGGTTATTAGGGCAGAAAGCTGACTTACTTTTGCCCAATTTCGGTGACTAAGGGTCGGGGAGGAGCAGGACAGAGCCCCAGTACAAAACACAGGTCGCCAGGGACAGAGGAACCGGGGCTCCTCTTTTATGATCATAGAATCGTAGACTACCATAGAATGGTTTGGTTGGAAGGGGACCTTGAAGATCCATCTCGTCCCAACCCCCCCTGCCCAGGGCAGGGACACCCTCCCACCAGCCCAGGGTGCTCCAAGCCCCGTCCAACCTGGCCTTGAACACCTCCAGGATGGGGCAGCCACAGCTTCTCGGGGCAACCTGGGCCAGGGGGCTCACCCACCCTCAGAGGGAACAAATTTCTTCCTCAATATCTAATCTCAATCTCCCCTCTTCCAGTTTGAAGCCATTCCCCCCCCTCGTCCCTATCACTCCATGTCCCTTGGAAAAACGTCCCTCCCCAGCTCTCCTGAACCCCCTTTAGGCACTGGAAGGCCGACAATAAGGTCCTCCCCAGGAGCTTCTCTTCCCCAGGCTCAACAACCCCAAGGTGTCCACCTCACTCCTTAACATAAAATACCTTAATATACCCCAGGTAATCACTTTGGAATCATCTCATTTTACCATCAAATGAGGAGGAAATAACGGCAGGCTGACTCGGCTGGCACAGAAGAACTCCGCATCCTTAACCCTCCGTCCTTAGAAAGCTCAGCTGTTGCGCATTCCCCTATTTCTTTCTGATTCAGTACTTCCAAGTTTGGTACCTCAACGTTACGCCATCTTACATGGTTACTCATACCAGCCTAAACTGAGACTGTTATATTTCTGCTCTTCTAAATCTAGTAGTTACCTGCCTCTTATATTATCCAATGCTAAACACCATACCTAGGGCTTCTGAAAGAGTTCGGGTTACAAGAGGCTACATCCTCCCAGAGGAGAGGCGGCTATCAGAAAGGTCACCCCTAAAGTTTCCTCGGGTGACTTTACCTTGCATGGACATCGAGGGAAAGGCCTCAAAAGTGCACTGGTAGTTCTGCATGGTATTGTGGAGTGAAAGTCACCGTAGCAAAGGCGTGGGGAGGCGGCTGGGCAAGCACATCCGAACGGGGGATCCACCTTCGAAAACGTCCTTAACGCGCGGGGGTGTTAAGCTGTTAAGGGAACCCACAGAGCGGTGTTAGGAGAAAACATCCTTCAACGTGATGCAGTCTTATTCATATATGCATCACGGGGGAAGACCCCCAGATGGCGTCCTTCCCTTCCCGCTTCCCTGGACAGGCTCCTTCCACCTTGGAAGGTGACTTCCAAAGTGGGTGCTACCATCCCCCAGGGAGCTGCCCATAAAGCCCGGAGCGCAAAAGCTTGCTCTGAGCGCTGGGGCAGCCACCCCAGCACACATGGGTGGTGGAGACTGCGTGGAAAACCCTGCAATAACTTAGAATTGGCCTTTAAGGAACAGGAAAAGACCAGGGAGCCTGAGGAAACGGTCTGCTTTGAGCCCTGGTTCACCAGTCCACTAGAAAAGCCCCCTCTGAGCGTTGCTTCCAAGAGCTGTTCAGAAAGGGTTCAGGTCTTCCACCACCAAAGACCCAGAGGGGTGAAGCAAAACCTTGCTTGAGACACGCTGAATTTCAACCCAACTGTTACCCCCGGCATTGCTGCTGTCCCCTGTAGTGTGACCCAGCACTGAGCTGCGACTAGCCCGTGGGCAAGAGGCAGCCAAGGAATGTGGAGAACAAGGGAGGCCTGCTCACACAACCTTTAAAGAGCAACAGTCCCCGTGGCCTCTCGTTCTTACCTTACTGGCGACGGTTTGACCGAGAGAACCACGTCACAGGGGACTTTCTCCACATTGCGGATCTTGAAGCGAGCTGTGGCCCGGTGCCCAACCAGAACGTTGGTGAAGAGAAACTTGTTCTCGTCTCTGACAAACACGCCTTTGTCTTGCACCATCTGGAGGACGTGGCAGAGGTTGTTGTTGCTGCAGATTTGATGTTCCTCAAAGATGGACTCTATGTCGTCAACCACAAATGCTGCGAGCAAACCAGAGGGAGGGCTGAGGATGGAGAAGCCTTCCAGCTGAATTTATCTGGGCCCTGTTGGCCTCTCAGAGGGCCCTTTCTGCTCAGGTCCCTGCAAAACCCAACCTGGGTGGGGGAGTTTTGGCTGTGAGGATGGAGCTCAGTCACCCTCAGTCTTATTGCTTTCCTTTTATCCTTCCATGTATCCCTCCCAGCCTCTCCCCACTGGCGGACTTGAAAAGGACTGGAACCTCTGAGGATTTTAAGATGGGACTTCAGGGTGAGGGTGCCTCTCTGTCCAAGCAGTAAGTTCAGGTGCTGATCAGCAGCAGGTCTGGGCATGGGAACCTGGAGATGGGGCGTACCTGGGAGGCAGGACTCGGCACACAGGGTATAGGGGATGCCGAGGGGATGGTCCTTGGGGTCTCTGTCGCTGATATCGATGGACAGGTGCTCCTTGCATGTCCCCAGTGGCTCCGCATAGCAATCCCGTGATCATCTGCTGGCCCCCAGGAGGGACGGAGCCAAAGCCAGGGTACTACACCGTGAACATGCCTAGAGTGATGCGAGCCTGCAGAAAAAGAGTCCCGGAGAGGCTGATGTCTAACAGCCATACCTTGAGCATCCCCAGCAAGGAGCGTACCACTCCTTGGCCTCCAGCTGGGCCCAAGTCCCCAGTCCCGGGGCAGGGAGGGATGATTCCACAGCCAGGATGACATGAACAAGCTGGGAGGAGGTGTAGGCTCGTCCCAAGTGGCACAGAGAAAGGAGTTTGGGTGCAAAGGGTGAAGGTGATAGCTGGAATCCTTCAACCTCCGGGGGGTAAAACAGGAGAGCAGAAATAACTGAGAAATGATGGAAGAGAGGGGACTGGGAAGAAGAAAGAACTAGGTCATCATATGGCATTCACAGACCTATTTGGGCCAGCAGCTGCCAAACATGGGACCTGCTCCACTCTCTTGACCCCACAACTTCAGGCCTGAGGCAGAGCATGGGAGCGAGGAGCTCCTGCCTCTGCTTGCGGCTGGGAGATGACGGACCTCCAGCCGCCACTGCTGGGCACACGCAGACCATGTCCCATGCCGCGGCGATGAGCCCCCAGCCTGCGCACAGCGGCGTCCTCCCGCTCCAGCTGCGGCGGCATGTGTTGGGGAGCAGGAGCCACCCACCTGCATGAAGGGGTTCGTGTCTTTTTGCAGCGAGTGTTTGCTTTGCTTGGCCGAGGGAGTCATTTTGCTGAAGTTTTCACTGTCTTGGGAGCAGGCGGATTTCCTTCTTTGATGTACGCTGAGAGGAGAAAGCAGAAACATCCATCATGCTGAGCTCCCCCTGCGTTTCTCCAAGGCCAAAGCTGACCTCCCCATGGAGGAAAGTCCTGCTCCCGGAGGGCTGCCTCCACCACGCATTGCTGTAGCTTATGGATAGATCAGCGCTAACACCAGCTTTGCCTACCCATGGGATCCTGAAGCATTTTTCCGCTCCTTCTCACATGCCAGTGACGCGGATGGACAAGAGGCCCCACCTTGAATGCTGTGTTCAGTTTTAGGCCCCTCACAACAAGAAAGACATTGAGGTGCTGGACCGTGTGGGCAATGGAGCTGGTGAGGGGTCTGGAGCACACGGCTGATGAGGAGCGGCTGAGGGACCTGGGGGTGTTCAGCCTGGAGAAGAGAAGGCTGAGAGGAGACCTCATCGCTCTCTACAGCTCCCTGAGAGGAGGGTGTAGCGAGGAGGGGTCAGTCTCTTCTCCCAAGGAACAGGCGATGGGACAAGGGGAAATGGCCTCAAGTTGCACCAGGAGAGGTTTAGATTGGATATTGGGGAAAATTTCTTCACGGAAAGGGTTATCAACCATTGGAAGAGGCTGCCCAGGGCAGTGGTGGAGTCGCCATCCCTGGAGGTATTTAACAGATGGGCAGACGTGGTGCTGAGGGACGTGGGTTAGTGGTGGGTTTGGCAGTGCTGGGTTGATGGTTGGGCTCAATGATCTTAAAGGTCCCTTCCAACCTCAACGATTCTATGATTCTACTCTCTGCTTCTAAGAACCCAGGTGTCCTGGCTGCCTGCCACACACCAGCCATGCTGCGGTGCCTCAGGCAGGAAGGGTGGTGCAGGTCTTCTCTCACCTTCTCCTTAGCAATTCAGGTGCATCCTGGTGTGCTCGGTAGATGAAGAATTTGAAGTCACGGATGCCTTTGTTCTCCAGCAAGAAGGCGCAGGTTTTCCTGGTGCCGTTCATCATGGCACCGAAGTCGATGAGCGAGGCAGGGGAAATGCTGTACTTGCTGAACACAGCTTTCGCTGACACCCTCACCGGGATGACGGCGATGGTCTCGCCTCCTTCACAGATGTTGGGCTCAATCACCTGCAACCGGAGGAGGGGTTGGTAAATACAGCAGAGGCCAGCCTCCATCCCCGTCCTCTGTCCCCTCACCCATCCCCCGTCCCCATCAGCTCACCCTCCCGGTTTGAACACCTCCTCCGGAGCCAGATTTCCAGCTCCGTTTAGAAGCATCAACACAAAGGGTTTCTGAAAGACTTTGTTGGATTCCCCAGCTAAAACCTGTCTTCCAGAAGACACACGTCCTGCTTACACTCCCAAGACACGGTGTGCTAACACCACCTGGCCAGGCAGCTCACCTGGCAGTGCAGGATGGCTTGTGTCCTCAATATCCATTTCCACCTTGGGATGGAAGAGCAGCTGGACCTGCACAGGGCGCTCGGAGACAGTCAGCGTGCCCTTCTGCGGCTGGATAGTGAAGTGGGACGCCAAGTCGGGTATATTGGTATCTGCGTTTTCCAGCTTGAAACTGGGAGAAAAGAGAAGGAACAAAGACCTCTGGAGTTAAAAGTACCGGTGCCACCAGCACAGCCAGGACTTTGCATAGGACCATAAAAAAAAATAAAAGGGAAAAACTGCCGCTCTGCTTGGGGA
>CM030018.1:21875070-22074876 GCA_017639485.1 Pluvialis apricaria | reverse complement strand
TTTTCTGAGACAGACCAGGGACAAGTCTTAAGTCAAGAAGTTCAGTTCAGAAGGGATCTGGGGTGCTGGAGCTGCTGGAGTCCTTGTTCTGCTTCAGCTGACCTTACACCATGCCAGAATTTAGGCCGGAGTGGAGGGGCCAGAAGCTTCTGGGCTTTATCTCCAGGGTGCTCAGAAGATCTGTGCCCTGTAGGTTGCATACGCCCAGTATCTCTTTAATGTACAGCCCTGCATGAAGAGTCCTGCAGTTTTCGGCTGCTCTGGAGGCAGAGGAGGTGCCACGGGGCAGGTGGCAGTGACCACTGGCACCCAAAATGAATACTGCATATGAACTTTTCGTGGCCCGCCCTGGCTGGTGGGAGCCTGCCGCGTTAGCTTACGGGCTGCTCTCATTGGCAAAAATGTTTGGGTGAATCGCAGCACTGCCAGGGCAGCCGAGCTTAGCAGGGGCTGCCACCCCCCCTTCCCGCGGCTGTCCCTGCAGGAGCACAGGGCTGGCAGCTGATGTGCCCGGGCTAGGTAAGGCAGTAACGGGGCGTTAGGATGGCCAGACCAGCTCTGCTGCAGGGCCGGTGTTTCCCTGGCTTTGCCCAGCCATGCTGCCTCTGTGTCCTGTAGCTGTGCGAGCCCGAGCGGGTACGACATTGCCATCTCCAGCTGCGCAGTCACAGCTCTGCCAGCTGGACTTGCTCAAAGCCTGACATGGAACTGTCTGGGTGTGCTTGAAAGCCAGTAACCGATCTGGTCAGAGAGCAAGAGAGCTTACTTATCCTATTTCTTGTCTCTAGGGCTCCATCTTCTTCCCAATGCCGGATGGGACAGGCTTGTACTACCTCCTGCAAGGGACTGCTGAGGCCCCAAAGTGTTCAGGGACCATTTTCCGGCAGGTACCGTGTAGGACTTCCTACACTGAGCTCATCCCCGTCTCCAACTGGCTGAACAAACCACAGAGGTGAGTCCAGCCCAGGAAGTCTCATCCCATCAGCGATCCCTGCAGCAGTGCAAGGAAGGGCTTCCTACTGCCTGAAAGCTCCTTCCTGCGAGCTTTTCAGTCTCCTTGGCCATTTCTGGCCGTAGGTGTCTGGGATCGCACTACCCACGTTCTGCCTATGCAGACCCAACCTGGAGGGCTTTCCTCCGTGGTGGATGAGAGCTGACTCCCTCTGCTTGAGGCACTGAGGATGAGAGGGATTGTGTTGTACCCCCACACGATGGGTATCCTATGGGAGTCCTTCTTGTTGACCTTCTCGGCATCCTTCTCACCCACAGATTCCTCGTGGTGGTGGACATTCTCAAACCAGAAAACCTGGAAAGCAGTTCTGTGCTGCACGGACTGGAATATATCGACGTGCCAGGCTCTGCCAAGAAGGACTACAAGCTCACATTCCTCTCCTACAAGGAAGGAGTCTTTAACGCAGTGGTAAGTGTGGACACCAGGCTGTGGGGCCCTTCAAGGAGCTGTTGGCTCACTGAGAAGCTACACACCTGTTTTCATACCTCCACGTGCCCGCTGGTGGGACTGTAGGTGTCCCAGGTGGGTACTGAACAGCAGGCATCTCGCCACACACCCCACTTGCGTGTCAGTCTCTGCAAGGGTCCCACTGGGGGCTGCTAAGCACAGGTGGGTCAGGACATTGCGGAGAGTATCAAGTAGAAATACCACACATGCTTCTCCCGGTCTTGCACTCTTCCTCGGTGGCTGCTTACGGCCATTCTTGGAGGTGGGGTGCTGAGCCTGGGGAGCTCTTCAAGCTAGTTTAGCACAGGTGGTATATTTTTATGTGCAGAATGACCAGCGCTTCCCTTTTTCTCTGATTCAGGTGACTTTCCTCAACAAGGTGACCGAGGAGTACTTGTTCTACATGGTGACTTTCAAGGCCACTGCTTCGGGACCCGTCAGCACTGTTGAAATGAGCACTGCTGTTCGGCAGAGAGCATCTTCCACCGTCAAGGTGGACAACCCTCTGCCTGTCCCGGTGACATTTGCTGTAGATTGCAAAGTGCCCGACGTCAGCGTTCCCCCACATTTGACTGTTCCTGCACAGTCGGAGGTAGGTGCAAAGCTCGTCCAGTGCGCTCTCCTCTCCCTGCAGCCTTTCTGGGAGTGGGTGCTCTTGGAGGGTGATGCCCTACACGAACCCTCTGGGGCTTCTTTCCAAGGGTGACAGCTCCCACCTGCTAATAATCTGGAGGGGAAGCAGTGTGTGAGAATATCCCTAGTGGGAATCGCCCTGCGCTGATGGACTCTGCTATGCTACCCCCCTTGTGATATGCCCCCGTCAGGCCTCACGTGGCAGGTCCTTGTGCCAACGTGCTCCTTATTTAGTGCGCGTATTTTCAGTTTAGAGTGGCTGCAGGGCATGCCTCACCCCACTGGCTGGGTGTTTGCTGCCTGGATTGATAGGAGCTGTTGTGTGCCCTGGGGGAGCATGGGGACATTTTAGGGCGGGAAGCTTCTGGGATTGTGCTGGAGCTCTCGGCTGTTGGTGACAGTCCCCCAAGCGAACTGTCCCCCAGATGCAGCAAGACTTTGCCCCAGAGAGAGGGAGTTAGAGCGAGGGAGGGTGCTGGGTTGCCTTCCAGCACTATGTGAGCACACCAGGGACCGATTTCCCCTGTCCCGGGCCCTGCCTTCCCTGTCTCTGCCTGACCCAGTGGCTTTTCCCTTCGTTCCTCCTAGGCTGACCTTGTCTTTGAGTACCAGCCCATGAAAATGGGGGGAGAGCACCGGGCGCCTGGTGCTCCAGAGCAGCGACTTGGGCTCTTTCTACTACAACCTGCACCTGACAGCCACCACGAACAGGCCAGAGAAGCCCCCTCTACTTCTGCACCACGCTGGGCTCCAGTCAAACCATCACCACCAAAATCATGAATTACGCCCGACAGAAGACAGACTACCTGCTCCAGGTGAGCCCAGCCTGCCCTGGGCTCTTGCTGGGAGGCAGCTCATCTGGCCAGCATCAGCCCTCTCCGCCGAGGGATCCTGCCCCTCTAGCTTGGCCTGGCATCGCCAGGGTGGCCATGTGAGCCCGGGGGTCTTCCCACCAGTGCTGGGCTTGTGCCCAGCTGGACTGTCCTCACTGCTGCCCTTGTTGGAGCGGCTTTTGCAGCTTCCATGGTGCCTGGACTCCTAGCTTAAACCCCAGCTCCGGCAGTAAGTTCTCCTGGGGTTTGGGTGCAGGGTTGTCCCTGCTCAAGCACGTTTGGCCATCCATCATGGGCACTCACCAAGGGTATAGTGTAGGGGGGAAAAGGTGCAGGTGACAGGCAAGGGCAGGCACCCTGGCCAACATGAAGGCGGGGACTCTTGGTTTCTTCCTGAGGTGCTGGCTCTGCTTTTGTGACCTGCCTGCGCCATGGTCTCTTCTCTCCCCTGTGCAGACCAACTGTGCCGACTTCCAGACGGAAAAAAACCATCAGCGTGGCTTCCGCCGGCCCGGGGGGGCTCGGAGGTGAGCGTGGAGGTGACCTACGAGCCCTGCCAGCTGGGCGAAGCCAGGACCACTCTGCAGCTCTCCTCCCCGCTTGGGGGGCAGTACAGCATCCCCCTCTTCGGCCTGGCCCTCCCGCCCAAGCCCCAGGGCCCCTTCGTCATCAAGGCCGGTGGCACCACCTCCATCCCCTTCAAAAACGTCTTCCTGCAGCCCATGGCCTTCCAGTACACAGTGGAGCACCCGGCCTTCGCCATCAGGGCCCCCGAGAGCTTGCGCTCCAAGAAGACCGCCTTCATCGCCATCTCCTTCGAGGGGGGCCCGGCCCCCGTCACCAGCAAGATGGTGGTCTCCTGCCCCGGGGGGGCCGGGGTCTCCTGGGTCTACTACCTCAGGGGCATCCCCACTCACAAGTGACCTGTGCCACCCTCACCCTGGGGGGGGCGTTAATTAACTGTGACAATTACTGGCTGTGACATAATAACTGTGACATAATAACAAATAACTGTGACAATTAAGCCAGAAATTGGCTGCTCATGGCCTGGACAGGTGTGCTCTTTGCTGGGTAAAAAACTGGCTGGATGGCGGTGCCCAGAGAGTGGTGGAAAATGGAGTTAAATCCAGTTGGCAGCCGGTCACAGGTGGTGTCCCCCAGGGCTCGGTGCTGGGGCCGGTTCTCTTTAATATCTTTATCAATGACCTGGATGAGGGGATCGAGTGCACCCTCAGTAGGTTCGCAGGTGACACTAAGCTAGGCGGGCGTGTTGGTCTGCTTGAGGGTAGGCTGGCCCTGCAGAGGGATCTGGACAGACTGGGCCGATGGGCTGAGGCCAACGGTATGAGGGTCAACAAGGCCAAGTGCCGGGTCCTGCGTTTGGGTCACACCAACCCCATGGACGCTACAGGATTGGGGCAGAGTGGCTGGAAAGCCGCCCGGTGGAGAAGGCCCTGGGGGTGTTGGTGGACAGCCGGCTGAGTATGAGCCAGCAGTGTGCCCGGGTGGCCAAGAAGGCCACCAGCACCCTGGCTGTATCAGGAGCAGTGTGGTGAGCCGGACGAGGGAAGTGATCGTCCCCCTGTACTCGGCACTGGTGAGGCCCCCCCTCGAGTGCTGTGTTCAGTTTTGGGCCCCTCACTACGAGAAGGACATTGAGGTGTCGGAGCGTGTCCAGAGAAGGGCTACAAGGCTGGTGAGGGGTCTGGAGGACAAATCTTACGAGGAACGACTGAGGGAACTGGGGGTGTTCAGCCTGGAGAAGAGGAGGCTGAGGGGAGACCTTCTCACCCTCTACAGCTCCCTGAAAGGAGGGTGTAGGGAGGTGGGGGCCGACCTCTTCTCCCGGGTGACAAGGGATAGGACGAGAGGAAATGGGTTTAAGTTATGCCAGGGGAGGTTTAGATTGGATATTAGGAAACATTTTTTCACGGAAAGGGTTATTAAACACTGGAAGAGGCTGCCCAGGGAGGGGGTGGATTCACCATCTCGGGAGGCGTTTAAAAAAAGGGCAGATGCGGTGCTTGGGGCCGTGGTTTAGAAGTGGTTGTGTCAGGGTGGGTTAATGGTTGGACGCGATGATCTGAAAGGTCCCTTCCAACCTCGGCGATTCGGTGATTCTGTGAATGAACTCCGCGGCGGTGGGGTCGGAGGAACCCCCCCGGAGGCGGCAGCGGGCGGCCTCCGCGCCGCCAGGGGGCGCCCTGCGGGGGTCACGTGGGCGGGCCGGGAGGGGTCACGTGGGCGGGCCGGGAGGGGTCACGTGGGCCGCCCGGGAGGGGTCACGTGGGCCGCCCGGGAGGGGTCACGTGGCCGCCGGCGGCGGTGGCGGGAGGGGAGGGGGCGGCGGGGCCATGAACGCCGAGCGGGACCTGGCGCCGCTGGCGCCCAGCGTGGTGCGGGCGCTGAACGACAAGCTGTACGAGAAGAGGAAGGTGGCGGCCCTGGAGATCGAGAAGTGAGGGGCGGGGGTTGCCGGGAACCGGGAGGGGAACGGCGGCGGTGCCGCTCCGGGCTCCCCCAGCGCACGGGGGGAGGGGGTGGAGACCGGCCTGGCGCCCGGGGCCGGGGGACCGGGCGCCACCTGCAGCCCCGTGGTGGTGGGAGCCGGTAGGGGATGCTGGGGGGTCCCGGTGGCGGGAGGGGAGCGGGCCGGCTCCCCGGTGGGGCTTCGGGGGAGGCGTCACCTCGCAGGGACCGGGAGGAGCCGGGGGAAGGGGTCACCCCCGGGGGAGAGCGGGGGGTCTGGGGGAAGGGATCACCCCTGGGGGAGAGGGTCACGCCGGGGGGGTCCGGGGCACCGGCGGTCTGCGGGCCCGGGAGCCGAGGGACGGGGCTGCGGTGGCGTGGGGACCCTGTCGGGGCAGGAGGGGCTGTCCCCCGTCCCCACGCCACCGGCCACGGGAGTTTATCCCCGAGCCCCGCAGCGTCTGGGCGCCAGTGGGGACCTGCCGGTCCCGGGGGGGGGGGGGGCTGTCCCCGGTGACCCCCTGGCAGAGCGCCCGGTGTGACGGTGGGTCCCCGGGGCCGTTGGGTGGCACTGCGTGAGATAAGCGTGTGAGCAGTGTAACTCTAAAAACTCCTCGGAAATGCGGTGCTTGCTCTTCTGCCAGGCTCGCGGAGGTGGCCGGCTGCGTGCCCAGCCCTGCCCGTGCCTCGGGGACACACGGGTGTCACCGGGCAGCAGGCTGGGGTGGCCGTGCCCGTCAGCCGGGGTTCATCGCCTCCGGGGGCCGTCCGGCGTTGCCTTTCTCCCTGCGTCACCTCCGTTTCAGCACGGCTCAGGCCCTCCTTTCACACCGTCCCGGGAGAAGGTCTGGTGGCATGGCCGTGTCCCCTCTAGTGTTCCCCCTGCGTGTCCCCTGCGCGCCTTCTCACTCTGGCTGCGTTGGTCGGGGCGCGCTCCGCCACTCCGGCCCACGGCTTTGCCTGGGAAGGGTCGTGTCCTCCCCGGGCACTGCCCGATTGCTGCGCTCCCGGAGGAGATGCGAAGCGTCCCCTTGGGGGACAGCCCAGCGCAGGGCTGGGAACGGCCGTCTGAGCTGGAGAGCGAATTTAAGGTGGGAGATGCGGCCTTGGCGAGGGGAGCGGCCACGGCTCGTGGCAGCCGGGCAGGTGGGGACGGAGCCGCTCTGCTGAGGCTTCGGCGGGAGACACGGGAGGGATGCGGGGTGGGTGCCTTGAAAGAGGAGGGTGTTTGTGGGGAGCAGAGAAAAACAGCTTTTGGGATGGGGTGAGCGTTTGCTCAGGTACAAAGCCAACACGTCCACTTCCTTCTGCTGCTCTACGCGTTTACCTTTTTTTCTCATTTTCTTCCTTCTTCACAGGAATAGTTTCTTAAGGGCGAGTTGTGGCAGAGCCGCACGACTCCGTCCTCGGGGGTATTACAGTAACTGTGAGGGGTGATACTCCGTGTCTTATCCAAGCGGCTCTGCTCCAACTTGTTCTGCCCCAGGATGAGGGTTTTGTGGTTGGCTTATACCAACCAAAGTCTGATTTGGGATCAGCCGGTTCAACTGATTGAGCTGGAAACCCAATTTGGGAAGGCTATGAGGAGAGGAGGAAGGCAAGGACCGACCCTTTCTGCGGATACAGGGATTTAGATCAGCTTAAACCCATCGCAGAATGGCTCCAGCACCTTCT
This sequence comes from Pluvialis apricaria, assembly GCA_017639485.1. Taxonomy (NCBI): domain Eukaryota; kingdom Metazoa; phylum Chordata; class Aves; order Charadriiformes; family Charadriidae; genus Pluvialis; species Pluvialis apricaria. Next base: position 22,067,808 of record CM030018.1, on the reverse strand, counting down.
CGCCCGTGTCTGCTTATAAATACTCAAAGGGAGGTGCCAGGGGGATGGGAACAGTCTTTTTCCAGTGGTGCCCAGGGACAGGACAAGAGGGAACGGGCACAAACTTGACCATAGGCAGTTCCATCTCAACCTGAGGAGGGACTTCTTCCCTGTGCGGGTGGCAGAGCAGTGGCACAGCTGCCCAGAGAGGTGGGGGAGTCTCCCACTCTGGAGCCACCCCAAACCCGCCTGGACGCCGTCCTGTGCCACTGCTGGAGGTGCCCCTGCTGTGGCAGGGGGTGGGACTGGGGGAGCTCCAGAGGGCCCTGCAAACCCCCACCGGTCTGCGATTCTGTCTATGGGATGTGTCCTAAGGAGGGACGTGGTGCGTCTCAGCTCAGGACCTCCTTGTCTGCCGATAAAGTGTGCGTGAAGACGCTCCGACGCTCCGCGTTGCCTTTCCGCTGACCTTTTGCCTCGTTCGTTAAATCTTGAGCCCTTTAAACTTTTGAAGGAAGTCTGTAAAAGCTCTGTTCGTTAAATCTAGGCAGTAAAAGGACCGTTCCCGGCAGTCCGTGCTGCTCGAGCATCGGTGTGTTCCTCCTGCCGGACCCTGCTGCCGGGGTGGGACTGGAGGTGGAGCCCGGTTGCCCTGAAGCAGCGGTTTGTGAGAGCGGGTCGGGCTGTAACTGTTGGAGAAGTCGGCTTCGGAGCAGGGAGACCGAGCGGGGAGCTGCGGGACATCCCCAGGGAGAAAGGGGGCAGCTGCTTTGCTCAGAGCAGGGTGAGAACTGAGCTGGTGTTAATCATTTTGCGGGGGGAAAAGTTCGTAAACACCTCCTATAATCATTTTCTTGGGTTATAAAGCAGGTGACTGGCCGGCGGTACCTGTGTGGGAGAGGGCAGCGTGAGAGTCAATATAGTGCCAAAAAAAGCCGTTTGTGGAGTTAGGCAGTGGAAACCTTTTGCGCTTTCATTGAAGATTAAGATAAAGGTCCTTGTTAGGCTGAGATTTTGGGATGCCTGGGTCCGTGTTATGGATAGAAGGCAAGGAGAAAAAAAAAAAGTGAGGAAAACAGTGTTTGCATTGGCCGGGAATACGAACCCGGGCCTCCCGCGTGGCAGGCGAGAATTCTACCACTGAACCACCAATGCTCCAGCTGTGTGCAGGTGCCTGCACAAGCTGCCCTGTGCCTCCCCAGCTGTCCGGTGGCTCTGCCGTGGGGAGCGCCAGGGCTGAAGGGCCGGCTGGGCATCCCGGGACCTTAACGTGGTAGCGTAGGCTGGAGCGGGGTCACAGGTCTCTTTGTTTAAGCGTGGCAGCTTCATTAAATACCTCCAGGTAACGAGCCGCAAGTTTCGGAGGACGAGCAGGTACTGCACGCGGAAGCTTTGTCTGTTCTTTGTTAGGACTTGCGCTGTAAAACGGTATATTACAGCGTGACCTGGACAGGCTGGAGCGTTGGGCAGAGAAAAACCTGATGAGGTTCAACAAAGGGCAGTGTGGGGGTACTGCATCGTGGGGAGGAATAACCCCATGCATCAGTACAGGTTGGGGGCTGACCTCCTGGAGAGCAGCTCTGTGGAAAGGGACCTGGGAGTCCTGGGGGCCAACAGGGTGACCATGAGCCAGCAATGTGCCCTGGTGGCCAAGAAGGCCAATGGCACCCTGGGGTGCACCCAGCAGAGTGTGGCCAGCAGGGCGAGGGAGGGCATCCTCCCCCTCTGCTCTGCCCTGGGGAGGCCGCAGCCGGAGCACTGTGTGCAGTTCTGGGCTGCCCGGGTCAGGAAGGACAGGGAACTGCTGGAGAGGGTCCAGCAAAGGGCTACGGAGATGATGAGGGGATTGGAGCATCTCTCTGATGAGGAAAGGCTGAGGGCCTTGGGGCTTTTTAGTCTGGAGAAGAGAAGACTGAGGGGGGATCTTATCAATCTTTACAAATATCCAAAGGGAGGGTGCCAGGGGGATGGGAACAGTCTTTTTCCAGTGGTGCCCAGGGACAGGACAAGAGGGAACGGGCACAAACTTGACCATAGGAAGTTCCATCTCAACCTGAGGAGGGACTTCTTCCCTGTGCGGGTGGCAGAGCAGTGGCACAGCTGCCCAGAGAGGTGGGGGAGTCTCCCGCTCTGGAGCCATCCCAAACCCGCCTGGACGCCGTCCTGTGCCACTGCTGGAGGTGCCCCTGCTGTGGCAGGGGGTTGGACTGGGGGAGCTCCAGAGGGCCCTGCCAACCCCCACCAGTCTGCGATTCTGTGATTTTAAAGGTGAAGCAGAATACCAGCTGAAGCACTGTGTGGGTGGCCGCAAGGGTCCAAAATTTCGGTGCTGGGTACGCCCTATGGTTGGCAACGATTCCCCACTGTGCCACCAGCACTGCTGGTGCGTGCTGAGCCGCTCTCTGCTGCTGTATTGTGCCGTGCCAGGGGTAAGCGACCCTCATCGCCAGCCCTGCTGGAGAGGGTGTTTGAAGACCTGGTGACTTCTTCTCCGCGGGCACGCAGCCGCGGTGAGGCGGCCCCTGGGACCCCGTGGTTCCTGCAGGGCGCAGGAGGCCGCAGGAAGGGAGCAGCAGGGGGCAGAGAGCCGCTGTTGGCCCTGAGTGGGGAGGAAGGGAGAGCTGTGGTTTCACTTGTGGGTTCCATCAACATTCCCCGTTTCGGTACTGCTTTCTCCGGCGTTTGTCGTGGCCAAAAATCCCTGTTTCTCACGGCTGCGAGGAGCCGAGCCCCTGAGCTTTGGTATGAGGCAGAACCTAAAGCCCCGCCGTGTGCTTTCCTCTTCTCTCCCCAGGCTGGTACGAGAGTTTGTGGCTCAGAACAACACAGTCTCAAATCAAACACGTCATCCAGATCCTGTCGCAGGAGTTCGCGCTCTCCCAGCACCCCCCACAGCCGCAAAGGGGGACTCATCGCCTGGCCGCTTGCTCCATCGCCCTGGGCAAGGTAGGTGCAGGCGGGGTTTTTTGGGGCTTGTGTGGGTGGCAAGGGGAGAACGGCGGCTCCTCCTGGGTCAGCATGATGGGGAGACTCGGGCTGGTGGCCCCACAGATCCCCGGCTGCCTCCTCACGTTGCAGCGTACACCTGGGTTGTGTTTGAGTGTCCTCAGCGCGCCTCGCCGTGGCCTTTGGGCATGGGAGTGCTTTCTGGCCTGGGTCCCATCTTGGCATCTCCCTCGACGTGGTTGGAGTGCATCTGTCTGTCCTCTGTCCCCCGCAGCTGGACTAGGCCTCAGCAGGTCGAGTCCTACCTAATTTGTGTTAACGGAGCTGAGGAGCGGCACACCCCCTTCCATCTCCCCCCTCCCCTGCCAGCTCAGCCAGCTCGGGCAGTGCGGGCAGGGCCTTTGGGACACGGGGCGAAGGTACGGGCCAAACGGCGGCAGAGCCGTGGTCAAAGTGAGCAAGCGGTGTAAGGCGTCGAGCTGCGTTAGCCTGAGCGAGCAGCTTTCGGTGGGGCTTGGCAGAAGTTTTCCTTGCTGGACACGGGGATGGCTCGATCCCATTCTGGAGGTGTTATGGTGAATCAATAGAAATCACAGAGTGCTTTATGTCGGAAGGTACCTTGAAGATCATCTCGTTCCACCCCTCCTGCCCTGGGCAGGGACACCTCCCACCAGCCCAGGGTGCTCCAAGCCCCGTCCAACCCGGCCTTGGACACCTCCAGGGATGGGGCAGCCACAGCTTCTCGGGGCAGCCTGCGCCAGGGGCTCACCACCCTCAAAGGGAGAAATTTCTTCCTCGTATCTCATCTAAATCTACTTTCTTCCAGTTTGAAGCCATTCTCCCCTCGTCCTATCACTCCATGTCCTTGAAAAAAGTCCCTCCCCCAGCTCTCCTGGAGCCCCTTTAGGCACTGGAAGGGGCTCTGAGGTCTCCGCGGAGCCTTCTCTTCTCCAGGCTGAACCCCCCCCTCTCCCAGCCTGTCCTCCCCCACAGAGGGGCTCAGCCCTCGCAGCATCTCCGGGCCCTCCTCTGGCCCCACTCCGACAGCTCCGTGTCCTTCTGCTGTTGGGCCCCCCCGAGCTGGAGGCAGTATTGCAGGTGGGGTCTCACCAAGGGATGTCCCTTGAAAGGAAAGTTGCCAGATTTCTGTCCCCATTTAAGGTCTTTCTCTATAACTTCCCTCTCGTTAGCAAGAGCGAGCTCAGTAAGTTGCCTCCAGGGCTATGCCAGAGCATTCGTATCCCCGCGGAGGGGAGCAGGGACTCTGCAGGGACTCGCGGCTCCAGCAGGCTTTGGAGTCAAACCCCACGGCTGGTTTTTGAAAGCGCCTGCAAGGGAAGGAGTAGTTTTGCTCCGTAGTCAGGTGTCTGCCGAAGAAAGCAGAGGGCTGAGGAAGAGCAGGCTGTGCCTGTTGGAAGAGCTAGGAGGTAGATTTTAATTCCTTTCTTCTTCTAACGAGCGTCGCGGTCGGTCTGAGCAGGTGCTTTGAAGCCTGATGGCTTTTATTCTCACTGCCTTTACGCTGGTGGCTTCTGAGCAGCGCTCTTGTCTTTGTCTTCTTGCTGAAACGCAGAGTCTCTTTGCAAAACCCTCCTCCCCGGGGTGAGCAGAGCTCGGCTCTGCCCGCGGCCCCAGCATGTAACTCACCTTCTCCTCCTGCACAGCGCGGGGACGGACACTCCGTCCTGCCAGGGCTGCCAGTGCAGCTGGCTCTGGGGAGTGGAGGAGTTGGTCTTTGGTGGCCTTGAGGGGCCTTGATAAAACTTGGAGTTGAACTCTTTTAATCTGCTAGTTTGCGCATTGTTGACTTTCTTACCATCTCCCTTCCTAGACGCTCAGGAGACGCCAGCCACTTTCCCCAAAGTAGGAGGTTTTTTAACTTCAAAACAAGCCAACCTCCTGCCAGCACCTCTGGGTTTGTCTGAAACTCCTGCAAAAGTCTTTTGGGCTGGGGGGGTGGCCTCGTTAAGGACTATATTTGCTTGTGGGCAGAGACAGGGGCAGCCTAGTGTGGCTCTTTCGTGATGCAGGAGGCCAAAGTCCAGTGTGTAAAACGGATCTTGTCTGGGAATCGCAGCCCCACAGTCGCTTCATCCAACAGATGTGTCCAGCGTAACTCCGCCAGCCGTGGTAGCTCCTTGTCCGTAAGCAGCTGCCCAGGCTGAAGCTGCTCCTCCTCTGGTAGCTGCCCCTCTGCTGCGCTCTGGGGAGCCCCCCCTGCAGCGCTGCCCCCAGCTCGGGGGGGGCCCAACAGCAGAAGGACACGGAGCTCTTGGAGCGGGGCCAGAGGAGGGCCCGGAGATGCTGCGAGGGCTGAGCCCCTCTGCGGGGAGGACAGGCTGGGAGAGGGGGGGTTCAGCCTGGAGAGGAGAAGGCTCCGGGGAGACCTCAGAGCCCCTTCCAGTGCCTAAAGGGGCTCCAGGAGAGCTGGGGGGGACTCTGGGTCAGGGAGGGGAGCGATGGGATGAGGGGGAATGGTTTAAACTGAAAGAGGGGAGATTTAGATTAGATATCAGGAAGAAATTCTCTCCTGTGCGGGCGGTGAGCCCCTGGCGCAGGCTGCCCCGAGAAGCTGTGGCTGCCCCATCCCTGGAGGTGTTCAAGGCCGGGTTGGACGGGGCTTGGAGCACCCTGGGCTGGTGGGAGGTGTCCCTGCCCAGGGCAGGGGGGTGGGACTGGATGGTCTTTAAGGTCCCTTCCAACCCTAACCGTTCTATGACCACGGTTGAGTTGGTGTTTCTGGAGACCATAGGGCAGGAAGGTGCTTTGGGGACTGCTGGTTGTCTGTCTTTGTGTAGCCTGTGTCACCAGCTCCGCCGTGCCACCCAGCTCCTGACGTTACGAAGAGTAGCCCAACAGACCAAGGGCTTCTTCACTTAACTGAAGGTGCAGGTGAGCTTGGTCTGTCTCTGGGAAGTTCTCCCTGGAAACCTCGGTGGGTTTACTGGCTGAGTGGGGTAGATCCTGGCCTGACTGCTGCGAGGGCTGGTGACCACAGGTTTTGCTGGGAGTCTGCCCGGTCTCCTTCCTGCAGGGCAGAGGGAGGCAGGGATGGATTTCTCTGTGGGCTGGTCTCCAGTAGAGATGACCGGTGTGTGGCGGGAGGCAGCCCCTCTTGCTTTGAAAGGCAGTTGAGCGCTTGAATAACTGCCCAAAGTTCTTGCACGTCTCTGGGAATCAAAACCAGCTGAGTACAGCTGCAGTAATTGCTTCAATTGCTGGTGTAGACTCCCTTGAAGCAATTTCTCAGCTTGCTCAGGTGACTCTCACTGTACCTGAATAATAAAATTCAATAATAAAATTGATTAACAAATCCTGTCCAGCATAGGTGTGCTAAACCATCGGGGGCGTGAATTTTTGCCGCGTGTTCCAGGGTAGCACCATCTCTTCCCTCTCCCTGTGGTATGGTCCTCAACTAACCAGTCTTCTCCTGTCCACCAGGACTCTGGGCTCTACCTGAAGGAGCTGATCGAGCCTGTGCTGACGTGTTTCAACGACACCGATAGTCGGCTGCGGTACTACGCTTGCGAGGCTCTCTATAACATTGTCAAGGTGGCCAGGGGCTCCGTCCTCCCACACTTCAACGTGCTCTTCGATGGCCTCAGCAAGGTAAGAAGCATCTTCTCAACCCCCATGTGCTTTTCCTTCCCACACCAGAGAACTAGGGCTTGTTCCCGGAGAACTAGGGCTTGTTCCCTAGCCCTCATCTTCTCTGGGTCAAACAAACCAAGTTGTCCAAGGTCTTCTTTCCAAGTGAACTGGTTCGCTTTCACCCAGTGTTGCGTGAAAGGGCAGAGCAGTTTGGCAGAAAACAAACCCCCTTGCGTTCTAACACTCCTCACCGAGGTGGGAGGCGAGGTGCGGCCAGGTTTGAATTCCAAGCGATGCCCAATCCACCACCATCAGTCCAGTCGCGTTTAATAAATTAAACTATTACGATTCTGGATACACTAAAAGCGGACTGCACCTTCAGTCCAGTCGTGCTCATGAACTACCACGGCCACTCTTTGGTCACGTTCAATGAGAAACCAAAACGAGCAGCTGCTTAAACAGCGCAGTTTATTTTAGCAACAGATGGATTATGGATTGCTGGTGATAAAGACACTGTCTGCAAAGCACATGCAAATAAAAGTGTTATTAGTTATACGAAATGCGCGACAAAGCTATAAACAATCCAGCCTGGCTATAAATGTAGGAGAGAGACTCTCTAGAGAGAGTTCTAAGTTGTTTGAGGAAGCACTTGGTATAGTCTAAGCCTTACCCAAAGGCGTCCCTATGGGGGGAAGAAAGGCTCAGCCCGTCGGCTGGTCCCGGAGATCGAAGGCAGTTTTGATGGAGTCCTCCTCGACTTGTTCACGATGGTGTCTTCCCTAATATTCCCCCTTCTTTGGGCTATTTTTATACTATTTTTTCCCTTCAAGGTGGAGTTTGAGTGCCTTTAGTCATAAATACTTTTATTATGATTGGTGTAAAATTCTCTGGCTTTACATTTCAAGGTGTAGTTTACCAAAAATTCAGGGCGCAGACTCAAGGAGGAGTGGTCGCACCTTGGAGGCGGGTAGCCTTTGGGATGGAGGTGTGTTTAGGTATTAAAATGACATTATAATGAGCAAAGTTCACACAAAGGACAGTGTTTTGTCAAAATTTGACAAACTGTTGGCTCAAGGTGGTACGTATGCAGCTTATCAGTTCCACAGGACCATCTCGTTCCCATATCTGCTGATTATCACAGGGCTCGGCCGTGGAATCTCCACCCCACTCCATCCCCGTGTTGCTCGGCAAGCGATATTGTGCAGGGAATCACCGATGTAGTGGATTCTTCGCATACCAGCTGCGGCTGTATTCTACCCTAGAAGCCATTTTGTTTTTAAGCTTTTCCTTAATGTGTGAACAATGCTGTATTTTTGGTTATTTTAGTAACTATTCCGCACCCAGGCGGGTCTGAAGGACTGAATGAGCGGTTTTGACAGTAGCCACTGATCTTGTGGGTGCTGGAGTTCGCTGTAAGATACCTTATTCTCTGTCCTCACCTCCAGGATGTGTTTTCCTGCTCCTTGTTGAGTGGTATTAGAAGATGAGGCTGACGGGACTGCTGCAGGCGAGGTGGCTCTGCAGCACTATGGCTTTGTAGGGCCAAAACCACGTCTACGTGTGCCCGTCTTTGCAGTTTTTTGCCGGCAACTTGTATTTCTCTGGCACTTGAGAGCGTGGCTGCTGGCCCATGAAAACCTGCGTAGCTGGGGGAGGTGACGGATGCTTGATATTCCCCCTTAGGAAGTCTCTCAGGAGAATTTGTTGGAGGCTAATGAGGAGTTGGAGATGAAGGGACTTCTCTGTGTCTGTCCCTGTAATGCCAAGGGAGAGCAACAGTCCCACGAGCCTGCTGGGAGCTCCGCTGCGGAGCGGGGAGCGGACCTGGGACCTGCTGCTGCAGTGGCGCTTGTTTCTGTCGTTCACAGCTGGCTGCTGATCCTGACCCGAACGTCAAAAGCGGCTCTGAGCTCCTCGACCGGCTTCTCAAGGTATTTTTTTCCCCCTCCAGCAGAGAATCCTTGGGGCAGGCTGCAGGCATGTCCTGGCTGGGGGACGTGTCAGTCCCCGAGGCTGCAGCTGCCCAAACCATCCCAGCTCAGTCCTGTGGCTACTGTGAAAGTATTTCATAGAATCACAGAATGGTTTGGGTTGGAAGGGACCTTGAAGATCATCCAGTTCCACCCCCTGCCCTGGGCAGGGACACCTCCCACCAGCCCAGGGTGCTCCAAGCCCCGTCCAACCCGGCCTTGGACACCTCCAGGGATGGGGCAGCCACAGCTTCTCGGGGCACCCTGCGCCAGGGGCTCACCACCCTCGCAGTGATGAATTTCTTCCTAATGTTTAATCTAAATCTACTTTCTTCCTGTTTGAAGCCATTCCCCCTTGTCCTGTCACTCCATGCCCTTGGAAAAAGTCCCTCCCCAGCTCTCCTGGAGCCCCTTTAGGCACTGGAAGGCCGCAATAAGGTCTCCCAGAGCCTTCTCTTCTCCAGGCTGAACACCCCCACCTCTCTCAGCCTGTTATGTTCTTTCTGTCGCCAACCGTAGTCCCTTGGATTGAGGTGTTGGTGGCAATCTCAGGCAGCTGGGTCAAGGGGCTGGTGCGTTATAGCAGTGCCACATGTGCGTTCAGCTCTTGGGAGCCAGTTCTAGCTCTTGGAAGCTCTCGGGAGCAAGGTTTTCATGCGAGTAGGGTTGCGGCCCCGTCCCAGGCAGCAGAAAAGTTGTTCCTCTGCTTTTCCTCCCTTGCCTAAGCAAGCAGCGATGTGAGCGGGGCTGCTCTGCTGCTGCTTCAGGGCAGGGGTGGGGGGGCTCGGATCGTGTTCCCGTTCTGCCTTCCGATGGGCTTTTGCTCTCGCAGACCTCCCAGTTCTTTTCCTGCTGCTTGGAGGTGAGTGGCTCCCTGCCAGGTCCTGCCCCGCTCCTCCTCCTCAGCACAGCAGTTAACGCAGTCTCCGCATCGCCTGCTTGAGCGATGTGCTCTGGTGCGAGAGACTCGGTGGAGCAAAATCCACCCAAGCGTGTAAGGAAGAGCTTTAAAAGGAAAGGCAGGGGGCACTTTCCCACCCCTGACACGTGTGGTTACATCGAAGGTGCTTGCTCATGTGTGCAACGCACCACCGAAACGCGACGCGGAGATGCTCCCACCCTCCTCCTGCTCAGCCAGGCTGGCACGCAGCAGGCAGGAGCCTCCTCCGCTGGGTCCCGCTCAGCGGTAGTCCCTGCCCGGGGAGGGATTACTGGCTCATCGCCTGGATAAACCCGCGTGATTCCTTCTCCCCAGGTCTCCTGACCCGCAGACCCATGCATCAGCTGCTTGTCATCTTTTTCCTGTCATGTGCCTTAAAAAAAAGGCTGGGTGAGGGTTGCGGCGTGGGCGTGGGGTGGTGGCCGTCCCTCCTAACACCCTCTGCTTGGGCTCTGCAGGACATCGTCACAGAGAGCAACCAGTTTGACTTGGTAGGCTTCATCCCACTGCTGCGCGAGAGGATTTACTCCAACAACCAGTACGCCCGCCAGTTCATCATATCTTGGGTAGGTACGCACGGTGCCGCGTGTGCCTGCCAGTCGGAACTCCAAAATGCCGTGACCCCTCAGCATCCCGTGGTCTGGGCAGACAGCAGATACCCGCGGCGATGTGTGAACTCGGGCACCTGAATTTACTTGGGCAGGTTTTTTTAAGCCAGCAGAGCTTTTCACCTGCTTCTTTAAAATGCCAGCTCCCCGTCACCTCGCCGTTGCAGTCGCAGGGACATCGTACCGCGCTTCTGCCAGCCTGGTACAGGACCTTGCACACCAAGTTAGAAAACACGGTCAAAGCATTGCGCATAAAAATAGATATACTGTCATCTAGAGGTTACAATCTCCCAAGGGACAGTGCCAGACTGCTTTCTGTCACCCGGCGGTGATGGAGGGACGTTGCTCTCTGGGAGGCGGGGTATCTCCACTTGCTTTCGCCTTTCTGTGCAAGGCAGGAGCCCTCAGTGCCTGGCTGGGCCTGGGGAGGGACGCGTGGCTCTGCGCTCTCTCTTTCAGCCATGCTGTTTGCCCTCCCAGGTCATCTCCGCAGTCATTCCCGATCCCTCCTCTGTTTTACAGAGCTGTGATTGGAAATGGAGCAACGCCGCAGGCTGATCGCTTGCTTCCTGGGCTAACCCGGCTTCTTTTCGAGATCGCAGCATCCCAGAGTGGTGGGGGTTGGCAGGGCCCTCTGGAGCTCCCCCAGTCCCACCCCCTGCCACAGCAGGGTCACCTCCAGCAGTGGCACAGGACGGCGTCCAGGCGGGTTTGGGATGGCTCCAGAGTGGGAGACTCCCCCACCTCTCTGGGCAGCTGTGCCACTGCTCTGCCACCCGCACAGGGAAGAAGTCCCTCCTCAGGTTGAGATGGAACTGCCTATGGTCAAGTTTGTGCCCGTTCCCTCTTGTCCTGTCCCTGGGCACCACTGGAAAAAGACTGTTCCCATCCCCCTGGCACCCTCCCTTTGGAGTATTGATAAGCGTTGATAAGATCCCCCCTCAGCCTTCTCTTCTCCAGACTAAAAAGCCCCAAGGCCCTCAGCCTTTCCTCATCAGAGAGATGCTCCAATCCCCTCATCATCTCCGTAGCCCTTTGCTGGACCCTCTCCAGCAGTTCCCTGTCCTTCCTGACCCGGGCAGCCCAGAACTGCACACAGTGCTCCGGCTGCGGCCTCCCCAGGGCAGAGCAGAGGGGGAGGATGACCTCCCTCGCCCTGCTGGCCACACTCTGCTGGGTGCACCCCAGGGTGCCATTGGCCTTCTTGGCCACCAGGGCACATTGCTGGCTCATGGTCACCCTGTTGGCCCCCAGGACTCCCAGGTCCCTTTCCACAGAGCTGCTCTCCAGGAGGTCAGCCCCCAACCTGTACTGGTGCATGGGGTTATTCCTCCCCAGATGCAGTACCCCACACTGCCTTTGTTGAATTCCATCAGGTTTTTCTCTGCCCAACTCTCCAGCCTGTCCAGGTCACGCTGGATGGCAGCACAGCCTTCTGGCGTGTCAGCCACCCCTCCCAGTTGTGTGTCATCAGCAAATTTGCTGAGGGTACACTCTATCCCTTCATCCAAGACGATGGAGATGGGCAACTCCATGCTGTGTCTGCTTGTCTTTCCCTGTCATCCCACGCAGCTCAGCTCTGAATTCCTCGGTATGGCGCCAGATTTGTGCTGGTGATGTTAGTTAGCTTCTCCGAAACTCACCTCTTCTTTCTTACTTCTCCCCTGAGCTAGATCCTGGTCTTAGAGTCTGTGCCTGACATCAACCTCTTGGATTACCTGCCGGAAATCCTGGACGGGCTCTTCCAGATCCTGGGAGACAACAGCAAGGAGATACGGAAAATGTGAGTGTGGAGGCTGGCTGAGCTGTGGTTTCCCTCACTGTCTGTCCCTCACCCTCTTTGTTTCTTTGCAATTCTTCTGCATAACAACAGCATGGTGGGAGACGGAGCATTCTGGCCAGCTCGGTCGGTGGATCAAAATGTCCTTGGCAAGGGCCTCCCTTCCCCAGCTTGTTGTGGCTACGGAGGACACTGTCCTCTGTGCTGCGGGCAAACTGTTTTGGCTTGGTTGAGCTGTGCCCTTCCCAGCCCTTGCACCCAGTATCGGAGCCGCAGAGGCTCACGTGTGCTTCTAAGATGGGGTGTGAGGCGCTCTGAACAAGCTTGCCACGCGCGAGCCTCTCTCAGCGAGGCAGAGCACCGACACAGCGTCTCCCGCCTGGAGGAGAGGAGCGAGCATCGCGAGCTTGCTCCTCAGCTCCATTGCTGGTCTCGAGACAGAAGTGTTTCAGAGCACAGCAGCGGCTGGATGTTCTCGGGGAGGTGGAAAGATCTTGGCTTCTTGCGCTGGGAGAGAGTAACTGGACCTGTTTTGTAGGGCACGAGTAAGTGGGTGAGACTGGTCTGGGTCTATCCCGCTGCCGAGCCCTCCGTGATCCTGCCCGCTTCTTTGTTTCCCGGTGTCCACACACAGGTCGAGGAACAAGCATTGAAAGCTTTGGGTATCATCTGCTCCCCATCCCAGGCACACCCTCCTCTCAACAGAGCCCGGGGGCCGTTAGGGGGGTTGGGGGGAGGTACTGAGGGGGGTTTCCAGGCAGTCATCGCCTCTATCCTCACAGCTATGTGGGGTCTGTGCCTTGGGGCAGGGCGAGCTTGTCAGCCTCGTCCTTCCTGACCCTGCTCCTGTGTGGTGGCACTCCTGCCGTGCCACCAACGTCCTTTTTGTGTACACGGGCCAGAGGTTGGGCTCCATAGCTTCTCCATAACAGCTTCTCCATAGCTTCTCCATAACTTCTCCCTCCAAGGCGATGGAGCACTAACCAGCTGCTCTGCCTCTCTGCAGGTGCGAGGTGGCTCTCGGGGAGTTCCTCAAGGAGATCAAGAAGAACCCCTCCAGCGTCAAGTTTGCAGAGATGGCCAATATCCTGGTGATCCACTGCCAGGCGGCAGGTGAGCGCGCAGGACCAAGCGGTCACGTCCGCCTCCGGGTTTGGGGTGCCCAACCGTAGGTTCAGGCCAAGAGTTTTCCAGTGGGCCGTTCACCAGCTTGCCCACTTGCCCTTTCTTGACCGTCACGCGTGCAAATCCCACTGAAGGTCGGGGGGGACAGGCGGCTCTCCCGCAGTTGGCACTGCTGCTCTTGTGCTCATCCCCCAGCCTCACATACGGGTCTGGCACCCTCCCGAAGCGGAGGTGCCTGGAAGTAGAATATCTGGCTGTGGATGGCACCTGTGGATATCCAGCTTATCTAGAAGGATCTCCTTAGGGGCTTACCGTAAACCTCTGGTGGCTCTGGGTACGCAGGCAGGACAGTTAAACGTGGCGTGCCGGGCGCTTTGTGGCAGTGCTGCAGCGTAGCTCCCGCGGGTCTGCGGCGTAGGCAGTGGCAAAGGGTCACAGTGGCAGCTGGCTGTGTCTCCCGAGAAGGATCTTGTCCCTGAGCTGTGCTCGTCGAGCTTAAACTGCTCTTCAAACAGTGCTGAATGGGAACAGGTTTCTTGCGAGACAGAAAAATAGAAGTAGACCGGGACTGCTTGCTCTCAATTCAAGATACCCAGTGAATTTCCACTGTTTAAGCCTAAAATGCGGCCTTGCGTCGGCTGACTGCCCCAGCAGCACTCCCTGTTTCGGAACCTGGGGAGGTTAATAAGACAGAGGAAATACCCTTATGCATCGGGAAGCTCGATAAAATATGAGGAAATTGTAAATGTAATTTAAATTTAAAAATTGTAAATGAGGAAACCTGGATTTAGGGGTTGAACTGGGTGGGTTAACTCTGAAACCTAATGATCGCGTTTAATCTCAGCCTCGCTGCAGGTTCAGGTCTTATCTGTCTCCTTTGGGACTAAACCGTCCCAGACTGGGGTCTCTCTGGAGCAGTGACTCTGGGTGGAGCAGATGCAACTCCTCGCTTCCTTGGGCTGTGGAGTTTGCTCAGCAGCCAGTGCTGTCCTTTCCCTCACCTCTGCTTGTCCCACGTCTTCCAGATGACCTGATCCAGCTGACCGCCATGTGCTGGATGAGGGAGTTCATCCAGCTGGCTGGCCGGGTGATGCTGCCTTACTCCTCAGGGATCCTCACCGCTGTCCTGCCGTGTCTCTCCTACGACGATCGCAAGAAGAGTATCCTTGTAACTCGGAGCTGCTCCCATTCCTCCTACAGCAACCTGCAGGGAAGCGCTTGTTTTCTGCCCCTGGGACCAGCTGCACAGCTGAGGAGGGCCAGGAGAAGTCCTCCCACCAAGTGCTAAAACCCACCCCGGCCCTTTGGATGTGCCGGGGGTTACAGTAGCTGGGCTGGGGCAGCCCTGGTGGGGCTGCGGTGGCTTCTCTGTGGCTGGCCAGATGTGGCACCTAGTCACGTGTGGAACTGTGTGTTCCTTACACCGCCTCCCCTCAGACATCAAGGAGGTGGCGAACGTGTGCAACCAAAGCCTGATGAAGCTGGTCATCCCAGAGGACGATGAAATGGATGAGGCCAAGCAGTCGATGACCCTACCGGCAGAGCCCACCTCGGAGGAGTCCCTCTCCAAGCCAGAGGCAGTGGCCAGCGGTGAGTCCCCGTTTGTCTGAGCCATTAGAGGTGTAAGAAAGGTCAAGGGAAGGTCCTCAAGAGAAGTTCTTGAGTTGGTTTGGTGACCTGGGGCAGCTCAGGGCACGTGGGTCCTCTGTGCTTTCTTTGAGCCGTTGGAGTCCTGTTTCACAGATGATCCTCTGCTGAGACAAACAGGTTTGGTGCTGTCTGCGTAGCAGTGTCCCTTATCCAGCCTGGAGCCCAGGCAGCGCTGCAGTGCTGCGTTCCCTGGTGAGCATCCCCATCCCCTCACCAGGCTTCACTTTGGCTTAGTCATTCTTAGTCATTGCCAACAGCATCCTGGGCTGCATCAGAAGCAGCGTGGCCAGCAGGGCGAGGGAGGGGATTCTGCCCCTCCGCTCTTGTGACACCCCACCTGGAATATTATGTCCAGCTCTGGAGCCTCCAGCATAAGAAGGACATGGACCTATTGGAGTGTGTCCAGAGGAGAGCCACGAGGATGATCAGAGGGCTGAGCCCCTCTGCTGGGAGGACAGGCTGGGAGAGGGGGGGGTTCAGCCTGGAGAAGAGAAGGCTCCGCGGAGACCTCAGAGCCCCTTCCAGTGCCTAAAGGGGCTCCAGGAGAGCTGGGGAGGGACTTTTTCCAAGGGCATGGAGTGATGGGATGAGGGGGAATGGCTTCAAACTGGAAGAGGGGAGATTGAGATGAGAAATTAGGAAGAAATTTTTCCCTGTGAGGGTGGTGAGCCCCTGGCCCAGGCTGCCCCGAGAAGCCGTGGCTGCCCCATCCCTGGAGGTGTCCCAGGCCGGGTTGGATGGGGCTTGGAGCACCCTGGGCTGGTGGGAGGTGTCCCTGCCCAGGGCAGAGGGGTGGAACTGGATGGTCTTTAAGGGCCCTTCCAACCCAAACCATTCTGTGATTAAGTTGACCTGAAAAAGATGATTTATGGTTAAGTTACAGTGTCTTGCTACATAACATGGGCAGAGAGTAGCTCACCTGCCCGGCAGTGGCTGGTTTGGGAGGAGCTCCCATCACCCAGAGGAGAGCTCAGAGAGCTGTGTCAGTCCTGGGAGAGCATCGATACGTGCATGAAGGATATCTATGTTGGGGAAGGGTAGAGAACAGAAAGGAGAAAAATTTTGGGTCCTTTCCAAATTCGCAGAGCTCGAGACCTTTGTGTAGGTATTGTCCCAGTCCTAAAATTTCTGGAACAGAAAAGGCAAAAGGTTGGAAGCGGGATGGGAGGCCTGGAAGAGCGTTCAAGTGAGAAGAAACTAGAGAGGGTCCCAATGGACTGATGCCTGCAAACAGCGTGGGCTTTAGCCTTCCAGCGTCCCGTTGATGCCGTTGTCTGGCATGAGTAGGTGCTACTTCTGGCACGCCTTTGTTGTCCAGGCCTGTGAAATACGTGTAACATTTAAATCACCTGGGCTGATCTGTTGTGTTCTTCTGGGGCTGCGCGTTCAGCCCAGCGCTCTTGGGCAACACGCCCGCAAGCGCCTTTTGGGAAATCCTGCCCTGAGAGGCGGGGAGCGGGAAGTGGGGGGGGGATTAAAAGGTTGAAGGGTTTTCTTGTGTAACAGTGGCCGGGTCGAAGAGGAGGAGGCAGGGAGCTGCAGGGGCAGGCAGGAGCAGGCAGCACGTAGGGCAGGCAGGAGCAGGCAGTGGTGTGCGCAGGCAGCGGTGCAGGCAGGAGCAGGCAGTGGTGTGCGTAGGCAGTGGGGCAGGCAGGAGCAGGCAGCCGGGGCAGGCAGGAGCAGGCAGCCGGGGTGCGCAGGCAGCGGTGCAGGCAGGGGCAGGCAGCCGGGGCGCGCAGGCAGCGGAAAGGGCAGCATTGGTGGTTCAGTGGTAGAATTCTCGCCTGCCACGCGGGAGGCCCGGGTTCGATTCCCGGCCAATGCAGCAGCTTTTTTTTGGAAGGGATAGAGGGGGAAAAATGCAGCACAGCAGCGAAACGTTTGCTTTTTTTATTCCTTATTTGTCCCAAGAATGCCTCCTTTTATTAAAATCCATTGTAGAAGAGCTTTAAAACATCAACAGAAAGTTGAATTGCGTTCCTCTCTCCCGCTTTGGGGTCGGACGGCACCCTGAAGCGGGCAGGAGGAGATCATCCTGCGATGCGTTTGCGTCACAAACTCTCAGCTCCGCTCCCCGGGTGCGCTGATGTGGCAGTGCCTCTCTGTGTGCGAGTAGAGGCAGTTGGCACAAGGGGGCATGAAGAGTCAAGTTTATCCTGCCGTTCCTTGTCACCGTGCTTGCAAGCCCCAGTTCTAGCAGGGAGCAGAGGTTGGAAAGCTGTTTGGGTGGCTTGGCTTCCACGTGGAGTCACGCCGTGGGAGAGCTGGCCGGGTGGAGGTGTCCTGGGTTGGACTCAGCCTTTCCTGTGCTTACGTGGTATCTGTCGGCGTTGAAATCTGGACGGTGGAAGGCAGCTCTGCAGTCCTGAGCTCCTTCTTCAGGAATGGTTGAAACCATCAGAAGGATGTCTCTGGGTCTCCATTACAGAGGAGGAGACCCAGTTTGGGGCAGAGGTCCGAAGCTCTGCAGCCTGCATTTTGCTGGGTAGGTGCAGTCCTGTACCAGCTTCATCCAGCACCTTTAGCAGTGGAGAAGAGCTTGACGAGGAGTGTAGAAAGCTCACTGCACGCAGAAGGGATCCTCGGGGTCCCCAGACCCTCAAACGATGGCTGGTGATGTCTTTGCAGAAGGTCACGCAGCTCTCCAGCCTCCCAGTCCTGCTCTCCGCCTTCTCTGCCACCCCACTAACTCTGCCTCCTTTTTATCTGCCCTCAGGTTCTCTGGACGCGTCTGGTGACTCCAACATCAGCAACAGCAGTGTCTTCACAGTAACCAGGTACGGTCTGTTTGCTGCTTCAGAGGGGCTTGAGAAGAAGGGAAGGCTTCTCGGGGTACAGAGGATGACCGACAGATGCGGACAAAGCTGTGGGAAGTGTGGTCTGGGCTGCAAAGCAGTTGGGGTCTACTGGGTCACAGTGGGGTGGATGACTGGGGATGCTCTAGGAGTTGACTGCTTCTCTCTGGTGCATTTGCACCAGAATGGCTTGGCTTTATGGCAAACTGAGGTGTTTGCCCTCCCAGGAGACCTCGCAAAGCCGCCCTGGGGGAGGTCTGGTGAGGCGGCGAGTGTGCACTTGGGAGTTCTGCGCCTTGCTGGTCTTCACGCCCCCATGGCTGGACACTTTGGCTAAAAGACAGGGTGAAGGTGGGGAGAAGGTGGATGGTTGGTCTTGGTTACGGCTCTTCTAGCTTGGCCAAAACAGGAGGCATTTGGTCCCTTCCTGCCTTTGGAGAGGAATGGTGGTAGAGGAACAGCGGTGTGCTGCTCTTCCAGAGGTGCCAACACCTCACGAGGAGGTGGTACATGAACTGCCTGGGGTTGACAGAAGAGCCTGGAGAGCGCTGCCCCTGCTCCTGGGCACCGCAGCCCTCCGTGCTGCAGGCCTGGCAGCCCACCATGGGCACGGTGCTGTGGGGCTGCCCCCGGGGCCACGCCATCCAGCTCCAGCTGCCGGAGAGACGAGGGGTCTCGGCAAGCGTCTTCTGCCAGCGTGTCCCCCCCTCTGCCAGCCTGTCCCCCCCCCCTCTGCCAGCCTTGCGTGGCATTAGTCAGCCCCACGCCCGCAGAGAGCAGCTCCGTGCCCAGCACCATCTCCCCCAAGATCTCATCTAAACCATCTCTCCTGCGAAGACCTTTCTGCCCGTCCAGCTGTCGGTGAAGCTGGGGAGAAATCCCTCCGCGTCTTTTCCTTTCCTCCTGCTGCCTGCGGTTCCTTTCCATGGCGGTCGGGATTTCCAATGCTTTTATTGTGCTGCCGCTTGTGTTTCTTTGTTGTCGTGGTCCCCGAAACAGGATGCGTTACTCCAGGTGCATCCCACCGGCGAGGCCGATGCGCGATGCTCATCGTAACGCATCCCAGAGCAACGCAAGCGTCGGCTTTTCAGGTTGATGCTCTGTACCCCTCTAATCATTTTTTGCAGCTCCTGCAAAGCCCAGCAACTCCCTGCTCTTAACGATGCCCCTAATTTTTTCCTCTCTTGAAAGTACAGATTGTTTGGTTTGCAGCCAGATTTCATTTTATGGCTGTTAAGGGGTTTTCCCCAGCGTTCCTGTGATTGCCGTGTCCTGGCCCCGCTCAGCCCTTAAAGTTTCGCAGGTGCAGAAGGGGGTGTGCGTAGGGCTGAAATTGGAAAGGAGGAGGAAAAGGAGAGGCGTTAAGTCAGGAGGACAAGTGATAACTGCGTCTCCGTGCTGAAGAGCCGACACCTGGGGGAGAGAGGGAGTGACGACCGAAGGGGGACAGAAGCCATGAGAGTTGGAGTGATTTGGTCACGGTGTCACCGCGAGGCAGGAGGAGAACGGCTGCCCGAGCTGAAGCACTCTGCAAGATCCCCAAGCGCTGGGGAAAACCATCCGGGATAGCAGGCAAGACCCTTCGCCTCTCTGGTTTTACAGAGGGACTTGTTCTCCAGCCCTCCTAAGCCCTTTTAAACGGGAGGTGCTGGGTTTTACCCTGGAGTTTACCTGCCCTGAAGCTCGTTTCTCCGTCCTGCGTGATCTCTTTGCTTGGCCCAGCGTTGGGACCTGGAAGAGGTTTCGCCGTGATACCCGTTGTGGGGGTCTGGCGTGGGGTTGGAGGGGTTGTGCGTGACCCGCAGGAGCCCTGGACATCTGCCCGGTGCTCCATCCATCACACTGGGGAGCGGGCAGCTGCCGGCACGCTGAACGCCCACTGGGTGTCAAGACAGGACCGCAGGAAACCCTCGCGCCGCTCTGAAAAGCTGGAAAGCCTGCAAACGGAAGAAGTGGCAGCTGCCTTTTAAGATGAAGTCACTCTTCGCTTGTGTTTTTGTTCGGGTTTCCCCCCTCCCCTCCCCTCCCCTGCTTCCCCCAGTCTCTCCCCCCGCCTCACCCCCGGCGAGCGAGTGATGGAGCGTGGCCCGGCGCCAGGCGTCCAGCTCTCACGCCCCCTTCTCCTGCCCTCCCCGCGCCGCCCGCCGCCACCGCCGTCTGCGGCGAAAGGAGGAGGACCTGGGTCTGCAGGGGCGGAGGAACTCACGGCCCCGGCCTCTGCGGAGGGACGTCTTCCATGAAGATGCCATCCAAGAAGATGACGAGGTCTGACTGCTCCAGAGATGGATGCTGGGCACGTTCCTATGGCCACAAACCGACACGCACGCACCCCTCCCTGCTCCTAAAACGTGCTGTTGGCGATCCAAAAATGCTTTCGGGGTAATCGCCAGCTTCACTTGGAGCTTCCTGGTGGCATTCCCTAGGAAATGGGGATTGTGGCTGTGCCGAAACACAAACTGGCTCCCGGGAGAGCCTGGTCTGCACAGGGCTGGAGGGGTTGCGGGGTTCCCCGTGCAGGTGGGGGGTTCCCGCTTTCAACTTCTGCAAAAACCATCGTTGGAAGTGGACCACCCCCATGTTTCGGAGGTGCTGGAGCCTTCCTGTGGCCCAGCTGACCTCACCGATGCTGGTGCGAGCCCAGCTCAGGAAGGGGAGGTGGAAGCGCGGCGGCTGGAGCGGAGCCCGGGCTTCCTTCCGTCCGTCTGAGCTGCTGCAGGAGAAGATGCAGACGTCCGTCCTGCGTCGCTGGACCGACACAGCTGGAAAGTGACTTTCAGGCTCTCGTAACCACATCGGTGTTTTCCGTATGAGACCTGGATGGTTTGAGACAACTTCCTAACCGTACTGCGGGGCAGATGGTCAGGCACGGCCGGCAATCGGTCAGCAGGGCCAGCGGGGTTGGGCCACACGGCAGTTGGACAAGGGTGATGGGACCGCAGTCCCTCACCAAGCCAGCTAAGGGACAGGCAAGCTCCAGAAGAGCCTTTGCGGTCCTTCCTGATGCGAAGGCAGGCTTCTGGTTTTGGGTGGTGTTCAGCAACCCACGGTCACGTCAAGCTGCTTGTTGCTCTGCAGAAAGGGCAAGCGGCCGCCACGTGGCTAACCTCCTCGAGGCTGCGTTTAAATTGGACTTTTAAAGGTGGTAGTTATGGCTTGGTACAAAGCTCAAATTGCTGCTGCTTGTCTCGTGCCGGGAGACGCCGTAGCGCCGTGTCCAGCGCTCTTTGGGGGTGCAGCCGGGGAGCTGGGGAGCTCATCGAGGTGGCGAACGCTTGGGTGGAGGGTAGGGATGGTGCTGGGTGCTCTGCAGCACCCAAGGGATGGTTGGCCGAAGGCGGCACGATGGCTCGTTTTGAGCTCACGCGCCAAGCCTGCCTTGGAGTCCCATTCTCCGGCAGCTCGGCTGGTGAAGTCTGCCTTGCTGCAGGTTTTCGGGTGCAGGGTGTCCTCTTGGGGAGGCTCCTTCTGGTCTTCCTCTCCAGCCTGGAGCGAGGAGATGGGTTCCCTTCGCTGCTCCCACTGCGCCGTTGAGCGGATGAGCTGAAGGGGGGACGTTGGGCACGCTGCCCCGGCCCCTGTTGCGGTGACCTCCAGCCCCTTGGATGCCTCTGCGTGGACCTTCGCCTCGTCATTTCGCCGCGCTGGTGCTGCGGGCCCTTCCAGTCCTGGGAAACCGCAGGAAGGAGAAGGAAGCCAAGAGTGCCGAAATGAGAGCGATGGAGGACAAGAACGCGACAGCTTGTGGGACCAGTAGCAGAGAGGAGCTATTTACCTCCTGGCCGCTGGCTCGAGCCCGTTGAGCAGCACAGCTGCCAGCCCGTATGGGAGCTGCCCTTGTGACTTGGACCACAATGAAAGAACCTGGAGATTTCCACCCTTGGCAAGGCCGCTTAAAGGCAAGAGCCCGGCCTAGACCTTAACCTTCTCTGAAAAACGGGGTCAGGAAAGCAGCTGGGCCAGGCGGGAGGCCAAGGAGGGAGGTGACAGCTCAGGCGTTGGCAGAGAAAAGGCGACTGCTGAGGAGAGAGATGGCAGAAGCCCTTGAGGAAAGGGGAGAAAGGAGAAAACGAGTTGGTAAGGGACGTGGGGTGAAAAACATCACTGTGGGTTGAACGCAGCGGGAAAGTGAGCTCTGTTCCCCTGCTCAAGGATGCTTTCTGAGACAGGGGGGACATGCTAGGGCGTGGGTCTCCTGCCCCACCACTCAACTTGAGCAATGGGAACCAGTATCCAGAGGTGAGACCCTGGTACAGCCCCCATCGTTGCTCAATTCGCCCTAAAAACACGTTCTCGGCGTCACAGGCGAACCGCGGAGGCGAACCAGGGCCGCGCTCGTCCTCCGGAGGAGAATCTGGGGTAGTGGGTTAGATGGAAGCGATTGCATCTGACATCTGCCCTGCCGCAGATGCGGGCGCTGGGAGCCGACGTGGCAGGCCCAGAGGATCGCATTAACTCAATGCCATTACTGCTGCTCCCGTTCCGCACTGCCTGGGGATTAAGGAGAGCCGGGGCGAGCTGCGAGCCCGCTTCGGAGCCGCAGCCACGGCAGCGCTCACCGTGCTCCGCTCCTGCCATCCCCGCGGGAATCCGGTGCCGCTCCATCTCGGAGGCAGAGGAGTGTGGTCGGTGGGAGATGTTTTAGCCCAATTTCACACGGTCGTGAAACCTCTTGCCTTTCAGGACGGTGCACTGGTTTTGCACGGAGGAAACGAGCTGCTTCGCTGCCGGCAGCCCCCCCCCGAAAAGGTTTATGTCAGCAGATGCGGGGAGAGGAGAGCCGGCGAGGAGCTTTGCCCAGCCACCGTGCCTTCTGGCGGGAGCTGAGCCCGGCGGAGCCGCAGGGGCGGCGGTACACGCCGTGGTTGGGGTTTGGCTGACTGGAGGTGAGCCCGGCGCTGCCAGCCACCTCCTGGGGTCAGCTCGGGTGGATTTTGAGTTGAGCCAACCCAGGCTGCACCCGCAGCCCACTCCCCTGCAGGTGCTGCGTCGCTGGGGAAGGGTTTTTCACCAGCAACTTTGGCACAAGCCAGGTTGGAAGTGGTTTGTTGCCGGGCTGGAAGCAGTCCAGCATCCTCCTCTAACAATACCACCTCGTGGCACAGCAGAGCTGGTGGATGTGACGGTGTCGAGGCCACCTCTGAACTGGCCGTCTTCATACGCCACTTGTTTGTGCCGTCCTTTTGGCCACTTCCCTCTGAAAACACATTGCCCTGAGGGTTTGGTTTTTTTCCCCCCTAATCCTTCACAGGCGATGCGTATTTTGGCGTGGAGATGTAATCGGGTCAAGAATTCGTGCTCTTCTCCCACCGGGAGCGCCGTGCCGGGTGGGTGGCGGGCTGCGCCGCTGCGGCGGGAGCGGGTTCTGCAGGAGAACCAGATACGGGGCTGGTTCAGGCTGGCTTACATCGCCTGGGATGCTTCTCCCTTGGACATCCTGTCCCAAACTCCCCGTGCTCTGGGTCCCTCCTTCCCCTCGGTTCCACACATCTGAGTGTTTGGCTCTCGGCAGTCGTTTGCAAGATCAAAGGGAAACTTAGCCCAACTCGAAATGCAATTTGCGGACCCCAGCGTCTGTTACGTGACGCAGATCAAGCAGGCAGATGTCTGCAGGGCGGTGAGAGGCCGCGGCCTCCTCGGTCTCGCCCCCACAACTTGTGTCCTGGGGAAGATCAAATCCTGTTAAGCAGCAGCTCTACTTGCGAATTAAACCATGAGAAATCCGCCCCGTAGGATTTCTTATCAAACGAGATGCAGAGCAGCTCTGCGCACCCTGGAAAAATCAGCAAGTGTCTGGTCCAGCCTTGAATAATTCAGGAGCTTGGGTAGGACAGGAGCGACTTAGCTCTTCAATGCAGCTCCCTCTTGGAGGTCTGCTTCAACCATCTCAAGTGTGGCCACCTCTCCTTAACCTGGTCTCCTGTGACAGGCGCTTCCCACCTCCTTGCTGTTGAGGAGGTGGAAAATCGTCAGGTAGACTTCCAGCATCACAAACAGGACAAGAAATGCCGTAACAAGACCTCTTCCGCGTTGGGGTCTCTTGTCCCAGTGCAGGTCATAGAATCACTGAATGGTTTGGGTTGGAAGAGACCTCGAAGATCATCCAGTCCCACCCCCTGCCCTGGGCAGGGACACCTCCCACCAGCCCAGGGTGCTCCAAGCCCTGTCCAACCTGGCCTTGGACACCTCCAGGGATGGGGCAGCCACAGCTTCTCGGGGCAGCCTGGGCCAGGGGCTCACCACCCGCACAGGCAAGAATTTCTTCCTAATGTTTAATCTAAATCTACTTTCTTCCAGTTTGAAGCTATTCCCCCTCGTCCTATCACTCCATGCCCTTGGAAAAAATCCCTCCCCAGCTCTCCTGGAGCCCCTTTAGGCACTGGAAGGGGCTCTGCGGTCTCCCCAGAGCCTTCTCTTCTCCAGGCTGAACACCCCCCTCTCCCAGCCTGTCCTCCCCGCAGAGGGGCTCAGCCCTCGCAGCATCTCCGGGCCCTCCTCTGGCCCCGCTCCAACAGCTCCGTGTCCTTCTGCTGTTGGGGGCTCCAGAGCTGCTGGAGGCAGTCCTCCAGGTGGGGTCTCATGAGAGTGGAGCAGAGGGGCACAATCCCCCCTCGCCCTGCTGGCCACGCTTCTTCTGATGCAGCCCAGGATCCAGTTGGCCTTCTGGGCTGCGGTCTTACGTTGCGGGCTCATGTTGAGCTTCTTCTCAGTCGGCACCCCCAGATCCTTCTCCTCAGGGCTGCTCTTGATCAATTCCCCGCCGAGCCTGGAGTTGTGCTTGGCATTGCCCCGACCCAGCTGTAGGACGTTGCACTTGGCCTTGTTGAACTGCATGAGGTTGGCTTGGGCCCACCTCTCCAGCCTGTCCAGGTCCCTCTGGATGGCATCCCTCCCCTCCAGCGTGTCTACCTCACCAGGTCCTGACTATTTGGAGAATTTTTCACCATAGTAAGAGCTGAGGGTCTGCAGGCTGTCAGTGGTAACAAAAGAGGCAATGTCCTCATGGGTTAAGGGAGTTGTTTCCGTCATCACCCAGGGATGAAAGCAGAGCTAGCCTCATCCTTTAGGATGACTTTTGGGAAACAAGGTGATGTTTTCAAGGCAGCCTTGTAGCAGAGAGCTGCATCCCAAAACCACTGCCAGCCAGGGCACTGTTTGCAGTCCTCGGCACGAGTCTGCTGGGATTAGCGGAAACTGGATGTCCTCACCTGGTTGAGTGGCCCCAACAAGTGGAGTTTTAGGACGTGTGGGTTAACGTTCTCTGGAGATGTTTGAGCTGGCCAAACTTGAGTTGGATTCTGAATGTGTTTTATGGATTTTTATTCTTCAAACCACAAACCTGATGATTGCAATACAGACCAGGTTCTCAACACAGCCATGGTACTGGCTTCATGTAGCACGGTGTCTTTTCACACACAGGTACCGGCTCTTTCAGGACAGTGGTAAACCTTGAAGCCTGGAAGATTTCTGTTGTTTCCAGAGCAAGTTTTTGGTGTGTTGCCATGTCTCTCATTGCACTTCCCCATCTCGTGATGCCAGCCAGAAGCTACCTCCACCATATGGGCAAACTTGGCCATGACCCCGTGGGCTTGCAAGCCTGGAGCTTGCTTCCTGGCTGTCATAACTCTTGAAGACTTGAGCACAGTTCTTGGGTTGGCCGTGAGCAGATCTGGATGCACAGAAGAAGAAATGCGGGTGGGCAGGAGCAGGCTCAAGGGGACAGTTGAGGTTTCTTAGGATTTGAGCTGAGATGTTTGATGCAGCCTCTGGTGGGTGGTAGACCTCCCCACCATGGTGGGACTTGGACATTACAGCACTGAACCAGCCTCTCTCCTTTCCACGCAGCTCCGAGAGGATCCAGGTGACCCTGAACCTGGATGGAATAGTTCAGGTGCTGGACTGCCACCTTCATGACACATCTATTGGGATGATGACCAGAATTGCAGTCCTGAAATGGCTCTACCACTTGTACATCAAGACTCCTCGTAAGGTAGGTCAGGGACTCAACATGTGCACCTACTGCTTCCTCCACGGGACTGAGCTCATCCGCTCCCAGCTTGCTCCTTGCCTTTGAGTTGGCTGTAATTATCCTGGTAGCATCACAACCAAGTGTCCACCTGCCTTTTCTGAGAAGGCTTTGGCTGCCGGATACCCAGTAGCTTAAGGAAGAAGAGCTCTCCAGCTCAGGTGGAAAAGGCTGGTGAAGCTTTTGGCAGCCTCCCCAGGGGCGAGGAGTCCTGTGGCAAGGGGTGACCAAGCCTGTAGGACTGAAGCCTTCCATCTTTCTGGTTCTAGATGTTCCGACACACCGACAGCCTCTTCCCCATCTTGCTGCGGACCCTCTCAGACGAGTCGGATGAGGTGAGTGCCGCAGCTGCTGCAGAAGTCCTCCTGAAAGCTTGCTGTCTCCACATCTAGCTGGGCTTTGGATTTTTGGGGTTGAACCGAGGGGTTTTGTGAGGCTCGGCCAGTGGTGGCACAGGGGCAGTTTAATCCTGTTGGCTAGACTGAAGAAGACCCAATGCAGAGCCTGCAGGAAACTCCCTGGCTGAAAGCCTGGCCGTCTCGGTTAGGCTGGTGTGTTTGGCACCCTCTGTCCGTATAAACCTTCTTCTCCATCTCTGAGAGTTGGATAATGGCTTTAAACTAAAAGAGGGGAGATTTAGACTAGATATAAGGAAGAAATTTTTTACAGTGAGTGGTGAAACACTGGCACAGGTTGCCCAGAGAGGTGGTAGATGCCCCATCCCTGGAAACATTCGAGGCTGGGTTGGACGGGGCTCTAAACAACCTGGTCTAGCTGAAGATGTCCCTGCTCGTGGCAGAGTGGTTGGACTAGGTGGCCTTTAAAGGTCCCTTCCAGCCCAAACCGTTCTATGATTCTATTCTATGATCCTTCCAAGCCAACTCCTAAAAATCCTTTTTTGCCTGCTTGGGAAGCCAGCTGGGGTTTCGGGTCCCAGAGCTGATGTCTTCTCCATGGAGCTGGGTCATGGTCAGGTCCTTGGCGAGTGGGAATTCAGGTGCCTTGCAAGGGGGATCGTGTCCAGCCGGTGCTGCACAATCTGAGTCACGAGGCAGTTAAGCAGCACCCACCACCACCTTGCTAGTGCAGGGCAGCATCAGCCTTGCCTGGTGGGGCTGCAGTAGATGCCCACGAGCCTCTTCTCCACCCCGGGCATCACTCAGACCCATGCGGTTTGGGCTCCAGGCCACCCTTCTTGCTTTAGCCCCTTTCCAGTGTCCTCCAACTCAGAAATGAGACGTACCTCATAGCCTGGGCCAACGCGCCTTTGGGACATCTGCCCCAAGCCGTGCTGTGGGTGGGAGGTTTCTGGCTAGCCGGTTGCCTTCTCTGCATCGGCTTTGCAGGGGCGTCAGGTTGGCTGGGAACCGCTCGGCTTGGAAGGGAGCAAAAAAGGCAGCTATGAGTGAGCCAGCTTGCTCTGCCTTCGCTCTCCTGCCTGCTCCTGCCTGCTCCTTGCCCACCCAGTGCAGTGCTCTTCGTCAGCCCAGGCTGCTCCCTTCCCCGGGCGCTGCCCCATTTTCCCCATTTCCTTGTGTTTCTCCCTCACCCCTCGTCTCCCGTTGCAGACGTCTCGATTTTTGGCCTCTTTTCCCCTTTCTCCGTCGCCCCCTGGAGCGTTTTTCGGCTGGGGTGGGAGGCTGGCGGCTTTGGCGCACAGCTGGCCCGGGCGCTGGCATAGCGCTTCTGCCATCAGCCGGATACCTCTTGCCCAGAGCTGCCAGTGATCCCGGTTGGTTTTTTGGGTCAGCCCTTCCTCGTGGTATAAAAATCACGCGCTGTCTGCTGTTTTTACACTCTCAGGGCGTCAAACCCCAACGCCGCAATAACTCCCGCGTGCGAGGGGGTTATTAAAGAGAGGAGGGAAAGGGAATAAGCGAGCGAGGGACTGACTGCCTGGCCGTTTTCCATACCCCGCTGCTTACGACGCAAACCTCTCCAAAAGAGTCCCCAAAGCGCACATCTGCCTTTGCAACGCTCTAGAAAGCCTGCATCTTGCAGATAGTCTCTCCAGCTTGGCAGGAGATCGCAGTGAGTCATGTTGCAATTACACTGCTTATTAATATTTGAAAAAAAAAAAAAAAAAAAAAAGGCAAAAGCGGCGAAGAAAGGGCCCTGGCGATGCATTTCCTCCATGTGACAGAACTGGGAATGGCTCTAAAGTAATTTTAAGCTGATTTATTTAATCCTGTCTTCTATTTATTTAAATGTTTGGAGGTTGGGGTTGGTTTGGTTTTGGTTTGGTTTTTTTTTGGTTTTTTTTTTTTTTAAGGAAATCCATAGACGAGTCGATCCATTAAACGCCACTGCTGAGCTGGCTCCCGACCAGGTTCGCTGCTCTCTGCAGAGGAAATAGAAATAACTGAAATAGTAGGGGGTTTTTGAGCTGGGCGTTTTTGGGGGGACGACGAGGACAGATTGAGCTGGCTAACCCGCAGTGTCGGTGCCTGATAGAGAAGGGGCCGCGGGGCGTACGCGCGTTTGGGTTATGCTGGAGCAGACTGGGGTCCCCAGAAGCTCTTGGCTAACGGGCTGGGGATCGCTGGGTTGGCCTGGGGTCCTGTGTCGGCTTCCCCATCACTTCTCCCGTGGGGAAACATCTCTCTCCCCGCTTCCCAGGTAGGGCTCCGTGCGTTGTGTGGTGCAGCACAGGGGTGTTACACGCCTTTTCAGGGCTTGGTGTTGGGTTTTTTTGCTGTCTTCGTCCTGCGACGTTGATGACCCTAAGGGAACGCGGCTGGGCGGCGCTGCCGGTACCATCTTTCTTCCTAGGAAGGCTGAACATCCTTTTGCGGTGCCTGGAGCGCCCTGAAGCTGTCCATCCTGCAGCCGTTGTTTCTCGCTAGCTCATCGCCAAAGGAGAAACCTGGCTTTTGGGGGGTCAGGGCTCTGCGTCAGACTGAGAGACCGTGCTCAGGCGCCCTGTTTTTAAGGTCTGGTCTGGCTGAGCTGCTCCAAATCTCTGTGCGCTCGCCGTAAGTAATGATACCCAAAGCAAGGAGGGGCTCGCGCTGAATGAGCTGGATCCGTGCCCTTTTAAGTGGTCACGCCTGGTTTTGTCGTTCAAGTGGCGCAAGGCGTTGCGCCACCTCCACCGCGCTGAACCGGGGCCGGTGTCTCATGAGGCGTCTGCAGCGCCCTGAGTCATCTCTGCCTTCTCTCCCCTTCCCCTTCCTACCCAGTTCTCCTGCGCCAGTAAAGAAATGGTCAAGAGACCTACTTAAGATTCAAAAAAGGCGGCAGGCAGAGAAGTTGGAGCGAAGCTGAAGCAAGCAATTCCCTTTGATATGTAGACAAGTCAGGATACAGGATTCCTGGCTGTCAGATGCCGTACTGCTGCACTGCGTCACCTCGTGCCGGTTCCTGTGCTTCCCCGGCAGGGAGATGCTCCCTCCCCGCCTTTGAGACCTGGTTTTTGAAGGCAATCTTTAAAAGCCCTGGTTAAAATTTGATGCTGCTTTAAAAACTTCCTTGCAGCTCCACGACTAAGAGGATTCTGCTGGGAATGGTTTTTTCCTGCAGAAGCCGCTCCTTTCGTCGGTGCGGGTCTCGCAGCCCTCACTCCTAGTTCGAGAGCTGATGGTAGGAAAGGTGAAAAGTCAAAGCCCAAGCGCCCTTTGGGGAGCAGTGGGTTGGACCTTTCCACCCGCAGGTTAAAAGCAGCACTGCTGGTGGGCACGGCTGAAAGGAAGAGCTGCTCTTCGGGTTACCCCCCTCAGCAAGCTCCTGGTGCCAGAGCAGCTTCTGATGAAGCCGTGCAGTTCCCCAGGTCCTTCCCGGCCGGACCCGAGTGCTGAGTTCAGGTGGACGCACCAGGCAGCGGTGAGGGCATCTCTGAGAAAACCGTTGAAGCAGTGACGCTGCTGGTTTTCTTTCTCGGCTTTGTTTTCCTTTCACCGGCTCCGAAGCAGAGTTGTTTCTTTACAACTGAACGCGTTCCTGTTTGCTTATCTGCCCCTCTCAATCTCGCTGGGGGCTGGAAGTTGTGCTGGGACTTTGGTCTGACTCATGCAGGAATGACGCATGAGGTGGAGCGGGTGTCTGATGTGAAGCAGGATAGACGCCGGCTTCCTCTCAACTCTGCTAATGTGAAAACCTACCTGCCTTTACACAGCGGCGGGCAAGGCTTTGAATCCAGCAAGACGATCCAAACGGATTTCTGAGCTTGCTGTTTGCAGCCGTATCTCCGAGAGCATCCTTAGAAGTCTCCTCCTGGCACTGGGCAAGAGTTGGTACCCTTTTCTAGAGAGGGTTAGCTGAGCCTGAGCTACCACTGCCTGTGGAGGTGGGGATGGACTTGAATGTCTACATGACCTTCAAGCCAACTTCTCCACGACGAACTGAAACATTCCACCTTTCTCTTGGGTGTCCAGTATTAAACTAGGAGAGGAGGAACCCCAGGTACGGTGGCACGCTGGTATTCATCTCTCTCCTTTCCCGTTAGCTCCTACGCCCCTCCGGCGCATCCCGCTGCGGCACCGCAGGGTTTCATCGCCCAGGTCTCTGCCCCGCTCTCCGAGCTGTGCTGTGGCGCTAAATCCCGGTGAGCTTCTCCCATCGCGCCCAATTCCCGGTACGATGGAGCTGAACAAAAGCTTGTGCCAAAGCGCAGAGCCGTCTTGGCGGAGTTTGGTTCAGAGCTTTGCGCCGTCGGTTTTAGAGCCATTGCGCTCCAGCTCCCGGCCTTTAATTCACCACGGCCGAAATACAGTGAGCCCGTGCAAAGCAGAGGGTGGAAACTAAAGACGGCAAAGAGGACAACTCCTACGGACGTCTGCTTGGCTTTTATTTTAATTTTATTTTTTTTCCTTGGTGGTAAAGCTTCTCTGGAGAGAGACTCAAAGCTAGAAAGTACCAAAGCGGGGAGGCCACTCCTTCTCAAGAGTGAAGTTAGACTGAGGGTGAGCTTCGGGCTGAAATGGTTGGGTATAGAGAGAGGTATGTAATTTCGGTTGGGCGGTGGAAAACGTGGTCAGCCCGGCTTGCCAGACGTGGAAGCAGCCCCTAAGCAGAAGTCTTAATGCAGGGTGGGGTGGTGCTTTCTCCCGGGACTCGAGGCGTTGTAAAGGCACCGGGTTGAAAGATAATCTGGGCGCTGCACCGTGCAGGAATAGGAAATTTCGGGGCGGGGGGGGTGGGGGGGGGGCACGATCCATAGGGAGCTTCTTGACTCAGCACCAGTTGCGGACCATAATTGCGTGGGTCGTGGCTATGTGCATATACAACCTATACATGCACGGAACAACCAGTGGCAAACTGGCAGTCTGGCCTCGACGGGTGGTTCCCAGAAGGGGCCTGTAGCGTTCCTGGGTGAAATCGTGGAGCAGACTAAAACGGCAGAAAACCTGTCTGCCACCGAGGCCAGGCAATCCCTGTGCCGGGGAGCCGGCTCGCCACTGGTCCAGGCTGGGATGAAGGCGTAGGATGCGGGATTTGGCGGGTTTGGCTTTGGGTGCCCTGGCTCCTTGGGGTGCAGGAGAAGGTGCTGGAGGGGAGACAGGGTAGCGAATCAAAGCAAACCCTTTGCCTGTCGTAAGCTGTGGGACTCTGAGTGCTGAATTGGAAGGGGTTGAAGGCATCCAGCCCGCCGCAGCGTGGTCCACAGGGGTGCTCCGGGGTAGCTCCGGCTTCCTCCAGCCTCACCCCGCTGTCCAGACCTGTCCTGCCTTCCTTCCCTGCCCTCTAATGCATGAAGAAACACCTCCTTGGCATCCCGCCCTGCGCCTGGCATCAGGTGGCGTGCCGAGCTCCCACTGCGCTAATTAAACACGTTTAAAGAGGTGCTCTGAGCTGTGACGGTGCTCGTGCTCCTGCCGCTCGGGCTGCGCCGTTTCGGGTGGTTGTGGCCGTATTACCAAGTGACCGTCCCCGCTGCCTGCGGGTATTCGCCGCCGCTGTGCGTGTGTGTTAGCGCGACCTGGCAGGATTTGCCCCGGGGAGGAGAGGAGAAGCCCCCGGCCCCTCTGCCTTCCCTCTGCTCCCCGTCCCCAACCGGCCGCAGGCTGAAATCCGGTGACTGTAAAGGGGAAAAAAAGAAAAAAAAAAAAAAAAAAAGTCTTTACAGGATCAGAGGATAAAAGTTGCTGTGCCGGGGACCTGAAAAGAGGGCCGGTTAAATTGGTGTGGGAAGATTAATGGTGGCTTTTCTTTTTCTGTCTTTAAAGCCGGTGGTGGCCGGGGAGGTGGCGGGGGGGGGGGGGGGGACACGCAAGTTTGCTTTTCACACCGTGTGTGTCTGGGGCTCGGCCAGCATCGCTGCTGGCCACTCTTGGCTCCGGGACTGCCTGCCCGCGCTCGCCTCCCCTCCCCTGGCTCCGGCAAAAAGGTTTGGAGGGAGGAAAGAAAGAAAGAAAAAAGAAAAAAAAAAAAAAAGAACAAAACAAAATAAGTGAAGCACTCTGGGGAAGCCTCGGTGCATGCTGCAGCACCGAGGGGCTGCGTTGGAGTGGCGGAGCAGGAGGGAAGCACCCAGCACCATCCTCGGCTTCCCTGCTCCCCACCGGCTCGCTCCTCCACCTCCCTGCCTTGCCAGGCCTGGGAACGCCGTGGGGTTTTCCACAGCCTTTTCCTGATCGTGGTCCCCTTTGAAGAAGTGCTTTGCAGTCCTTAACCGCCTTCCCGTTCTCTGTCTTGGTGGTATCTTGCTTCCCATCTTCTCCTTGGTGAGATAAACCTTGTTCCTTGTTGCGCTGCCTTGGGACATCCCAGGCTGCCCGTGAGCACCTCCCGGCTGCCCGCAGGCATTTGAATCTTTTAACTTCTTTTTTTTTAAAAAAAAAAAAAAAAAAACCACAACTTTTCCATAAATGCCAGCAAGGACAACATTTTCAGGAGCTCAGTGCCCATCCTTGCCATCGTGTGTGCCGCAGGAGCTGCTGCCCCGGTGTCCCGGTAGCCGGCGTGCGCTGCAGGGTGCAAAGTATCGCTCCCGCAGCGGATTTGGGGTCACGTCCCCATCCTCTGCCAGGGCCAGCTCAGCGTTTTGGCTGGGGGCAAAGTCCTCTCCGGGAGCATCAAGGCGATGCTTTGCACGCAGGAGGTGCGTCCGTGTACCACGTGCCATTTCGGGGGGCTGCTTTTGCCCCTGCACCGCCACCACCGGCAGAGCCGGTCTCGGCTCCGTTCAACCAGAACAAGCGGCAAATTAACCTGACCTAGATCTGGAGAAGCCAGAGAGACCGGCGGTTTTGTGTGCCCTCGAAATCTGCGCTCTGGAGGCAATACAGGGAGAAATCTCTGTTCCCAGGGAGGAGAAATAGCTGCTTATTTATAACAGCTTATTTGTAACCGGCTGATAAGCTGCTCCTCGTCTCCCAGCCGTGCAAAGAGCTCGCCCTCCTCCGTGCTGCTCTTCGTCCCCGTGCTGGGAACAGCTCGCGGCATCGGCCGGGTCTCCCCCATCCATCATGATGCTGCTTCCCTGGCTCCTTCCAATTGACACTACCCAGCCCCACGCTCGCCCGGAGCAGGAGCACACTGCCCTACATCTCATCACCGCCGGGAAACCTTCACGGAAATCCCTTCGGGGTCGGGAAAACATCCTCGGTGGCTGCTCCTCCGGGCTGGCCATTGGGATCGTGCCCTGGGCCGGCAACTGGGAATGGCTCAGCCCTTTTGCTCCGGCGCTGTTGGGTCTGACGGCCGCTCAGCTCCTGACGGATGGGACCGGCTCGCTCCTGGCGCAGCCGGCCCGTTGCCATGGCAATGGCAGGATATTGCTTTTCTTACAGCCTCCTCGCTCGCACAAAGCCAGCCGCCCGGCTCCAGCTTTGCTTAGCGCGGGGATGTGCGGCGCATACCAAGCGCTCCTGGCTTTCCTCCGTCCCCGGCTGGGAACCCGCTCCGGAGCATGCGGAGAAGAAGCAGCAGGAGCCGGAGCTCCCTGCCTCTTTCCCACGGCTGGAAAACCCCAGGTCCTCGCAGATGGCTGCTCCTCCTCTTCCTCCAGGTGGTCGTGCACCCATCCCTCCTGTTTCTTATTTCCTCCATATTTTTCATTTGTAAAATCCAGCCCATGCTGGGTTTTTTTTTCTTCCATCTCCTGCCTGTGACCAACATGGCTGGCTTGTGGAGGAAACACCTCTTAACCTCTCCAAAGCTTGAGGAGTCCAGCCATGCCCTGGGTGGTGCTGGTCACTGCTGGTCGCTGCTCCCCAGGCAGCCTGGCCAGAGTGTCCCAAGCCCAAGCAGCATCTCAGAGATGGGGCTCAGCACACAGCTCTGGGAGGCTTATAGAATCATAGAATGGTTTGGGTTGGAAGGGACCTTAAAGGCCATCCAGTTCCACCCCCTGCCCTGGGCAGGGACACCTCCCCCCAGCCCAGGGTGCTCCAAGCCCCGTCCAACCCGGCCTTGGACACCTCCAGGGATGGGGCAGCCACAGCTTCTCGGGGCAGCCTGCGCCAGGGGCTCACCACCCACACAGAAAAGAATTTCTTCCTCATATCTAATCTAGATCTCCCCTCTTTCAGTTTAAACCATTCCCCCTCATCCCATGGCTCCCCTCCCTGACCCAGAGTCCCTCCCCAGCTCTCCTGGAGCCCCTTTAGGCACTGGAAGGGGCTCTGCGGTCTCCCCGGAGCCCTCTCTTCTCCAGGCTGAACCCCCCCTCTCCCAGCCTGTCCTCCCCGCAGAGGGGCTCAGCCCTCGCAGCATCTCCGGGCCCTCCTCTGGCCCCGCTCCAACAGCTCCGTGTCCTTCTGCTGTTGGGCCCCCCCGAGCTGGGGGCAGCGCTGCAGGGGGGGCTCCCCAGAGCACAGCAGAGGGGCACAGTCCCCCCTCGCCCGCTGGCCACGCTGCTGGGGATGCAGCCCAGATTGCATTAAATTAATGATCCGACCTCACAGTATAAGAAGCATCTCTAAACGCTCTGGGAGGCAGCAGGGGTGACTTCTGCCCACCCCTGTCTTGGTTCTTTTTCCTGCTGCTGTGGGAGCTACTGGTGAAGCCTGTGCTGGACCACGGCCCGAGGGTTTGGTGGGATGGGTGGGCGCTAGAGGGGGGATCGCGGCAGCAGCAAATGCAGCAGGGTGGCAGCCACGGGCGGCTGGTGCGTGCGGTACACCAGCCATGTGTTGATACAGCCTTGGCGTGGTAGGATACAGCATCCTGGTGGTGTTGCCACTCATGCTGGGTTCGGCAAAATCAGTAGCTTGAACAAGAGTCCCGGCTCTCACCCGCCTGCCGGCCCTGGTAACCAAGCCCTGAGTCTCTTTGCCAGGTTTTGCCAACAACAATGAGAGTTGGAAACCTCCAGGGGTGTTGTTTCCCCAGCTGGGAGAGCTTGAGACCCAAATTAGTGCCTTCCCCCTGGCTGGAAGGCTTCAAGCTCAGCTGAGCCAGATGATTAGCCACTAGAGAATCTACAGAGGGCTTCAAGAGACGGGGCATGGCGAGCTCTGCTCTGGGGCATCCTCCGCTTGAAATGAAACGCCGCCAACGTTGCTTTATCTGAGCCGCTGATGTTTGAAAGCTGCGTGGCGAGGGAGGACCAAGGTCATCCCTGTGCCAGGGACCGCAGAGTCCCCTCCCTGGAAGAGGATGAACGCTGGCGATGGCAGTGACCTCCCGTGCTGGCAACGCGGTCCCATCCTTGACAGCATCACAGAGGTGCTGTATTCTTTGGGGACAGCAGTACAAGTTGTTGTTGTCTTCATTCAGTTGTTTGTTTTTTTTTCCCCTCCCTTAGGGAGCCACGGGCCGGGGTTTAATCATGTTTATAGGCGCAGGGTCTTTCCAAGCGTGCTGGAGCCTTGTGGTGCTTGCAGCAGGTTTCTTCCCCACGGCCGGCCCAGACACCACGCTGCCTGCTGGGGGCTTGAAAACCAGCCCTAATTATATAAAAAAAAATCCCAACTTATGATATCTGTGCAGCAGAAAAACCCAGGAGCTTCTCTTTTTGATTTTCAGGGGTTGTATTTTCAAGTCCTGCATGATCAAAAAGCAGCTGGCTATTTTTTTTTCCAGGGGTAAGGGGTTTATTTGGTATCTCAGAAGCTATAACTCCCGTAGAAGTGCAGCTCCTCAAAAAGATGCTTTGTGAGAACACGGGGAAAGCCTGGGATGCTGTGCTGGTGGGCAGGGAGTGGTCGGGGATGCGCCGTGCCGGATGCGGATGGGTTAGACGTGGCCATCGGCCCTTTTTGGCAGCGATTCTGCTCTACGCAGCTCTTCTACGCTGCAGAGCACCGGGGACGGCTGACAAAACATCGAGACCCAAGGACGTTTGAATGAAGGGGGACCCAAAATAGCCTGAGACATGAGAAGGGTTGAGGACGCAAAAAGAAAAAAACCAACCCACCCTGTAATAACTTCTCCAGCGATGCTATATATAGATATATATAGATATTCCGCAATTTCTGGAAGGAAAGAGCTATGGAAGCCGAATGGCAGCTCTGCCTCACCGTCCCGAGCACAGGCAGCCGAGCCGGCTCTGGGGTGATACCCCGAGCTGGGGGCACGGGGCGGGGGGGGACGGGTTTGCTGTTTGCCCCCGAGAGCGTCCCCATCCTTTTGCTGGGGTTGTCCCAAATCGGCCGTTACGAAGGGGAGCGGGGAAGCAAAGCCCAGACCTCCCTGAAGTGGGAGGAGGGAGAAGCAAGCCCTTCTCTTGACAGTGGAAATTTGGTTTAATTTCACGTGTTCCCTTAGGACTCACAGAGCAGAAACTGTTTTGTTTTTCTCCCCTTTTCTCTTTCCTGCCCCGTCCCCTCGGCAATCGTTTGAAATTTCCACTTTGAACTTTGTAGGTAGCCCTCTTTTCCCTGTGCTCACCCCGCGCCCTCCCTCTCTCCGCAGGTTATCCTGAAGGACCTGGAAGTGCTGGCCGAGATCGCTTCTTCCCCGGCGGGACAGACGGAGGGTCACGGTCCCTCCGATGGCTCCGATGTGCGACCTGGCCCAGTGGAGCTTCACGTCCCAGCCAGGGCTGGCCAGCTGAGCTCCTCCGGTGAGTGTCGCAGCTCCGTGCCTCCCTGCTCCCGGGGCTCACTTGATGCTTGGTGGCACTGGTCAGGTTTGCTTGGGTGGAAGGAGAACCTTCTCTCATAGTAATAATGCGTATCGTAGAGTCATCACAGAATGGTTTGGGTTGGAAGGGACCTCGAAGATCATCCAGTCCCACCCCCTGCCCTGGGCAGGGACACCTCCCACCAGCCCAGGGTGCTCCCAGCCCCGTCCAACCCGGCCTTGGACACCTCCAGGGATGGGGCAGCCACAGCTTCTCGGGGCAGCCTGCGCCAGGGGCTCACCACCCGCACAGCAAAGAATTTCTTCCTCATATCCCATCTAAATCTCCCCTCTTTCAGTTTAAACCATTCCCCCTTGTCCTATGGCTCCCCTCCCTGACCCAGAGTCCCCCCCAGCTCTCCTGGAGCCCCTTTAGGCACTGGAAGGGGCTCTGAGGTCTCCGCAGAGCCTTCTCTTCTCCAGGCTGAACACCCCCCTCTCCCAGCCTGTCCTCCCCGCAGAGGGGCTCAGCCCTCGCAGCATCTTCCTGACCCTCCTCAATATCAATATCAATATATCCATCCCCAGATGGCATCGCTTGGGGATGGAGTGCTGCGGGGCAGACCAGGGCCTTTATTTCATTGCCTTTTCCTCCGGCTCATGTTTTGGGGCTTTAGGACTCTGTTTAGCAGCAGGGTGCTGCAACGGCAGGTGTGGAGGGACGTCATTATTGTCCTATTTTTTACGGGACCTTGGGTGCCAGCCTCTTCTCTCTTTGTAAAAACCCTCAGAGCCCTGAAATCGGTTCAGCACGATGTGCTGGCTGCAAGCCCGGGTGCCCAAAACAGAGATGGATCTGTGAAGGGTTGGGTCTGTGCTTACGCCGTTGCTGATCAAAGTTTCTCGTGTTGACTATGAACTGTTTTGTTGCCCTGAGTGTCGGGTGGGACCTCAGAAGAGAAACAATTGTATTTTCTGGGGACTTGGGGGTTAAAAAAAAAAAAAAAAAAGCTTTTCGTTAATCATCCTGGCACGTCGGGAAGTTTTTTCCACCTTCCCTTTGTCTGTGGCTCATCCTTTGCCGTTGCTTGGCTGCCCCTTCTCCTCCGCTGCCGCTATTTAAGGCCCTCCCTGTTGTACTCCCCAGGCCAGGTCGTCCCAGCCAAAAGCACGTTTCACGGCAGCTTTGGATTGCAACGCGAGCGTGGAGCCAAGGCCGCCTCTCCCCCCGCAGGACGCGGCCGACGGGGCTTTGCACAAATCCCCGCCGGAGAGGGAGGCTTTGCTTTCCTCCTCCCCAGGCTTCGTCTCCTCTGAAGATCCCAGATCACTCACCCCTCCCTGAGCTTAAAAACATCCTTGCCAGCATCCAGCTTGGGTTTTGGGGTTCTTCGGGTGGGTTGGTTTGGGGCGTTTTTCTTGCAGGTCTCCCTGTTTCATGCTGGAAGGTTGGGATGCCGGCGACCCTCTGCGAGGTCTCCTCCATCCTCCCCGTGTCAGGAGCGAGACCGCCCGGGTAGCGCAGCTCCTGCCGGCGCTGGCCAAGCAGCTTGAGGAGCTGCGGTTCAGCTCACGCTGATGGTCCTGTCTGAGGTTTCCTTCCTTGTGGATGATCTAAAAATAGCGGGCTGGATGGCGCGGATCCTAAACGGCCGCCGTGGCCCCTGTTAGCTATCTGGAAGAGCCGCTTGGCTTCGCTTCTTCAAGCGTAACGTTTGGAAAGAGCCTGGCTCTCCCCACGTCGAGCGGATCTGCTGGAGCTCCCGTTGCCCCAGCCTGGGCTGACTTGCCCCCCCCCCCCCGCCTCGCCGGTCCTGACAGGCTCTGGCATCATCGCCTGCTTTCCTTTTCCTTAAAACGCACCCCTCCCCAAAAAAAAATTGTTTCTTTGGAAATTTATTTGGGGCTGAGCTTTGCGTGCGTGGTCATTGGTTTTACCTAAAGGCAGATGGGTTTTTTTTTTTGGGGGGGGGGGAGGCAAGGAAAGGAGCCGGTTTGTTGGCCTCGGATGTTTAATGTGCCCCGCGGTCCCATCTGGCTGTCACCACCCAGTGCGGAGAGTGGATGGGCTGGTGGGCTCCGGCTCCCGGCGGGGGGAGCGAGGGGTCACAGCTGGGCCAGGACCCTCCTGGATTGCGCCTGGAAAAGCCGAGGCTCTCGGAAAAGACACATTTTGTCGGTGGGGGGGAGGTGGTGGTGGTGGCGCTTTTTTTGGAGCGGGAGGGTGGCGAGTGGAAATCCCTACGTCTGCGTGCTCTCGGCGGCGGTGACGTAGCGAGTGAACCCAAACTCTGCCCTGCAGGCTGGTGTGTTTGGGAGCGCAGCCCTTCCCAGGCAAAAAGCATGAGACGCTGGTACTGGAAAGAGGGTCTACCCCGGTGTGGGGTCACTGGTTTTATACTGGGATGTGTGGGAGTGTTTCCCGAGCGCGCTTTTCCCGGCTAGCACGCCTTGGCACAGTGCTTTATTGGCAGTAGGATGCTATTGCAGCATCGGAGGGGACCCTGCGGGGTACCAGCGCTTCACCCTGAGGTTAAATTGCTCCATTCCCTTCATCCCGCTTTAGCCCGAGATGCCACCGGAGCTGGCAGGGGGAGGAGAGCTGCGCCGGCTGAGCCCTCTCAGATCCGCTCCTCTCCTACCTCCGAGGCCCGGCTGAGTGTGCAGTTGATGGCTTTGCAGGTAAACGAGCGTGGGCACCCTTAAAACCCTGGAGCTCGCAGCTGGTTTCCATGCTGCGCTCTCCATCCCGGCGCTCCGGGCTTTGCCACCCCAGGGGCGAGGGCAGGAGAGGAGGCAGAAGGGACCGGTGCCCCCGTGGTCTTCCCCCCCACTTCCTCTCGCCGCCTTTCTTCCCTCGGGATGTGTTTACGCAGTTGTTTCCCCTGCCATTGAGTTTGGTTTCCTTCAGATGCCGGTTGATTAGTCAGGAAAGCCGTGTCCCACTTCCGCAGCCCGTTTCCCAGCTCCAGTTTTTATTTAGCCGCTTTGTTCTCCAGTTAACGTAAGGTCAGCTGCCCTCCACGCCTTCTCCAAACACAATGAGCCGGGGTCACCCCGGCCCAACACCGCCTGGCAGACCCAACATCTCTCGTCCCGACCTGCTCCGGCTACCCTGCGAGAGGGTGGCCGGGTGCTGACCTCCATGAGTCTGTCCTTGGTTGTCTTCTGCCCACTTTTCAGGGACGAGGTCTGCAGGGCTGTGCCCGAGAGCTCTGCGCTCCTCGGGGTGGTGGCGCAAGCACCCGTCCGGTTCGTACGATGGGAATCTCGCTGCCTGCTTTGCTTTGAGGGTGTTTTGCCAACCGCGTAGAAGTTGGGACAAGCAGCAGATGACTCAAGAGCGGTCATCACCAAGACCAACAGGTCGAGAAAGGCAGTTCTGCTCCTCTACTCCGCTCTGGTGAGACTCCACATGGAGGACTGAATCCAGCTCTGGAGACCTCAACAGCAGAAGGACACGGAGCTGTTGGAGCGGGGCCAGAGGAGGGCACGGAGGTCCTGCGAGGGCTGAGCCCCTCTGCTGGGAGGACAGGCTGGGAGAGGGGGGGTTCAGCCTGGAGAGGAGAAGGCTTCGGGGAGACCTCAGAGCCCCTTCCAATACCTGTGGGGGGCTTATAAGAAACACGAGGACAGACTTTTTTAGCAGGGCCCATTGCGGTAGGACAAGGGGTAACGGTTTTAAACTAAAAGAGGGGAGATTCAGATGATGAGGGTGGTGAAACTGGGGAACAGGTTGCCCAGAGAGGCGGTAGATGCCCCATCCCTGGAAACATTCAAGGCCGGGTTGGACGGGGCTCTGAGCAACCTGATCTAGCTGAAGATGCCCCTGCTCATGGCAGGGGGGTTGGACTAGGTGGCCTTTAAAGGTCCCTTCCAACCCAAACTATCCTATGATAGCATAGGTGCAAGCCCTCCAGCTTAGTCTCCGGCTCTGCTTTGCGTGGGAGGAGAAAGCCCCCTCCAAAAGGATGCCGATACCATCTGCCGCCTCGTACAGGGTCGCTCTTGCACACATCTCTTCCTTCCTTTCTCCGCAGCTTTGTAAGGAGAAGCGGTTATGACCCTTTGTTTCACAGGAGGCACTTTCCTCTCCGCCTCGGTCCGGTCTCTCCCGCCTGGCTTCCTGCCGCAGATGGCGGGGACGGTGGCGTACCCTCTGAGCACCTCACGCTATAGGATGTTTACCAGGAGGTTGACTCCATACATGCAACGCCCGAGGTCATTGCTTCCAACTGGCAGTCCACGGATATCCCAAGAGTCGGTGGATTGCTCCAGAGGAGGCTGCTAAAAGTCCCTGAGAAACATAGTCTGTTGAGTTCAGACCTTTTGTGT
This sequence comes from Pluvialis apricaria, assembly GCA_017639485.1. Classification (NCBI taxonomy): domain Eukaryota; kingdom Metazoa; phylum Chordata; class Aves; order Charadriiformes; family Charadriidae; genus Pluvialis; species Pluvialis apricaria. Next base: position 22,027,119 of record CM030018.1, on the reverse strand, counting down.
CCCCACTGGAGAACGCACAGCGCTCCGGAGCCTGGACCGAACTTGAGATGTGCTGTGATGGGGGTTTCCCATCGACATCTTTCTGAGGGGTTTTGTTCTTGGTGCGCCAAACCACTCCCTATACGTTGCTTATCACTTTGTTTGGGGAATCGTAGATCTGGAGAGGTGACAGTGTAGGGCAAGGTCCTACTTCCAGACAGTCTGGAAAACAGGAGGGTGACCTCTGAAAACACCAGGCAAGAATCTATAGGCTGGGGGGGGGGGGTGTCCATGAAAGGTAGGAAAGAAAAGCTGCCCCCTTGTTGGATGGCTCAGATTTGCTAAACTGGCGTTTCCAATGGTGGGGGAAGATGAAGGTACGAACATCTCTATTCTTGTCTTCTCCACAAAAGGCAAGGAGACAGCCGGCATTGCACAATGGACTGCTTGCTCTTGAAGGAGCCGGTTTCCAAGAGCTTTCGCAGGATCAGGAGTGCGACAGCGGGGAGCAGAGGAGCCAAGCAAGAGAGGAGAGACCTGGTGCTCCTGAGCGCTCTGAGCTCAGCACTCTGGTTCCTGATGGTTGGTGGCTCTGCCATCTCCTTCCCTACCAGCATGGAGCTGTGCATGGAGGTTGACTTCAAAAACACTCTTCTGCCTCTTGGAGAGCCAGGGAATTAGAAGAAAAGGGAGATTTGGATTTTTTTCCCGGATGGGAATCCATCCAGTGCTGGGATGCCGTGGAAGATCTCAGGAGAGACCATCCACCCTGTAGCTGGAACTCACCTGGCGTGCCTTTGGGTATCGATCCTTCTTGAGATGGTTACAGCATGTGGCTGGCTGGAAAGGTTGGGGATTCCCAGATAAAAGCTGGGATTACTGGTCTGAGGGGCTGACACAGGAGAAGTCGGTGGTGTAGATAAGACCGCTCCTGGCCAAACGCCCCCTGGGCTGCCTCAGTTTCCCCGAGATGTTGGGAGGAATATTGGTGCCGGAACAGCCTGGTGAAGCCCACTGCCGCTCGTTCTTCCTTGTGGGTTATCTTCCCTCTGCTCCCGCTTGCCGTGCTGCAGCCTCAGCCCGCTCTAAACTCCCCACCAAGCTCTACCCCTCCTTCGCAGCTCTGCTGGGGGGTTTCTTCTGCTGTACCTTGGCTGAGGTACACCCCTGCTGCCTTTTTGCTTGTTGATCTATCTTAACAGGGAAAAAACAGCTAGTTGGTCAGTACTGGGTCCAGTCCTGTTCAATATATTCATCAATGTCCTGGATGAAGGGATGGAGTGTACCGTCAGCAAGTTTGCTGATGACACACAACTGGGAGGGGTGGCTGACACGCCGGAAGGCTGTGCCACCATCCAGCGTGACCTGGACAGGCTGGAGAGTTGGGCAGAGAAAAGCCTAATGAGGTTCAACAAAGGCAGTGTGGGGTACTGCATGTGGGGAGGAATAACCCCATGCATCAGTACAGGTTGGGGGCTGACCTCCTGGAGAGCAGCTCTGTGGAAAGGGACCTGGGAGTCCTGGGGGCCAACAGGGTGCCCATGAGCCAGCAATGTGCCCTGGTGGCCAAGAAGGCCAATGGCACCCTGGGGGGCACCCAGCAGAGTGTGGCCAGCAGGGCGAGGGAGGTCATCCTCCCCCTCTGCTCTGCCCTGGGGAGGCCGCAGCCGGAGCACTGTGTGCAGTTCTGGGCTGCCCGGGTCAGGAAGGACAGGGAACTGCTGGAGAGGGTCCAGCAAAGGGCTACGGAGATGATGAGGGGATTGGAGCATCTCTCTGATGAGGAAAGGCTGAGGGCCTTGGGGCTTTTTAGTCTGGAGAAGAGAAGACTGAGGGGGGATCTTATCAACGCTTACCAATACTCAAAGGGAGGGTGCCAGGGGATGGGAACAGTCTTTTTCCAGTGGTGCCCAGGGACAGGACAAGAGGGAACGGGCACAAACTTGACCATAGGCAGTTCCATCTCAACCTGAGGAGGGACTTCTTCCCTGTGCGGGTGGCAGAGCAGTGGCACAGCTGCCCAGAGAGGTGGGGGAGTCTCCCACTCTGGAGCCATCCCAAACCCCGCTGGACACCGTCCTGTGCCACTGCTGGAGGTGCCCCTGCTGTGGCAGGGGGTTGGACTGGGGGAGCTCCAGAGGGCCCTTCCAACCCTCACCAGCCTGCGATTCTGTAGTAGTGGATTCCCATCCTTCCTAGGAGAGCCATTTGCACGGTCATCTGCTGCCTTCCTCCAAGGCAGGCACGAGCCACAGACCCTGCGCGGGAATGGGGGGAGATGCAGATGATCAGCGCAGCAAAAACCTCAGTTGGCATCAAAATACGTACCCCAATCCATCTGGGGACCCCCTTCTGGGGCGAGATGCTGACGTCTCGGGGGATTACAAACCCACGGATCTTTTAGCCAGGAAGGAAGGGGAGAAGCATCGGTGTGGTCCGGGCAGCCCGGCCAAAGCAGGCTGAGCGCAGCCCGTGGCCGTGCAACACGTAATTTTTTGGGGGGGGTTATTCCCTCAGCAGCGTTCTGCGCTCTGGAGAGGGGAGGGCGGAGGTTTTGCGGAGCCCAGCTGAGCTGCCGACACGCGTTCGCATCTGCTTCCAGCTACACCCTGCGCTGGGTTTTTGGGGGGGCGACGAGGTGGGGAAGGCGGGGGGAAGGATTTGCCTATTTGACGGCTCTATTTTTATCCTGCTCCGGCGAGACTTTGCTGCCCCGTGTTTGCAAAAGCTAAAATTCGAAACATCCTGGGGAAGGCTGCCGGGGAGGGATTGGGGAGGGGGGGGGGCGGAGAGACACCACGCAGATTCCCGCGTCGCCGCCGGTGGTTTCGCCGAGCACCATCTGGCAGCGCCGACTCCCACGCCACCGGCGCTCGAGCCGAAACCCCGGGCGGGTTGAAGGCTCACGGACCAACTCCGGCTGCCGTCGCCTTTATCCTGACTGCTCCCGGAGGTGCCGAGGGAGATCCTTCTCTGGGCTGAGCTGGAAACGTCATGCCCTGGGGAAGGATGCTCGGCCCCGCTCGCCCTCCCTATATCCGAGCTGAAATTGCTTCAATTAGGGATTGCGGTAAATCATTTTAGCTAAACCGCCGCAAATACCCTTGTGGATACTCTTTAAACAGCTTAGCCGGCTTTGGCTTGCTTCGGAAAGGAATCAGTTCTGGTCCAATCTTATTTAAATTTGGTTTAAATGGAGTTAAGCAAGTCTGCACCGGTTTTAATGAAGACCAGTTTGAAACCAATTACGGTAAACGAGTGGAAGTCGCGTTTTATGCTGGGGTGAGGTTGGGCACTTTGCGGCCAAGGTGGGAAAAGCCAGGTTCATGGCGGAGTCTACCGTCCCCCCCCCGCCTCCTCCTCAAGCAATTTGGGGACACTGTGGCCACTGTAGGTCTCGAGACGGCTCAGCCCATCGAGCAGCCAGACGGCTCGAATGTTCCAGGCTGCTATACAATATATATTTATAAGGGCCTTAATATGGATCCCTAATTGCCTGTCTCGGTTGATTTATAGCGGGGGCCACATGAGCGATGGGAACGGCGCGAACCGCCGGTGAGCGCTTGGGGATGTACGGGGAGGGGGGGGAGGAGGGTTCGGCAGGATTTGGCAGCGCTCCCCTGGAGCTGGCACCCATGGGTGGTGGGGAGGGGGGGACGGGTGCCGGTGGTGCGAGGAGCCCACTCGTGTGTCCCCGGCTCTACCCTGGGCTGCGAAGGTTGCCTCGGGAAAGGATTTGCTAGCCCAGCATCCCGGGATGCAGGAGGATGCTGTAGGCATTGAGATGGGTTCAGGCTGCGTTTCGGTGCGTTTCGGTGCATTTCAGCCACAGAGCTGCGATTTCCACCTGCATTTCGCAGGTTCTTTCTACCGACTCTCGTTTCAGCGCTGTCGTGTTCCCATGGGCCCCAAATTCCCATTTGTTTCTATTATAGCAGATAGCCGGGCTGCGTTTCGTCATTCCTCCGAACAGGGATCTTTCTTCTTCCAGCTCCCCGCTCTGTGCCAGACTAAATTAAAAAAAGAAAAAAAAAAAAAAACAAAACAACAAGGCAGCAGAGCCGTGACGTGCCACCAGCTCCGCTCCGGGTACGTTAACAGCCGATCTGGCAGGTTACGGATCTGCAAAGTCTCGCTTCGGGGAGGGGTGAGGGAGGGGGGGGAGAAGGGGGCGAGGTGCAAGCTTCAATTAATTAAGCCACAGTTTTCATAACACTTCTCCCTGCTTGTCTCTCGTGCTTCCTAGAAACACTTGTCAAGCTGCTCCTACGGTTCTCGTCGAGCCGGGGATGCCGCCGTGCTGTGCCGTAACCCCGCGGGGCGGCGAGCTGAGCGCTGGGCTACGCCGCGAAGGGTTACGCGATGGCAAATGAAGTGCCAGCCGCTTCCTAGACATCCCGTCAACGCAGAGCGAAGGGGAAGTTTGGAGGATTGGGAGGTGTCGCCTCCTCGGAAGCTGTGTTGCCCTTTTAAACTCCGGCTGAGATTTGGTTGAGTGTTTTGCAGCTTGGGAGACTCCTACACGCTGGTTTCTCACTGGTGTTATCCCCGGAGAGCGCTGGCGAAGCTACTCCGGCACGGCGTGCCGTGGTGGCAACCTTCCTTAGGGACACGCAGGCGTCGCTGGTGGGCAGGAAAGGGAGAAATGGTCCCTTTTGAGTGCGGTCTCGATGCTCCTGGAGGCAAAGGATGATGAAGCAGCTCCCTGGGGCATGCAGACAGTCACATCACGCTTTCTTCTCCTAAAAAAAAAACCCAAAACAGGGCTAAGACTTGGGTTTGCCATCTCTGTGGCTGGGCAGGAGGGTTGGGAGGTTCAGGAATGAGTCGATGGAAGAAGGTGATAGGGCTGGAGGTTGATCATCCTGCAGATTGCAGCCCATCTCTGAGGTGATTCTGCTTTTTGGATACCCAGCGGGTCCTTCGCAGTCCCCAGTCTGAGATGCGGGAGATGCTGCACCACCTTGGGTCCTTCCGAGTCTCCGGTCAGACGCGGGAGATGCTGCACCACCTCGGGAGCGTGGTGGATCTCAGGGTGCTTCTGGCGGGTCTGTCTTGCACCGGTGTTCCCAGCCGCACGGCTCCTGGGCTTTGTCCCGTGCACGTTGCTGCTGGCACTGAGCAACAGGAGCACCGGACCTTCCAGGGAGGAGGAAAGTTGCTGCCTCCTCCTGTTTTTCCCTTGGGATGCATTTTAGGATGTGTAATGGTTTTGGCTGTCACTGGAAGGCGTGCGAGGTGGTAGGGTACGATGCTGGCTTTGCCATGCGGAGAGACCAGCCGCGGCAGGAACACCATCCTTGACACCGTGGGGGTCAGAGACACGATTTTTGGGGGTCTTGAGAAGGGAGAAACTCCCAAGGTCAGACCTTCCCCTGGAGAAGCTACAAAGTCGGGATGGCATTACTAGACGGTAGGGGTGAAGGTGCGATGCCCTGACCTGCTGCTAGCTCTTGGGGTTGTAGCGCAGCGCTGCTTTGGATGCTGAAAACAAACGGGCAAAAAATACCACTTGTGCAGCTTTCCATCTGCTCTTCACCTCCCCTCCCCGCCCCCGGCACCAGAAAAAAACCCAGCGTTTGCTTTTGAGGCTCTGCCGGTGGTTACGGGCTGGGAGGTGCGAGGCTGAGCCGCGGGGAGAAGGCAGAGCTGCTCCGTGTCGCCATAGCCGGACCGTGTCTCTTCTCGACCCGCTTTTGCGCAGTGCCGAGCAGCTGGAGTGACGGCACGCGGGGCACGGCTGTATTTTCACACCGCCGGCCATTCCCTGCCTTCCAACAAACGCACCTTTGTTTTGGAGCGCGTCGGCTCAGCTAGATCCTATTTTTTATTTTATTTATTTATTTATTTATTTCATCCGGATCATCTTCCCCGCAGCTGAGGGGAAACACGATGCTACGGCAAACGCTTGTGCTCAAAGCACAAAGCGGGAGACGCTCGCTTCAAAGCCTGGTTTGAGGTTTCGGGTGCACCAAGGCAGGGTGAACACGTGGCTCCGGCGACCAGGTTCTGGTCCACATGACCTTCTCTTTAATTTTCCTTTTCCTTTGGCTGCGTATGTTCTCTTAGATGCGAAATCCAAACCCGGGGAAGCTGCCTTGGCCAAGCCCACGTCTGTATCTCTGCGTATCACCGGGACGGGCAGGGTAGAAAACAGCCCGGTGGCTTTTCCATCAGCTTCCCCGGGCTTTGGCGACTTGATTGCATCTTTAATTGGCTGCTCCGTGCTCCGCTGGGTCTGGGTAGAAGCAGACAACGTACATAAATCAAACTCTTCAGCTTTCCTCCAGCAATCTGATGGAAATACTGGCTGTTCTCGGGATGGCGCGGCGGGGGGAATACCTTGGGGCAGTTGCGTGTGCCAGTTTCCCTCCTTACCTGGGTTAGACGTGGTCTTTCCGTAGGAGAAATTGAGGGAGAGACCTCCCCTCCGCATGGCTTTGAAAACCCTCTCTCCAAACATTCGCTTTGAGCGCCCGTCCTGCTAAACGAACCCTCTCTCTCCCCTGGGAAATCCTGTGGGAAAAGCAATCTTTACCTGCTCCCCGCGCTTGCAGGTTCGAAGGGGCGTTATTTCTCATGCTCTCTGCGTCCCCTGAGCCAGGAGATGCCCTTTGCCAGCCCTCCCTGCCCTGCAATTAGTGCCGTGCCCCGTTAGGACGTCTTAGCGAGCAGGCGCTGCAGCAGGGAGAGCCGCCTGCAGGCAGCAGCCCGTGCGCCTTCCCAACCTGGAGCCCCCTCTTTGCCGTTAAATGAGCAACGGGAGCCCCTCGAGAGTGAGTTTGTGGCCCCGAGAGGTGCGGAGGGGGATGCTCGGCAGAGGCTTGCCGGCTCCGGTTTGCCCAGCGCGACAGGAGGGTGCGGAGCATCCCTTCGCCGTACCGCTGGCAATCCTCCGGCCCCAAGCGAAGTGGCAGAGGAGAAAACACCGAAGAGCTTTGCAGCCTGGAAGTGCATTATCGGAGCATGCCGAGGCTCTCCGGAGCACACCATCTCTCCTCTGTCTACGTTCGCACCGTCACCTTCCCTCCGACCAGGCGCTTCCCGCACCATCCTTGCTCGGAGATTCCGGCTGCTCTCGTTACCTGTAATTTTCTGCCTTTGAGGCTTATAAACGGGATCAGTTCTAGGTGCTGCCTCAAAACAAAGCCTTGTTTGCCTTCTGGGTAGAATCGGTGGGTGCCGCGAGCGGGTCTGTGCCCCGACCCAGCCGGCACTCCGGGATGCTCCAGGCTGGAGGGACCGCTTCTCCTTCGTGCCATTCCCCCCCTTCCTCAACCTTCCGCTGCTTTTGTTATAAAGGGGTTTTGCAAACAGAGGACAAAGGGGGAAAAAAACCCATTTTTTTGGTACAATCTCTAAGCCTGGAGCTCTGCTGTGGTTTGACCGGTACTTTGTGCTAGCCCCAGGGGTGCGTTGTATGTGACGCTGTCGCACCAAAAGTGGCTCCTGCTCAGGGGAAATCACGTCACCGAGCGTAAACCGGTGGCCGTGCCGTGACCCAGGGCTGAACGTGTGCATCTGCCGCTACGTGCACGCTGGGCTCGGGGCATCTGTGGCATGCAGGGTTGGATTAAAGGCTCTTCAATTCCCCGGCAATCTGGTTTTCGGGATGAGTGTACATGCTGTATCCGAGGAGACGGGATTGCCTGTCCATCTAGAGCCTTGGCCAACCCTTCTCCTATCGGCTACTGAAGCTGAGCGGCTCTGGGGTGAGCTCCCAAAAAGCCCTTTGCCACCCCCGTGTGCTGCTTCAGGGGCCGGGACCACCACAAGATGCTTTCCCCGGGGATGGAGAGGGCTGCGGCAGGGCTGGCTCTGCTTGGACCGGAGCAGATGCGCTGATACGAGGCTTGAAAACGGTCTTTTCGTGCCGCAACCCTCCTCTGCCGAGCGCTGCGACTGTATTTTGGGCGTCTGCTCTCTGATGGAGACCGTTTTGGCAGGAGGGCTGCGGCGGCTCTAACCTGCTCTCCCCTTTTCCCCTGCGTCCCCAGGTGCGAAAGGCTTGGAGTGCTCGCCCTCCACCCCCACCATGAACTCCTACTTCTACAAGTTCATGATCAACCTGCTCAAGCGCTTCAGCAGCGAACGGAAACTCCTGGAGACCAGAGGAGCCTTCATCATCAGGTCAGAGCACCTCACCAGCCTCGCCAAAACCCCCCCGAGCACCCCTCCCCCGGGCAGGGTGGGATGGGGGATGACGGGGTCGAGCAACCCAAGCACTCGGAGCCAAAATCATGTCTCCAAGCCTCCCTCGCTCGCCGGCAGATGGTTTCGGAGCAAACGGGACTTGCCTTTCACATGTCGAGGCACCGTATTTCTCCCTCCCATCCCCCGGAGGCCAAGTAGCTCCTTATTAAATAGCGTCAGAGCCCGTTTTGGTAAGAAACAACTCGACCAGCCGGAGCACGAAGACGGGCTTGGGCTTGGAGTGCCAAATCGAGTGAATCTCTCCGCCCGGCTGGGCGAGAGATGCTCACCCAGCGAAGGCTCAGCCCCTAAAGCCGCGTGTTTCGCTGCTCGGAGTTGGTAGGTTTTGCTTCGGCTTCTTCAGGAGCAGAGGCAGAGGCGGGAAAGCCGAGTGTCGTGGAGGCTGGAAAGCCAAACGTCGTGGCAGCTGGCAGGGCATCATCCTTAACGCAATGAAATGTGGGGCAAGGGCCGCCGATTCCTCGCCTCGCTGGGACATAATGGGCTTAACGGTGGAAGCGAGGTGGAGAAACCAGTGAGAAGGTTGCGGGGAGGAGGGGGCAGGATTTTCCTTCCCTTCTTTTCGGGGAGGTGGCATCCAAATGAACGTGGGGAGAGAGCAAGAAACCCAAACCGTGCTCCCATGGGCGCAGAGAGCTGCCTCTCCAAAGGCGGAGGGGTGCACAAGGTTTTGGGGGGCGGTGGGGGGGCGGTCCCATCACTGCGCTCGGAAAATAAAGGGTGGGCAGCTCTCAAAATCCGCCCGGCCAAGCTGGGGGCTGAGCTGTGCCCAAGTTTTCAGGCAGCCCGCGGGCGCCCCGAAAAGTTGCCGCTCGGTTCGTCCCGTTGAGCAACGAACATGGAGGTGAAGCGCGGTGGGTCGCAAGCGTGAGATGAACCGTGGGCAGGGCAGGGTTGCGGCTGCTTTTTGGGCTGCGGGGCAAGGATTTCAGAGGTTTCCTCCCGCTTATGTTAAATTTTAATGTACATTACATTCCCTGCCCCCCGCCCCCCCCCCAAAAAAAAAAAATCCAGCTGAGCATACGGGTTTTTTGCTTCTGATAAGAGTCCGGAAATGTTGGGATTAATCATATGGGGATCTAAGAATAGGGAAGAGACAATTTCCCACTCGGAGCGTCCCCTCTCTTCTCCCTGGTCTGCACAGCGCCTGGTTTGAGCAACCCCTGCCAGGGGAAGCAGCCCCGTTCCTCGTTAAGGGTGCAGGGCAATTAGAGCAGCAGTGAGCCTGGGCAGGGTCCCGTTTAAAAACTTTCCCGTGTCGTGGCCGCCTCAAATCTTTCCCTCCGGCTCTGGCAGGATGAGCCTTGTCCGGCGGGGCTGGTTTTCCCAGCAGCCAGCCGGCGGTGTGGTGCGACCGGCTCGCGGCAGCTCAGCAAGCCGGGGCTTTTTACTGTGACTCATGCCCCCAAAAATCCTGTAAAGCACCCAAAAAAAAAAAAAAAAAAAGATGACACTGTCCTTTGTCAAGTCACGTTGGGGCTCACGTGGGGTAGATGCAGGTCTGGAGCCAAAGCGTGGTGAGCCATGCCCTCGGGGTACTGGCGATTAACTCTGAAACCTACTGATGGCAGTTGAAGTGCCGGTGTTAGCTACATCTCTGTTGCCTCCGGATAAAAAAGCAAGATGGGAAGAGAGCGGGAAAACTTTTACAGGACTTTTTGGGAAAGACTGATCGCTTGCCGGAGAGCCCCAGTTGAACGTGGGAGCCTCGTGGTGCTATTTTTAGCCACTTCTCAAATTGAAGCCGTATGTGCATTCCCACGTTACATCCCGCCCCTGTCCGCACGCCAGCTCAGCTGTTTCGCGCAGCGGGGTGAGAAGCCAACCTTGTGTTTGACTTGGGAGACGCTGGTGGTGTTTCATCCCAGGCTGGAGAGCGCGATGGGGATGCTGGAGAGAGTGGGATGGGGATGCTGGAGAGAGCGGGACGGGGATGCTGGAGAGAGCGGGACGCTGTGTGTTAAAGCACCGTCCTCCCCCTACCGCTGGCACGAGCCCTTTGCTCCCTTTGTACCCATCATCTTCCTCTCTCCTCCGGGACCACCGTTGCCCCTTTCTGCTGCCAGCTGGCCAGGGAATGGGGAAGCAAGGAAGGAGAATCGACCTGTTAAGTTTAGGCAATGATTTCCAGCGCTCAGGGGGAAAGGGAAAGGGGGGACGGGGTTTTTATTAAAGCGCAGCGCAGCAGTTTTCCCCGTCACGTTGCCGGTGGGCAAGTTCAAAGGTCTGTGAGGTCAGGCGGAGGGTCTACGGTTAAAGGTAGTTTATTTCTAACCCAGCTCAAGGCTCGTTCGTGTCTGGTTGCTGACTCTGAAAGGACTTTAGTCTCTGTCCTGATGTGTCCTTGGAGTCCCAGAGGCAGAGGTGACGCTACATCGTGTGCTTGAGGACGGGAATGTGGTTTGAGCAGCAATCTCTGCAGGAGCCCCTGGGGGTGGGACCGTCTCTTGCTCTGTAGGGATGTGTGGTCCCCAAGATGTGCAGAGCTGCTCCAGTGCCTGCCCACCGTGGAGAAATGGGTGGGAGAAGCACTCCCGGGCAGAGGTGGACACTGTGATGGGTGGTCTCACCATCCCTGACCTTGGTCCCAGGCTGAGTATCTTGAGATGGTTTGCCAGAGAAGATAGGGTGGAGCTAAACAGAAACACAAACCGCCTTTAAAATAACAGGCGAAGCTCCAAAAGCTTCTGTCATTCATAAGGAAGAATCCAGATCATTTCTTCTCCCTTGCCTGGGAGCAGCGGGCTGGGGGATAACCCAGCACTGGAACGTGGTCCATCTGCCAGTGCCGCTGGTGCATCCAAGAGATGCTCTTCTTGGTCTATTAAAGACCTTCTTGGTCTACCGTCTTCCCCGGTGGAATCCAGCACGGCATCACCAGATCAAACCATGGTGTGATGCCTCATCCGTGCCACCACCCAAGGGGACCTCAAGTAGGGAGAGCCTACGGCCGCGGCGCAGCTCATGCGGTGGGCAGCACCCAGGGAAGGGCTCTTCAAAGCTCCGTAGATGCCTCATGAACGCCTGGGCGAGGGATCCTCTTTGTGAAGGGCTGTGCCGAGGGGGCTCCAGTGGTACGAATCACCCAGAGTCTCACGCTTCCCACCCCTCTCCCCTTGAGGAACCGGCGAGGTGGCAAACCTGCTCCCATGCTCTCTTCCAAGGAGGTTTTGTGGGGTTTTTTTTTTGGCTTGGCGTCGGTTTCCCGCATCACGGCAGACGAGGGTTTCCTTTGGGGATCCGTCTCTCTCGCCGTCACTTGTGACTTTTTTTGGGCTGGAAGCCAGCAAAGTTATTCCGCCTTGGAAACTTAAGAGTCAAAGCGCTTCCTCCCTCCTCTTTTCCAGCCGGGCATGTTAGCGCTCAAAGGTGGCTCCCAAAGGGTTTTTGGAGGCAGGAGCATCAGCCGTCGCTCATCGGTGTTCCCTCTCGCCTTGATGAGCAGACCCTGAGACCTTCCAGCCTTCTCGCTAATTGGGAGCTATCTGCCCTAGCTGGCACGTGGCCGTCCGGGACTCAACAGAGCCCTTAAGCAAGAAGCAAATATTCACATTCAGCTGCTGGCCTCCCGACGATGGCTTGGAGCAGCAGAAAAATGCGGAGGAGCTTCCAAAGCATCACATGGCTCCTTGGAGCGGCACAGCCGTCCTCCGGGCAGGGACCCTGCGGAGGGAAAACCGCTCGGCCGGTCGGGAGGCGGGCAGCAGAGCGGCACCGAGCGTTTCAGCCTGCGCCGAGGTTTACGGGCTGGATTTAACGCCTGCTCGGTGCTACCAGCGCTATGGGATGGGGGGGGATTAAGGGAGAGGCTAGGCCCTACCCCGTGGACATCAGGTTTGCTGCTCAGAGCGTGTTTGAGGGTAGCAGCTCAGGCATTCGTGGCTGATGTGCCTTGCTGGGACGGCAAATGAACTTTCTGGGGCTACGGGATGTGCTGGAGTGGCCGGAGACATCCCTGTGCGCGTTGTGTGCGGCTGCTTTGAAGCGAGGAGCTTTGCTTTGAAGCAAAGGGCTTCACTTTGAAGCCTGGAGAGGCCATTTTCTGGCCAAGCGGTGGCACCCTGGGGCGCGAGAGGATGCCTGAGTCAGCGCTTCGCTCCCCAGGCAGGGACCTGTGCACGGGGGTTGTCTCAGCTTGTTTTATAGAGGCGGTAAATAAAACTCCCCGCTGCCGAGCACCTTCTCACGCAGCCTTTTCTGAGGTTAAGCTGCATGGAAGGGGCCCTTGTGGTGACTTTTCGGCCACCTCCTGTGCGACGCCGGCGGGGTTTAGATCGGATATGAGGGAAAACGTCTTCACCCAAAGGGTTGTTGAGCATTGGAAGAGGCTGCCCAGGGCAGTGGTGGAGTCGCCATCCCTGGAGGTGTTTAACAGACGGGCAGACGCGGTGCTGAGGGACGTGGTTTAGTGGTGGGTTGATGGTTGGACTTGATGATCTTCAAGGTCCCTTCCAACCTAGGCCATTCTATGATGCATGCGGTGGGACTTGTCCGTTCAACCGGGACTGGTCCTTGGCTTTTTGGGGGATGTTTGAACCCCGCGGGGTGGGATGGGGGGATGGCCAGGAGGGTGGGCTGGTTCTCCATCCCCTCTGGAAGACGGAGGCTGGAGTAGATAAGGTTATGCGGCCGATTTAGGACTAGGGAGCTGGAAAATCCCAAGCCCCGTGCTGGGGCCCTGCATTTATGGCTCCTGCAGATGGGAAGAGTTCACCTGGCTGGAAATCTTGAGGTCTCCAAGTCCTGCTGGGATGAGGCCAGCGGCGAGCTGGATAGCGAAGACCTGGGGACAAACACTGGCATGTCACGTTGGGTGCGGGTAGGGCTTCACAGTGATGCTCTTGGCATGGGGTTGGGGTGGCCGGTCCCCTCTTTTTTGGCAGGAGGGGACTTTTCTGCCTCTGAGAGAGGCTGGGGCTGACCGTGCAACACCCCTTTCTCCCCAAAAAGTAGGTGGGGAGTGGTGGGGGGGGGGGGGGGAAGCAAAGTGGGTTTGAACGTGCTGCCCGGGATGGGGAATGGGAGAGGAGGGGAGCAGAGGAGCCGGCGCGTCCTGTGAAGCGCAGACATCCGATGCTGTTGGCAGGAAGGCAGCGAGGAGCATGGTAAATCGCTTTTTCGCTCGGCCTGCCGGGCGTTTCCAGGGCCACGCTCTCCGTCTGGGGGCTGGGAAGGGAAGGGAAGGGAAGGGAAGGGAAGGGAAGGGAAGGGAAGGGAAGGGAAGGGAAGGGAAGGGAAGGGAAGGGAAGGGAAGGGAAGGGAAGGGAAGGGAAGGGAAGGGAAGGGAAGGGAAGGGAAGGGAAGGGAAAGGAAGGGAAGGGAAGGGAAGGGAAGGGAAGGGAAGGGAAGGGAAGGGAAGGGAAGGGAAGGGAAGGGAAGGGAAGGGAAGGGAAGGGAAGGGAAGGGAAGGGAAGGGCGGGCAGCCATCCCAGTGGGGAGGGTGTGGGACGGGGGTTTAGCCGCAGGCTCGGATAGCTAGGGATCCACTGGGAATCCTGTACGGAGCTGGTGGGTGTTGGCTTCGGTGGTGAGGGGATGCTGAAGCCCCAAGGATGTCACCGTCCGGCAGTGATGCGCTGTCCCCTTGCCCCGTCCTGGCCCTCACACCACATCCTTAACCTCGTCCTTTCCTACTGCCTCGCTGTCCCACCTCCCATCACAGAATCCCAGAGTGGTGGGGGTTGGCAGGGCCCTCTGGAGCTCCCCCAGTCCCACCCCCTGCCACAGCAGGGGCACCTCCAGCAGTGGCACAGGACAGCGTCCAGGCGGGTTTGGGATGGCTCCAGAGTGGGAGACTCCCCCACCTCTCTGGGCAGCTGTGCCACTGCTCTGCCACCCGCACAGGGAAGAAGTTCCTCCTCAGGTTGAGATGGAACTTCCTATGGTCAAGTTTGTGCCCGTTCCCTCTTGTCCTGTCCCTGGGCACCACTGGAAAAAGACTGTTCCCATCCCCCTGGCACCCTCCCTTGGAGTATTGATAAGCGTTGATGAGATCCCCCCTCAGTCTTCTCTTCTCCAGACTGAAAAGCCCCAAGGCCCTCAGCCTTTCCTCATCAGAGAGATGCTCCAATCCCCTCATCATCTCCATAGCCCTTTGCTGGACCCTCTCCAGCAGTTCCCTGTCCTTCCTGACCCGGGCAGCCCAGAACTGCACACAGTGCTCCGGCTGCGGCCTCCCCAGGGCAGAGCAGAGGGGGAGGATGCCCTCCCTCGCCCTGCTGGCCACACTCTGCTGGGTGCACCCCAGGGTGCCATTGGCCTTCTTGGCCACCAGGGCACATCACCTCCTCGAGGGATGCTGCAGAGCTGGGGCTAACCAAAATCCTCCTCTTCTCCCAGGCTTGGATGCTCTTGAGCTCCCCTGGACACACAGTTTGCTTGGCCAAACATCTCAATACCTCCCGAGGAGCTGGAGGTTCCCAGGGCTGGGATGTGGGATCCCCTCCCGCTCCTCCTTCCTTCGGGTGTGCGGATGCCACCGTGTCCCCTCCAGCTCCCAGCACCAAACCCGTGCCCCGACAATCCCTCTGCCCCCCCAGCGAGTGAATTGGGGCTGGGGGGGATATTCCTCCCTCCCGCCCTCCACGCTGCTGCGTTGCAGAACAAAACCCGCATTTGTTTTTGCGTTTGGGTTGGTTATTTTTGGTTTTTTTTTTTTGTTGTTGCGGGAACCGTTCGGCTTGTACTTGGCTAAGTGCAAAAAAAAAAAAAAAAACAGAAGGAAAAAAAAAAATGCAGCCCCTTTGATAAACTGTGATATGAACTCGGGTAAAATCCAAACAGCTGTGAGCTGCTACAAGGGAAGCTTCTGTGTCGGGAGGCAGCGAGCCTGCGAAAATACACTGCTCTGCCTGCCAGGATGCTCGCTGGCCGCCTGCCCTTCTGCTTTAATGAACTGTGCGCTCTCCATCCATCCCCGCACCCCCCCTCCGCCTCGTGCCTCGCGGAAAGGAGGAACCAGAGAAAGCTTTTTATTTCTTTTTTTTTCCGCCCGTTTGCAAAGCAGAAAGCGGGGCTCCCTCCCGCCCGAGCCCCCGGCCGGGCACGGGGGGGATGGCGTGGGGTGGCGAGCATCCCCAGCTCTGCCCCGAGCTCTGCGGGCTTCTCATCGCTCGTCTCCAGCTCGTTCCTCTGCGCTTCCCTTTAAGCCAGCTCCCCAAAAATCTCCTCTCCCCAGCTCTGCCTCCACCCAGCCGTGGGAAACCCCGCGGCCGGAGCCCCGGCGTGGTGTCAGAGTGGCGTGGGGACATCCAGGCTCTGCTTTTTTTTACGCGTCTCCCGCTGCCCCAGCCAGGCACGGGCTTTGGTGTGAATTTGGGATGAGAGCCAGCAAACCCCGCTGTACCTCCAAAACCCCCCGCCCCTTGTTCTTGAATCGCCTATTTTACATCACGCAATGGGCTCCGCATGTGCTTAATGAGGTTTTAATTCACCCAGGCTATAAGAGCATCGTGCTGGGCTCTCCGCTACCCATCCGCAGCCCCATGGACCAGGAGCTGGAGGGGGAAAAAAAAACAGATTCCCCCAGGCTAGAGGTTGGATCTAGGGTTGCGGAGCGCTGGGAGCCGTCAGCGGCGTGACCTTCACGATGGAGGAGCCTGGTTGCTCTCCGTAAGGATTATTCCTGCTGGGAGAGCAGGAGCTGGGTGAGGTTGGACCCCGCAGCGAAGGATGGGAGATGCTGTCCTGAGCCGTGGGAGCTGGAGGAGCCGGCGCTGGGGGCGGGTAACAGCTTTTGGGGATGATCTCGCTGTCCTACCCGCCAAAGCTGCTCCGGGACCGACCGTACTCGGAGCTGCCTGGAAGGATTTGATGGGTTTTCCTGTAGAAAAATGGGAACCACATGTGAGCGGCAGCACCCGAGTGGGCTGGGACTAATTTGGGTCAGCGAGAGGGTGGAGGGGAGGAAGGGGAAGTGTGCGTAGGGGAGGAAAATCCTCCCCAAATGGCCAAGTTCCTTCAAAGGGCAGGTCCCCAAAGCGGGAGTGGGGGGGGATATTTGCTCCCTCCCAGCACTTTCCCTGGCATCCCGGCGGGAGCGCTCCGGAAAAGCGGGCTGGGGAAGGAGGGCAGCGAAGCCTGCAGCTCCCCTGCTCGCTAACCATCACATTCCCCGGAGCCGGGCTTCAGCACGAGCAGCTTCCAAGGCATCTCCCAAATTTTCCTTGCCCGGCCGCTGGGGTGAGGACCCTCATGATGGGGAGGCGGTAGTTGGTGCAGGCGGCAGGGGGTGGGGATGGTTTTGGCCGTTAGCTGCTAAATTAACCCGTCTGATCCCATCGGTTGGGGCTTGGGGGTTCTGGTGGTGTTTCCTTCTCTTGCTCTGCAAATGTGACATCTCGGTTTATTCATCTCCGCGGAGGGAGAAGCCAGGATGAGGAGGCTGGGAGAGGGTGAATAACAGCATTTTTGCCCCGTCTCTCTTACAGGGGATCTTGCCCGGGATTATCCCCAAGGCGTAGGGCACGCTCGCTTCAAAACCTCAAGGCAGGGCTGAGTGTTTTGCCTCCTGCTGCTCTCATCAAGGGATTATTTTTTTTTTTTCTTTCTTTTTTTTTTTTTTTTTTCAATTCCTGGCTGCTTTCGAGCATCTCGCAGCCCATGGCTCTCCGCCGGCGACGGGCGCGCAGCCCGCCCTCCTCACGCGCCGCCCACCCATTGCAGGCACAAGGCAGCAGGCAGGAGGACGAGGATGCTCCGGCACTTCCCACAGTCACCCTTTGCCACAGGTTTCCATCCCAGGTGGATGCTCCAGGCTGGATGTTGCCCCGGGAAGCGCTCACCCCAGTAACTCCCCATCAACGGGTCCAGCCAGGCATTCTGCTCCTGGGATGGGCTGTCCTGGGGTGGGATGTCCCGGGATGGGACGTTTTCATCTCCCTGCGGAAAGCGTGGAGCTGTGCTAAAGCCACCCTGCTTGGAGCTCCTTCTTCCCTTCGGCACGTGAGCTGCGCTCGGTGCTCCGCTGCGCCTGGAGCGGGTCCCTTTCTAGCACTGGGTGCTTTTGGGGTGCTGGCGCTGCAGGGAGCATCCAGCCGCTCTCCTCTCACACATCTGTGGGTCTTGGAGGGTCAGGGGGGAGCGAGGCTCCTCGGGCTGCATCCCTCCTTGGGATCCCTCCAGGGATCCCGGCTCCGGAGGCAGGGCGGGCGTCGGGATCCACCCCGTGATGCCAAAAGGCAGCGAGAGGCGGCAAGCGCGGAGGCAAGCCCGGCTTGAAGCCGAAATAACGTCTAGGGATCTAAGCCACGGCATAAATGGGGGTATTTTTTCAGCTGACACTCTTTTAAGTTGGGAGCGCGGCCGGGCTCGCTGAGTTACTCGCAGGGACCTCCTTCCCTGAGCTCTGGGATGCGCTCAAGTGTCCCCACTCCTTCTGTCCCTTCTCCCCGAAGCCACGCGAGCATCAGCACTGCGTCGAGTGTGTGCGCGCACACAGCTTGGAGCCGGTCGAGCAAAATACAGCCAGTTTGCGCAAGCAAAGTGAGGGAGAAGTCGGCGTCGGGTCCGCATAATCGAGACGTTGGCAGAAGAGGCGAGGCAGCGTCACCTCCCACCCCGGAGCACGCTTGTCCCCGAGCCGAGCCGATGGGTCCCCCCGCCTGCTGCCACCCACGGGACGCTGCCACCCCCTTCCAATCCCTTTTTTATTTCCTTCTGGAAAGCTTCACCCTCAAACACACGGTGTGTTCCTGCCGTACTCCAACCCCAAGCTGGTCTGGGGATGCCCAACGGGACCATCTTCCCCCAAATTTGCGTTCCCTACGGAGGCGGGGAGAAATAAGACTTGTCCCTACGGCGAGGGGATGTAAAGGCTCATCCACCCCTAGGACAGCAGCCTGCTCCTCGGCCCCGCTTTTAGGAGCGCAAGCGGTTTTATTTCTTCATCTTAAAGCGAAGCGATGGGGAGGGAAAGGGAAGGGCGAGCGCGGGGACCGCGGCTCCCATCTCTCTGCTGGCTGTGCACGCCCCGAACCGGATCCGCCTCTCCCGGTTCCTGTTGTCACAGCTCTGCGCCCGCTCCTTTAACCTATTTTATTGGCAGTGAAGAGAAATTATAGGGGGAGAAATAAGGCGCCTGTCAGTTTTCTTGAAAATTAGGCCACAGCTGTCAGCCTGAAAGGGAAGCGTACGTCTCAAAGGAAGGATCTGCTGCCGCTTTACGCGTCTCCCCCCTCCCCATCCCCAGCCAGCCCCTACCCTTCCTCCCCTTCGAAACAGGGGATGCTTGCCTGAAAACCTCGCTGCCCGGTGTGAGTTCCTCTCTGGAGGGCTCGGTTGAATGGGAGTCGTTCCCTTCGCTTGGGGAGGTGGGCTGGTGGGTTCCAGGCACACGCTGTACCGCTGCTTGCCCACGCCTCCTGCCTGGGGCTTGAAGCCCCAAGAGCTCGGGGTGAGACTTGCATTTACCGTCCATTTTGCCGTCGAGTCATCGGCAGGTTTAAAAGTTGGAGAAGAATTCCCCCGGGGGTTTATTTTTTGCTTTCCTGGAGGGTTCGGAGGAGGAGAGCTGCCTGTTTTCCAGGTGAGCCTTCTGTAGGTGCTCAGATGTTCCTACCTCATGTAAGCTTTGCAGGTCCTCGATGACTGCCTGCATGCAGGCGGGATAGCTTTATCCATGGGTCGCCGTAAGGTTTCCTCAAGGAAACTCCTGGGACACACTCACCTGGGCAGCTGGAGGCTGGTGCTGGATGTGGGCTTCCCCTTGGAGAAGCTGTCACATTCACCTGTGTTACACGTAAGAGTTGGGCAATGCCTTGGGCCGAGTGGACCATTAAGCTCCCAAATTCAGTTATCTTTTAGCTTCTGGCCCATCCCAGAGGATATTAGCAGTTGATCATCTTCTGCGCTGAAGATGATCAGAGGAAGAAACTGAAGAAGTTTGAAGAAACTTCTTCTGAAGAAAAAACTCTCCCTTCTCCTTGGTACAGCCCTGTTTCCCCCTCCTGTTCAGTATGGAGCTGTGGGCATTTCATCGGTCATGTAAGTGCCTGGGGGCGTTGGATATCTGCTTTATGAACTGAAGATGACCTCTTTGAAGGACGCTGTTTCCCAGGCAGGAAACATCCAGGGTGGGAAGAAGGCTGGGTTCATCCCGAGTCAAGGTGGACCTGCCCAGGAGGTGACTCACAGCTTTGGTAAGCGGGTGGCCAGCGGGGAAGCCATCCTGCCAGCCGGGACAGGGACCTCCCGGCCATCCCCGTGTCCCAGGGGAGCATCACGAGGAGCAGAAACCAGGGGCTGAGGCTCTGCAGGACCGAGATGCTGTTTCACCAGCTGGAGGGAAGAAGGTTTGAGCATGACTCTACCCGTGTCCGTGGCAGTTCTCAAACTACCGGCACATCGTCTGCGCCCAGCACGGCATCGCCAAGCCATCCCCGGGGCAGCAAGTGGCTCCGAGTACAGAGAGTGTTCCGAGCGGTTGGATTTGGGCTGCTTTCCCCGGCAAATCGGGATTCTTCATCTTTCTCCATAAGTATGCAAGAGGTTGGCTTTCTGGGAGCTCACCGGACTTGTGTAGAGACCCCTGGGTTTCAACTTGGCGGTCCTAAATTTGCCACACAATGAGAAGAACCTCTTGGAAAGTCCCCATGCATGGGTGGCTCGCGGTGTCCCCAAGCTGGCTTTTTGCCCCTGACTGCCGTCTCCCAAAGCCCAGTGGCGCTGGGTCCGGGGAGCTGCTGGCTTTCCCCATGCTTGATGTTGACGTCCCATCTATGGAAAGGGGCTCTGGTTTGCGGAGGGGAGTGGAGATGAGCCCTTTCGGCAGCGCTGTGCTCCTCTCAGGGATCCCCCTTGGTTGCTCTGGAGGTCCCAGGGGATCCCTGGGGAGTGCCCTACCGCTGAGATGGCCCCGGCCCAGCGCCGAGCTGGCACCACGGCTCCTTCAGCAGTTGTCACGCTGACGGCTTCTGCCGAGCAGACGCTCCGTGGGAGGGTTTCCTTGTTTGCAGTGAAACACTCCGCACCTTTCCCTTTTCAAGCAAAGGCATCACAGGGCTTGTCTCTGGCTTCCTGAGATCCACGTATCTCCTCCCCAGATCCTCACATCTTTTCCCCAGCTCCACACATCTCCTTCCAGGATCCGCACATCTCCTCCCCGGATCCGCACATCTCCTTCCAGGATCCGCACATCTCCTTCCAGGATCCGTACATCTCCTCCCCAGATCCGCACATCTCCTTCCAGGATCCGCACATCTCCCCCCTGGATCCACACATCTCTTCCCTGGATCCACACATCTCCTTCCAGGGTCCACACATCTCCTTCCAGGATCCGCACATCTCCTCCCCAGATCCGCACATCTCCCCAGCTCCACACATCTCTGGTCTGCAACTTTCGCCGAGTTTCCCAGGGGGAACTTGATAACCATCACAAGAAACTGGGGCTGGCGAGGTTGAAAAGAAAGTTCAGGCTTTTTTGCGCATTAAACTAGGTCTCCCCCAAACGCCCTCGCCCTTCCCGCTGATGGGCTCCCTTTGATCCAACGCTCCCGTTCCTGGCTGACCTGACATCTCAAAGAGTGGGACCTGAACATCAGGACATCAAGAAGACTCCAACAGCCACATGAAGAAGGAGACGTGAGTACTGCTTTTGCTCACGTTGTCTTCCTGGCTCGAGCAGGCTCTTTGCTCACCTGGGGTGAGCCGTGGCGGCTCTCCCGGCTCCGGAGTTGGTCTTCCCAAGGGCTTGTCTGTGCTGTCCTGCGCTGTCCTTGGCCGGGTTGTACTTTATGGCTTCCCACATCCAGCAGATGTGGCTGATGCTCTGCCATGTATCCCGCGCCATCTCAGTGCCTGCAAGCCCATGCCCCGGAGACGGGGTCCTCTCTGTCTCTTGACGAGGACCCGCGCTCGTTAGGGAAACGTGCCAGTGGAGGCATGCTTTGAGGTGGGAATGGGTGGCTGGGAGAGAGGGAGACGGGAGGCAGAGGGTCCCCACTTCTCCTAAACTTCCCAAACCCTTCACAATCCCTTACGTGAAACGCTATGAATTTTGAAAGCGGGAGCTGCCGGGGTTGCCATGGTTTCCTTGCCCGGAGGAGCAGCTCCGGAGCCTGGATTCGGCAAAGGCAGGGAGAAAAATGGAGGCCTGGGATTTTCTTCGCCGCCGTGGTGGGGATGGATGGGAGAACGGCATCCTCCTGCCTTCCCCGCTCTCTCCTCCCTCTCCCCTCCGTCCTAATTTTATCTGTCAGGCTGCTTCCTCTGCAAATTCCTAAAGGATCCCAGCTGCTGGGCCGGGCTTGGGATGCTGCTTTTCCCAGCAGGAGGATTTCAAGGGGATGGGGACGGGCATCGCGGGGGGCTGCAGGTTCCCTGGGCCAGCGGGTCGAGCCGGGACATCTCCCGGGGAGCCCGGAGCGGGGAGGAAGGGTGGTGGAAAGCCTTGGGGAGGAGAAGGGAAGGGAGCGGAGGAAGAGGGAGGGTGGGGAGGAAGGCCGGAGGGGCTCTGCCCTCCTCATAGCATCCGGCCCCCGCGAACCGAAAAGTCAGGGCAGAGCCCCTCGGAGCATCGCTTCCCCCCCCTCCGAACCTCCCCCGGCTCCATCCCAGTTGCTGGAAGCGGGACAAGGAGCGCTCCTCTCCCTGCTGGGGCCCCGTCTCTGCCCAGAGCTAATAAAGCAAATCACTGGTGCTTAATGAAGAAGCACCTGCTTAATTGAACGCAGCGGGACCGGTGCGCAGCGTGGCCGGGCGATGGGAGGGGGCCGGCAGCGCTACCCCCGCAACCTCCAGGGCTCCCTGCGGGTCCCAGCGGAGGAGACGGTGTCTCCATCTGCAGCGGGGCAGGATTTCATCGTCTGTTTTTTGGGATTTTAACAGAAAACCAGACTTTCACCTGCTTCGAGCCAGCGTCGGGCTGCCCCGACCCTCCGCCGGCCCCGTTCCTGCGTGGTGGCTCGGGGCGGGGGACGGGGCTGAAGCGGTTAAAGCGGGGAGCGGACGGGATGGGAGCTCCGACAGCTCCCTGAAATGATGATGTTTAGATTAGCCGGGTTTCCAGGCATCGTGCTGTCAAAGCAAGAGGGCCGGGAGGGACGCCGGGGCTTGTCCTTAATTGGAGATGTGGCTCTGAAGCCGCCCCATGGCTCTGACGTCCCCTGGGCTCCCTGCCCCGGGGGCTTTCGGCTTGTCCCCCCCGCCCCCTACGAGGCCACCCCATCCCGCCCCACCGATCGATCGTGAGCGTGACGGGAATACATTGCGATTGACGTCGCTGCCCTGGGCCGATTCGGTGGCCGCCGCATCGGGGCTGGGGTGGTGGTGGGGTGTTAATGGGGTGCAGCTCGGGGACGCGGGGGGAGCCCGGGGTGGCACGGCGGTGCAAGGCTGGTGGTGGCCTCCGTGGCTCTTCCCTTGGCCAGCATCGTCCTGTGGAGGTGTCCTTTAGGCTAGGAGGAGGACAGGGTCCTGGCCGCACGGCAGGGGCTGGATGTGACCCCCTGGGTCCCTTGGGAGCCCCACTGCGGCTCGGCCCCATCCGAGGCAATGGACAGGGCTGGGGGGGGGGGGTGTCCCCCCCACCGCCACGCTGCAGGCAGGCGCTGCCTCCCATCTGCCGGCAGCCACGTTCCTTGGCTCCGTCGGAAAGGCTTGAATAACCCTTTTAATTTAAGGAGTTAAATTTTAATGGCCTAAATACCGCACTTCATTATCGCCGCCATGCGCCTTGCGCCAACGGCCGCCTAACGTCTCGGCGATGCGGCGCGGTGATGCTCTGCGGCTGCTGCCTCCCCGGGGACGCTTCGTCTTCCCCTCCTCTCCCACGCCGCGAGGTCCTGGGGGACTCGCCGGTTCCCCGTGGGCAAAAGGACGGGCGAGGGGACGCGCCTGTCACCCACGGGGCTATAGGGAGAGCCGCGGGGAGAGGTGTCCTGGGGGGACGATGCTTTCGGAGGGGGGCATCAGCCGGCTCCTTCCATCGTCACATCAAAGCATGGGCAGGTGGATGGATGGGTGAGCTGCCACCACCCCGCCGGGAACTGGGATTTGAAGTCTTACAGCTGGCGGCGGGGGGTGTGTGTATATATATATTTATGAGGTGTATCTATCCGGGAGATATATATATTTATGGGTGTGTATGTCTGGGGTGTACATATCTGGGGTATGGCTCCCGCTCGCTCTCCCCTCTGCCCCCGGCCCCTTCCGCAGCCGCCCCTCCGGCATCTCGGCTGCCGCCGGGTTGGTTTGCAGCCACCTGTCCCCCTGGACGGCCCCGTCCCCCGCCGCCTGCCAGCCAGCCTCGCGTTCCCCTCGTGCCATTGAAGCCTCCCCAGGGTTCGGCTCCGGGGGACCCTTCCCATCCCACCGGCAGCCGCCCGGCGCTGGCGGCCGGGCTCAGCTGTCACGGAGGCCAGCAGCTGCGTGGCCGGCCAGTTGTCCCTTCTTTTGGGGACCGCTTTTTGGGCTTCGGAGGGGGAGTTTGGGGTCTCTGGGTGAATCGGGAGAAGCTGCTGAGCGCTGGTAAACTCGTTCTGCTGGTGGCTCCCGGAGAGGTGGGCACCCTGATGGGACAGCGTCCCCAGGGGTGACGACCGCTTCGGAGTGGGGGGCACGGACCCTGCACGGCTGCTGCTTTAACACCCCCCCGATGGTTTCCAGTTTCCCAGCGCCCCCGAAAGGAGGGGGGAACAAACCCAACCCTTCCCCGGCTAATCAAAACCAGGCCTGAAATTAGAAAGCGGCTCGCGTTCAGCTCGCTGGGAGCGCGGCGGTCGCCAGCCAAATGTCAGAGCTCCTATTTATGGAAAGCGAAGAGCCCTCCTTTTCCACGGAGGAGCGGCGGAGCGGGGACCTGATGGCATCCTTGCCGTGGGCGGCCGAGGGCAGCTCCGGAGGTCGCTGAATCGCCCTCGACGCTCGCCGGCGCTGGTTTTGGTTTGGCTGAGCTCTTTTTGTAGCCTTTCTGCCTGGAAGGTGTAAAACACCAGCTCGGAGCGGAAAAGCTGATCCCTGGCTGTACCGGCACACCCGGGCAATTGGGGGTAAAACTATCCCGGTGTTTGTCCCCGGAGGAAACATCCCCTTCTTTGGGCACGGTAAATCATGCCGCTTCACGCTCCCAGTGCCCAGCACGGCTGCCGGAGGAAGCTCGGCAAGGATGGGGCATCCAGTTATCCCCCTTTTACTGGGAAAGGGTAGGATGGAACCAGCTCACTCCTGGGCTGGGTTTGGACCTGCCCAGGCTGGGCTTGTTTTCCCACAGCTGGCGATGACCGGATCCCGCCTGCAACGCTGAGCTATTGATTTGCTTTTGGCTCCGTCAGCCTGGACTTAAAAGCCTCTGCCTTCCCCTTTCCCTCCCTCGACGCTTCGCTTTCCCATGGCTCTTCCCTCCTCCCGCCAGCCAGCCCGCGTCCAAGCGGCGAGAAATCGGGGAAGCGTTTTCATCCCCATGAATGCAGCCGGTTACGTAAGAATAATTGGGATAAATGAGCTTATTTATCACGGCCCGTTCCATTTTAACGGGGTCCAAAGCGATCGCCGGGTTGGGTTACGTAAAAGCCCGCACAGAGCATCTCATTGTCCGCCGGCGGCCACGCGGGATGCGGGAGCTGCCGATGGAGAGGAGCCGGGGCTGGGCGAGGAGGGGACGGCTTGCTTGGCAGAACTGGGAGGAAGATGGGGGTTTTCTTTCCTCCATGTGTTGGGAGGGAAAATCCATTTCTTCATTCCTCATCCGCCTCCTGCATCCCGAAACCACCGGGCTTTAGGGGATGGTCTTTGGTGCCTTCCGATAGCCATACAGTCTTCTCCTAGTCCTTCCCCGTGGGGACAGAGGATGGAAACTTGCCTCCTTCCTCTTCCTCACCCCACGAGGTGAAGATGTGACCTCAGGGAGGGGGAGTTCAGGTGTGCCTCCCACCTCCCAGCCAAACCGAGCAGCTAGCAAATGCCTCCCACCCAACCGGTGAAGTGGGTGCTCCTTCTTTTGCCTCCTAAACCCTTCTGAGATGCCTCTAGGGGGGGATTCAATTGCCAACTGAGATGATCTGGTGAGGAACCGGGTCTTGGTAGGAGTTGGGGGAAAGCAGAGGAGCTCTGGGAGGTGCCAGCATCGTCCCCGGTGCCGAGGTTCCCCGTCAGCCCGTGGGGGAGATGTGGGGACGTTGGGAGCATCCCAGTTTCAGGAGAAGCTGGGGTTGCTGGGGAGCTGGGTGGGCTCCCCCGGGTCTCCCCGATGTGGGCACCGGCGAGCTGAGCCGGCGCTGGGCAGCGTTTCAGGTGTCTTCAGCCAAACCGCCCGAGAAGGCAGGACAGGAGCCTGGAGAAAAACAGGAAATCCCCAAATCCAAACAAACACGGAAGACCAAGAAAAAAAAAAAAAAAAATCTGGTTTTTGGTTTCTGGTCTAAAACGTTGAAAACCTTGAGAATGCCCCAAGGTTTGTTAAGCAGGACATTCCTGCTGTGACCCGCCGGGCCTGGCCAGGCGGATCGGCGTGGGCTGCGGCACCGGCTACGCCGTGTTTTGGGGAGAGCGTTGCCGGTGGAGTGCCTGGCGGAGCAGAGGCATCTTCCAGCTTCGTTGGCTGGAGCGCCGGAGCTCCTCGGCACCGGATCTCGTGGGAGCCGAAGCGTGGAGGAGTTCAAAGAGCACTGGGGCAGGTTGAAGAACTGGAAGAAGGGGGGTTGTAGAGGGAGAAGAAGCTCCGGCACTCTCGGGTCACACAGTGCTGGGAGGGAGCGGTTTGTCCCGGTGGCCACGCTCGCTCCCCACCAGTTCCCTGGTGTCGGGGGGATACTGGTCTGACTGGACCATCATGTGCCATCTGTAACTGCGCTGCTGCACTCTCCCTGCACTTGTCAGGGGGGAAAGCCATGCCGAAACCTCTCAGGGAGGTCACTGGGAGGCTTGAGGTGGCAACAGGCCGCGGTGGTGGGTGCTGGTGAGGTCCCAGAGCAGATGTGTCTTAGCCCGGCTTTTTTTTTTTTTTGGCCTTGCCCTGGTGGGAATAGCTGCACCCTCCAAATACAGACCCTGGTATTGCCCCACAACATCTCCCTTTTGGTGCCACCGTGCTCGCCCAGCCTCTGGTGCACCCATATCTCTCATGCCCGGTCCTCTCTGCAGGCAGGGGGTGATGCGTGGGCTCAGGTCAGGGTCTCGGCTGCGTTCGTTAACCGTCCTGCCTCCCCGGTTTCTCTCCTCTGTGACACGCAGGCAGCTGTGTCTACTTCTGAACGCAGAAAACATCTTCCACTCCATGGCAGACATACTCCTTCGGGAAGAGGACCTCAAGTTCGCCTCTACCATGGTCCACACCCTGAACACCATCCTGCTGACGTCCTCCGAGCTCTTCCAGCTGAGGAACCAACTGAAGGACCTGAAGACCCCGGTATGGGCAGCGGGAGCAGGCTTAGCTGCCGAGGGGGACGTAGTGGGGGTGGCGGGGACGTGGGAGCCACCTGGGGACATGTCTTGTTGCTCAGTCCCCATCTGGCAGGTCCCAGGGCTGGAGCTCGGGTACCCGGGGCAGCCCCTTCATTCCTCCGCTCCTCAGGAGCTGAGGGGGAGCTTGGAGGACGTGCCCAACTCTTGCTTTGTTCCCCCGGGATGGGAACGGGCTCCCCAAACCCCCGAGCAGCTGCCGGCTCCCTCCCTTCAACCCGACACGGGCCAGGGGACAGGTGACAGCAGGAGCAGAGCCCCCCGGTCCCTCAGCTGTCCCTGCCAGGAACGTGCTGGCGGGGTTTGCCGAGCAGCTGCCACCAACACCAGTGACATCCAAGCAAGGCGGGGAGAAGGAGGAAGACTTCTCCTCCTCCTCATGCTGAAGGCCAGCGATGCCTTGGGGGATCAGTCATGTCCTGCGGTGGATGCGGCAGCCCCGAGGGCCACGCCGTCACGCTGCCACCCTAAAACCCGACTGGTCTCCACCTCCCGAGGCTGGTGGCCTCATGCCAGTGCCAAGTGGACTTGGTGGGTCCAGAAACATCCCTTCGTGTCTCGGTGGCACTTGCCGGCCCGGCGGGTTTGGCGTCGGAGACCCGGGGCTCTCAAGTGCCACATCCTTGCTCCCGCTGGTGACCTGACCCCGATGCCTCTCTCTTTTCCCAGGAAAGCCGTAACCTCTTCTGCTGCCTGTACCGGTCCTGGTGTCACAACCCGGTGACAACCGTGTCCCTCTGCTTCCTTACCCAGAACTACAAGCACGCCTACGACCTCATCCAGAAATTGTATCCTTTGGGGGTTTTTCTGCGAGGCCGATGACCGGGCTGACCCCTCGGTCCCTCTGTGGCCACCAAGGTCACCCTGTGGGCCAGCCCAGCCTCCTGCCTGCAGCCCATCATTACCGGGGCGGTGTCCCCGCCATGCGAGGGCAGGGCAAGCCCCGTGCTGGGTGCGCGCCAGCTCCCTTCCCCGTGTGTCATCCTTATGTTTTTGCGGCGTAGAAAGAGGAAAGCGCGCGCTGGCTGAGCCCTGACCTTCCCCTGCCAGGGGAGGGGAGGCTCCTCAGCATCCTCTTCCTCCCAGGAAGATGAAGGCTTTGGCCTCCCGGCCCCATGAGGGGCGGGCAGCGCCCGGCGCGGTGCGGTTCCCGGTGAGCTCACCGCCTGCCTGGAGCAGAATGATGCTTTTCGTGTGCTTGGCAAACCCTGAGTAGTTTTTCCATATGAAGAAGCTTAATAACGCGCTTTGGGTCCCCTTCCCGGCGCGTGCCGGCGTTTCTCCTCGCTCGGTATCGCCTTTGCGCCCCGGAGGGTAAAAGCGAGCGTCCTGCCTTGCGCTGTCGTCCCTGCCTGCTCTCCGGCAAGGCAAGCTGCCGGCTTTTTGGGCAGCCTGCCTTTTCCCCACCGCCATCCCTGCCCGCTCGTCCTGTTTCCATCCATGGTCCCTTGGCCACCCCGCAGACCTTTCAGCCCTGCCTGCGCGCAAGCCCTGCCCGTTCCCTGCCTGCTGGCTTCCCGCGGGAGCCGTTGGACGCGGGGAGAGGTTGGCAGAGCCGCCGTCCGCGCCGGGCATCGCCCGGGCGAGCCATCTGCTGCTGCCGGGCCACCCTTTTCCAAGGTGACATCCTTAACGGCCGCATCCAGCGGGGATCTGGAGGTGACCGTAGATTTCCTCACCG
Organism: Pluvialis apricaria; assembly: GCA_017639485.1. NCBI lineage: Eukaryota > Metazoa > Chordata > Aves > Charadriiformes > Charadriidae > Pluvialis > Pluvialis apricaria. The sequence goes on along the minus strand of CM030018.1, from coordinate 21,998,852 downwards.
AGGTGGACAAGCTGGTGCAGCTCATCGAGTGCCCCATATTCACATGTAAGGAGGAAACCCCTGCGTGCGTGCATGCGTGTGTGTGTGTGTGTGTGTGTGTCCCTCCCCTCCCCGCTCCTCCATCGCAAGCGGCAGCCGCCGCACGAATAAATAGAGCAGAAGTTATGAGACTTCTTGCCGGGAGGTTTGCCCAGCGCTGGAAGCTGCCCGCCGGGGACTGGCAGCACTGGGGGGGAGCAGCTCGCCCCCCGCCCCCTTACCCCCGTAGATATAGGTTAAGGGAGCGAGCGGCGCTGGCACCGAACAAAGGGACGGGGGAAGGATGGGGGGGGAGCCTGGACCAGGCTGAGCATCTCCAGGGTGGGGGCCGCGAGGTAGGGTGTCAGGTGGGGGGAGCCATGTGTGCCACCTTCGGAGGCACGGGGGTGGCATCGTGGGTGCTGCCGGGGCCCTTAGCAAGAAAAAAAAAAAAAAAGGGGGGGGGGGGGGGGGGGGGAGGGGGGGTTTTTTTTCTGGAAATGGAGAATTAAAGCCCTAAAAAATCCAGAGCTTTTTCTCTCTCCGGTTCTGGCCCCCGCCCAGCCCCAGCAGTGGCCAGGGGCTCGGGGATGTGGCGGTGGGAGCTGGGACGTGGCAGGGTGACCTGTGGCTGCCGGGGGGGGGGGGTGTTTCTCGTGGTGGCATTGAGCCCCCCTGGAGGCGGGCATTGAGGGCACTGGGAAATGTCCTGGAAAGGACTCGGCAGGAGGAACTTGTATAGGTCCAGGGCTGGAGAATATCTGGGGGAAGAGCGTTAGAGCAGCCAGGCAGTGGAGATGAGAGGTGGCCCTCTGTCACGCTCCCTCCCGTGGTGCCCTGTGCCTCATCCCGAGGATGACTGTCCCACCATGCGAGGCGCCCACACGTCTCTGGTGGTTTTCCACAGCCCCAAACTATTCTTTGAAGGTTCCCCACCCCGCTCACCTTAATCTCCAAGTCTCGGGGTGGGGTGCAGACGTGTCCCCAATCGAGCAGCATCCCTGGGCGTGGGTCCCTTTGCAGGGAGACACCCGAGGTGGTAGTGGCAACCAGGAGGTGAGATGCTGGGACAGGAACCCTCTGGGCTGCCCCAGGTGGGACCTCGGTTGTCTGTAGGGCTCTGGAAGACCCTTCCACCCCTGAGCACCACGAGGGATGGAGCAGGAGGGTGGTTTCCCCTCTGCTGAGTAACACCAAAGCTCGACGCATGTAACCATGTGAGATGGAGCTAAGCGGAGGGGATCCCAGCTCTCACCTCACGCTCCGAAGGGAGGGTGTTTCTGCTAATTCTGCAGAAGCTGAGGAGCAATCTCACGTTGCACGTGTGTCCTCCGGCAGACAGCGCGGACGGGCTCGGGGCTGAGCGGCGGCAGGGACGGGAGAGTGGGGAGCTGCCGCCCCCTTCCCCAGCTGGCGTCTTGGGGGGGGGCTGTGGGGAGGAGAGGGGCTTCTGGCCTGCGGGGGACACAAAGATGGACGAGTTAATGGAAGGGGAGAGGGGCTGCTGGTGCCGTGTGGGTGCCCCCGCGGTGGGCCGGCAGAGGCTTCCAGCCTCCCCAGGACCACCAAATGGGTTGGGAGGAACCTGCAATGGAGGCTGGCAGCGAAATGCACGTTTTTAGCCGCCTCCCCATCCTCTTCCTCTCCTTTTCCAGATCTCCGCCTGCAGCTGCTGGACGTGAAGAACAACCCCTACCTGATCAAGGCTCTCTACGGCCTGCTGATGCTGCTGCCCCAGAGCAGCGCCTTCCAGCTCCTCTCCCACCGCCTGCAGTGCGTGCCCAACCCCGAGCTCATGCAGACAGCGTAAGTGCCGCAGGGATGGAGCTCTGACGGACCCCCCCCCCCCCAACCCCATCCCAGCATCGGCATCGGGGTCGGACACCCCGTTCCCCCCCGCCACCGCCGAGCATCCCACGCCATCCCGGGCACTTCTTTTCGCCCCCTCGGCTCCTTTTGTGGCCGCCGCTGCTCCTTGCCCCGTGGCCGGGAGCGTTGGCTCCGGGGGGGTTTTTGTGTCTATATTTGGTAACCCTGGGAGGGCTGTGCCTCATCCACAGGCATTTGGCATCCGGGATGGAAAATTTCACTTGTGAGGTCGCTATGGAAACCAGCAGAGCCGGGAAGGAGGTTTACGGAGAGAAACGCCGGGCAGCCGGGCTGGGGTGGGGGGGGGGTTGCTCCCAAAGCGTGTGTGTGTCTGTCTGTCCCCCTCAAAGCCCCCGGACAGCCTTCATGGCACCCAAAAGGACCCCGTGCACGCTCGGGGTTTGCTCCTCCATCCCCGTGGCCTTCGGGGAGGCGTGAGCAGCCATGTGCAAGGGTGGCATCTCCCTGGGGAGCATCCGAAATCCTCCTGTTCCCTCCCCAGGGGCGCTGCCCGCCCGGTGGTGGGATTTGCTCTCCAACCCTGGGCTAATGAGCGCGATTGAGGAGTTTTTTGGGGGGGGGGGGGGGGGGGGTGCGGTGTTGATGATAAAGCTTGGCTCTGCCTTCGCAAAGCGCTGGGAACAAAAAGAAGAGCTCCCAGGATGGGCAGGTTTGGGAATTAACCCCCCCCACCCCTGCAACCGCCACCACCGCTCCTTTTAACAGCTCCCCTGGATTGGTTTTTATCCCTCGGAGCCTCCGGCGCTGAGCTCGTCCCCACAACCCGGCACTGATTTTTAAGTATAGAGGCGGGGAGGGGGTGGCCTGCATGTGCTTCTTTCACTCCCTTTCCCCCCCCCCCCACCCCGACCCCACCTCAGCCCCGGCAGCGGAGGGGGGTTTGGTTTTTTTTTTTTTTATGTTTTCCGAGCAAGCGGAGCTGTCAGAGACGGCCTGAGCCATCTGATTAACTCTGACCTACATTCCTTCGAACACCGAAGCCGGCTTTCATAACAGCCCAGCCCCAGCTGCCCCCCACCCCGACACCCCCCCCCCACCTCCCGCCCCATGGCAGGGGTGATGCCGGGACCAAAGAACCGCCTGCCATCCTCCCGTGAGCTCCCCCGTGTCCCCTAACGGGTGGCCCGTGGCTGGTCCCCCCTTCTCCATCACTTGGGGACACCTCGGAGGGATGAGCGCCCACGGCTGGAGCCCCGGGGAGCCCACAAATGGGGCTTTCGCCCCATTTGTGGGCTCCCCGGGGCTCCAGCCGTGGGCGCTCATCCCCCGGGGTTGTCCCCGCTGCCACCAACCCTCCTCTGTGCACGTGGCTATTTATTTTTGGGGCTTGATGGTAAAACCGGGCAGGGAAACTGAGGCAACATCTCGCTGCTTTTGGCTGGAATGGGTCGGGGATGTGAAGAAGTGGGGGGAAGCATCTGTATCGGAGGGATTCAACCTGTGGGGTCAGGCTGCTGCGGCAGACATCCCCGCTGTCTCGTCCCAGGATTTTTTGGGCTCCACCTCGTGCCTTTAGGGGAGAGAAACGCGTCTTTGGGGGTGTTTGGTGGGGCACCAGCATCACTGGGATGTGCTGCTTCGGGAGGAGCCCGCGGTGCCGCCCGTGATGGATACCCGCGGGTACGGGCATCATCTCCTGCCCTCACTTTCTGCTTCCCTCCCCTACCCCGCAGGGACAACACCAAACCCAGCGCCGGCTTCAAGAGGGCGTCAGCCTCCAACATCGACTACACGGAGCTGCTGCAGCACTTTGAGAAGGTCCAAAACAAGCACCTGGAAGCGCGGCACCAACGAGCCGGGCGGGCAGAGCAGCTGGACCGGCGAGTGGTCCTCTGAGCATCCCCCGCGGCAGCCCGCGGGCGCGCACGGTTGCTGGGGCAGGGACCAGGGGACCGCGGACCAAGGGGACAGGGACACCGGTTGCTGGCCGCCGGAGGATGTGGTGGGTTTAATGGCAGAGGGAGACGGGCGAGGGGCTGGGCGCGGGGTTGGTTTTCCACCCCGCTGCGCGCGTGTGTGATGGTGGCTTCTCCCACGGGCGATGCGGGGACGTGGGGAAAGGGTTGTAGGAGAGGACCAGGGCAAAAGCGCTTCGTCTTCTCTTGCAATAGGGCGAGGAAACTCCCCTTTGCTTTGCTAATGCCTTCCCCGTGACTGTCAGCTGAGCGCCCAACCTCCTGCCAGCGAGACCGGAGGGGAAGGGAAGATGGGAGCAACCCCTGGCCTCCTGCCCTGGAAAAACAAGGACGCGGGGCCGCCGGCCGCCTCTCACCACCCTCCGGCTCTGCAGCCGTGCCGGAGGCTGCCGGCGGCATCTCACCCTGGGGATTCACACTCCTGTGCGTGGCACTCAGCCCCTTCCCCGCATCCACGCACCCTCCCCGAACCCCCAGCGCTTGGGCACGGATGGCGCCGCAGCCTTAACTCCCACAGCGTGGGGAGGAGGGGGGTGCGGCGGAGACCCCCATCGCACCCGACCCCAAACTGGGATTCGTTGTTCCTACGTTAAGCTCCCCACGATAAAAATAAACGAGCGATGCAGAGCAGCCCGTTCCTGGTAGCTGGGCTCCCCATCCTCGTGGATCCGGCCCCGAGGGGAGCCCAAAACCCCGCACGGGCAGAGGGATGGCACGGAGCATCATGCTCGACCCCCCCCCCGAGCCCCGCGCTGGCCCAGCCCTGCCACGTTGGCTCGCCGGCGAGCGGGGCTTCTCCGCCTGCTCCTCTTCCCAGCAGGAAAAAAAAAAAAAACACCACCACCACCGCCGCCGCCGCCACCGAAATTCTTCCAGGCCACGGTCATGAAACCGCAGCGCGGTGACAGGCATTTTCCTGGCCCCGAGCAGCCGCCGGCGCTGCCTTCGCCCCATCCCTCGGCGCCGAGGGACCGTCACCGCAGGCGTGTGTTGGGCTGCCACGGTTTTGAGGGGGGCGGGGGGTGGTGGGGTCATCGCTGCATCTTTGGTGCGTTTGAGAGCCTCACCTGATCCTGGGGAAAAGTCGGGGGGGGGGGTTGGAGGAATTTCTGGCGTTTTTACGGCTCCTGGCCTCTTTACAGCGGAGCCGGGCTCTGGCAGCGGGTTTCCCCCAACAGCCCCGCACCGGCGCTGCTTTGGCCGGGATAAAGACATTCCTGTCATTCCCGGGAAAGGGCTTTCCAAACCCGGTCACGGCGGGTTAATTTTAACAGCCAACCCTTTAGGATGGGCGAGAGCAGTGGCTTCCCCAGCCCATCAACCGCTCGGGGTGGCCGGAGGGGGTGTCCCTGTTCCCTGTCCCCAACCGATGCTGCTGGGACATGGGCGGCGTGGGCCGGTGCTGCTGCCGGTGGCAGGGCTGTGCCCATCGCTCCTGCCGGCCTCGCTGCCTCCGAGCGGCCTCTTTCCATGCCAAGGGACGGAGTTTACGGCGAGAAATTCCAGCCGGCTGCCGGAGCGCCGAGCCGTAATCGTTTCCTTATGGGTGGTTCTTGACCAGCGCCGGCCAGAGCGGCGCAGTGCCGCCGGGGCAGCACCGCCGGGGCATCGGGGCTGCTGTGCCGGCAGGCGGGGGCCGGGGCAGCTCGGGCTGAGCATCGTTTCCCCTCGAGGTGCAGCGAGGTGCGTCGGGGCTCAGCCTGGCTGCCCCCAGCCCCAGATCCCGAGGGACCCCGGGATGGCTACGGCGGGGAGGCGACGGGCTCGTCTGCTGGGGGGCCGCACGTTTCCCACGGCTCTCTGGTAGTCAAGTGCCCTAAAGCCGTGTCCGAGCTGCCGTATGATCACACCGGAGGGCGTTAAACTGCCGCCTGCGCCGAGGCGATGCCCCGCAGCACACCGAGCCGTGCGCCTTCCCCAGGTGAGGAAGGCAGCGGGGCTCAAATGAGCCCCCGAGAGGGGCGAAACCGAGCCCTGGCCTGGAGACAGCATCCCCCCGGCATCTCCAGGGCTCCGGGGGGTGCTCCTCAGCACCCCATGGCCGTGCTGCTGCTGACCCCAGGCCCGACATCCCTCCGCGCACATGGCTCCTCACCCGACACGCCGAGAGCATCCTTTTGGGGGCTTCTGCTGCTCAGTGAGCAAACCCCGGTGCTGCCCCCACCAGCGGAGCTGCACCCCAATATCAGCATCTTCAAGCATCCCCCGGGGCTCCCCACCTGACACCCCAAGAGCATCCTTTTGGGGGTCTTCCACGGCTCGGTGACCAAACCCCGGTGCTGCCGCCACCAGCGGAGCTGCACTCCAGTGTCAGCATCCCCAGGCATCCCCCGGGGATCCCCACCTGACACCCCAAGAGCATCTTTTGGGGGTCTTCCACGGCTCGGTGACCAAACCCCGGTGCTGCCGCCACCAGTGGAGCTGCACCCCGGTCCCAGCATCCTCAGGCACCCCCCGGGGCTCCCCACCCGACACCCCAAGAGCATCCTTTGGGGTTTCCTACACCCCTCGGTGAGCAAACCCCGGTGCAGCCCCCACCAGCAGGGCTCCCCCAAGGCCTCAGCATCCCCAAGCACCCCCCGGGGCTCCCTCCGGTGCAGCCCCCGGAGCATCCCCGAGCGGGGGGGCTCCCCTGGGTCCCGGCATCCCGGCGCATCCTCTGCCAACCCCCCCAAAAAAAACCCCTTCCCAGCCCCGTGTGTGTGTGTGTGTGTGATTCCCGTCCCCCCCCCCCCCCCCCCCCCCCCGCGGCGGGCGGCGCATGTGCCGCGCAAATCCCGCCCCGCTCCGCCCCCACCACCGCCGCCGCCCCCGGGGGGGGGCGCCGCTCTCCGCGCCCCACTCCGGTTCCCCGCACCGCTCCGCGCCCCGTTCCGCTTCTCGGGGAAGAGCGGGGGGGGGGGGGGACCGGAGGGGTGGGGGTTGCGGAGAGCGGCCGTTCCGCTCAGCCCCCGGGGGAAAGCGGGAGTGGGGTGGGTGGGTGGTGGGTGGTGGTGGTGGTGGGGGCGATGCACCGTACCGCGCCCCGCCCGGCCCCCCCCGCCGCTCCGCCGCCCCACCGCCACCGCCGCCCGGGCGCCGCCCGCCCCCCCGCCGCCGCCGCTGAGCCTGGCCCGCCGCCGCGGCCTCCCCCGGCGGCGCCGCCCGCCCCGGGCTGCCGCAGCGCCGCGATGGAGACGGCGGAGAAGGAGTGCGGAGCCCTCGGCGGCCTCTTCCAAGCCATCATCAACGATATGAAGGTAGGGATAACCCCCCCCGCCCCCGCCGCCGCCTCCCCACCCCCCCCCCCCCCTTCACACACACACACCACCGCCACCCCCGCCACCGGGCAGCCTCCCGGGGGACCCACCCGGATCCCGGCGGAGGGGAGCGGGGGTTCCGCCGTGCAGCCCCCGAGCTGGGCATCGCCACCCCGACGCGGGATCGGCCCCGCGGAGGGGGTGTCGGAGCCCCCCACACCAATCCCGTGTCGGGTATCGGAGCCCCGCGTCGGGTTATTGGAGCCCCACATCAGCCCCACGTTGGGTGTCGGAGCCCCGCGTCGGGTTATTGGAGCCCCACATCAGCCCCACATTGGGTGTCGGAGCCCCACGTCGGGTTATTGGAGCCCCACATCAGCCCCACGTTGGGTGTCGGAGCCCCACGTCGGGTTATTGGAGCCCCACATCAGCCCCACGTTGGCTGTCGGAGCCCCACGTTGGGTTATTGGAGCCCCACATCAGCCCCACGTTGGGTGTCGGAGCCCCACGTTGGGTTATTGGAGCCCCACATCAGCCCCACGTCGGGTATCGGAGCCCCACGTCGGGTATCGGAGCCCCACATCGGGTATCAGCACCCCACATCAGCCCCACGTCAGGTATCAGAGCCCCACATCCACCCCATGTCATGTATCGGAGCCCCACATCGGGTATCGGAGCCCCACATCAGCCCCACGTCAGGTATTGGAGCCCCCCACATAGGGTATTGGAGCCCCACATCAACTGCACGTCGGGTATCAAAGCCCCACATCAGGGACTGGAGCCCAGCGCTGGGTGTCAGAAGCCCCACACCGACCCCATATTGGGCATGGGGGGGGAGTGGGGGGCGAGGTAGGGGGTGCTGCACTGGGAATCAGACCCCATGCTGGGGGTCGTAGCCCCGTATCCATCACCCGGTATCGGAGCCCTATGTCAGGTATCGCAGCCCCGTATCAGCCCCGAATCCGTCACTGAGTGTCGGAGCCCCATATCGGGTACCGGAGCCTCATATCAGCCCCGTATCACCTCCGAATCTGTCACCAGCTACTGGAGCCCCATGTTGGGTACCGGAGCCTCGTATCAGCCCTGTATCCGTCACCGGGTACCGGAGCCCCGTATCACCCCCATATCCATCACTGGGTACCGGAGCCCCGTATCACCCCCATATCCATCACTGGGTACCGGAGCCCCGTATCACCCCCGTATCCGTCACCGGGTACCGGAGCCCCGTATCACCCCCATATCCATCACCGGGTACCGGAGCCCCGTATCACCCCCGTATCCATCACTGGGTACCGGAGCCCCGTATCACCCCCGTATCCGTCACCGGGTACCGGAGCCCCACATTGGGTATCGCAGACCGGGCATGGCTGCCCCATATCGGGTACCGCGGGCCCCACGGTCGGGCATGGCTGCCCTTTCGGGGCATCGCGTTGCCCCCCCACCCCCACCCCCCGCTCCCCCAGCTTGCATTTTTGCCGGAGCCACCGGGGTCTGCACCAACGGAACAAAAAGGTGTCCGTGTCCCCCGTCCCCCCCTCCCCGGCTCCTCGCTCCCGTTTCCCAGCCTGGGGAGGGGACATCGCCTCCGCCCTCCCTGGGAGCAGGATGGGGCCGTGTTTAGGAAAAAAAAAAAAAAAAAAAAGCCTTTTTGTTGTTTATTTTCATTAAAAAAAAAAAAATTTATATATATATATATATATAAAAATGCCGAAGGGCATTTTTGGCTGGGGGCTGAGCGGGGAGGAGGGGACCAGCCGGATTTCTTCACCTCGGGGGGGGGGGGGGGGGCCAAAATTCCCACTGCCGGCCCCGGCGTTGGGGTTTAGCCCCAGTCGTTTTCGGGAGGCAAAAGCTCTCCTCCTCCTCCTCCTCCTCCTCCTCTTCCTCTCTTCTTGCTGCAGCCCAGTCCAGACAATGCTGTCATTGCCAAAGCAGGGGAGGGGAGGGGGGGGGGGGGATAAAAAAAAAAAAAAAAATAAAAGCTTTGCTGAGGAGATTAACCCCTTCGAGGGGTGGCAGTGGCTCCGCGGGCCGGATTCTGGCTCGGGGCTGGGAAAAAAAGCCCTCGAGGGACACAATCCCGGCTCCCCCCAGGCATCAGCCCCGGGGCAGTGGGGGGCCAAGGGCTGCTGGGGTGATCAGGGACCCCCCCCCCTCCCCAAAACGCCTTCACCGCAGCCACCCCCCCCTCCCTCCTGGCAGCCCGGCAGAGCCCCACACCCCCAGGGTGGAGGTGGGGGCAGCCCGTGCCTCAGTTTCCCCATTTTCCCTCTCTGCGGCGGGGGCGAGGAGCCAGCCCGGAGCCCCTCACCGTGGCGTCGTGCCTGAGGGGACCAGGCTGGATTCATTTTCGGGCCATTCGTAGGTGGGAAAGATGAGAAAAACGATAATAAAAAGGCAGAAAAAAGCCCCGTGACGCTCAGCTCGTGCCCTGCACGGCCCCGGTGGCCCCTAAAGGTGCATTGTCCCCGTCCCCTGTCCCCATCTCCCAACCACGTGGGTGTCGCGGCGCGGGCACTGGGGGACAGGGAAAAATAGTCCCCTGCCCATGGAGCTGGCGGTGCTCAACGGCAGCGATGCGCCCAGGGGCCCACGGCCGGGTCCCCCGCGCTGGGCACGGGTGCAAAGGGACCTTATTTTGGTGGCGGGTGGCTTTTCGGCACCCCTCGGCCTCCGTTGGGGAGGACTCGGGTAGCGAAGCCCGGCGGCAGTCCCCAAACCGGCGGTGTCCCCGAGCCGGCGTCATTCCTGATGCCTCTCTTCCAGCGTGCTCGCCGTCCCTGCGTGACCTTGGCATGTCCTTGTGCCCGTTGTCCTTGTCCCCATCCTCCTCCCACCTGGCTTCGTGGAGGGTTGGGGGCATCGTGGCTTGCCCCCTCGTTTTGGGGCAGCCTCCACTCGCCCTTCCCAAGGTGGCCGGGGGAAGGTGGCCCTGGGACAGTGGCCCTGCCCTCCGGCAATGACAGTCCCCGGGGACTCACGGCCCTGAGCCGGGGCGCTGCCACAAGTGGCACGTGAAGTGGCATCCTCAAACCCCGCCTTTGCTGGCTCGTGAGGAAATTGGGGCTTTCGTGGTCCCCAGAAAAACCAACGTTGGATTAGTCCTGTGCCCCCTCAGTGCAAACCGTGTCCCCAGAAGTGCCACCAAGCCAGGCTCATGGGGATGTGCGGTGACCCATGTACTGCAAAGACGGCTCCGGTGCCCGTGTCCCAGCCTGGTGGCCACCCCAGGGGGGGGTTTGCAAGCCCCCGCCGCTGTCATCAGATGATGGCACCAGGGTGGCCTCGCCAGGATGACAGCACTGGGACTTGGCCTCGCCGGGATGGCAGCACCAGCGTGGCCTCGCTCAGATGATGGTACCAGGATCGGTCTTGCTGGGATGGCTTTGCTGGGATGGTGGCAGTAGGACCAGCCTCACCGGGATGGCACCAGGATGGCCTCGCCAGGATGGTGGCACCTGGATAACCACACCAGGACTGGCTGTGCCAGGCTGGCACTGGGATGGCCTCCCCAAGAGGGCACCAGGATTAACCTCACCAGGACAACACTGACTGGCCTCACTGGGATGGTGGCACTGGGATGACCTCACCGTATGGTGGCACCAGGATTAGCCTTGCTGGGATGGCACTGGAACTGGCATTACTGGGACTGACCTCGCTGGGATGGCACCAGGATGGTCTTACCGGGACTGGCCTCTTCCAAGACACCACTGGGACTGGTCTTGCCAGGACTGGCCTCACTGGGACAGCACTGGGATGGCCTCGTTGGGATGGCGGCACCGGGACAGCACTGGGATGGCATCAGGATGGCCTGGCCAGGATGGCACTAGGGTGGCTTCCCTGGGACGGCACCGGGGTGGCCTCCTCAGCACCTGTGGCCTGTCCATGTCCCCACGCAACCACCCCATTCTGGGCTGGGGGGACCCTGGACCTCCCCTCCTTCCCCACCGGTCCTCGTGGGCTCAGGGGAGCTGGGGGCTGGGGCCCTCCACCATGGGGGTTTTGGCCATCGCTGCCGGTTTGGCCATCGCTGCTTTGGCCGGGATCTCAAAGCTCTCCTGTGCGCCAGCTCCTTTCCTCCCCTCAGATTTCCAAACCCATAACACTGCCTTCACCCCTTTGAGGAAGAAGAGGAGGTCACCCAAATTCCCGAGGTCTCCACGGTCTACCATGTTGGGTGGCCGGACTGGAGAAGGAAAAAAAAAGCCCTGAGGGGAAAAGGGTTGTGCTCAGCCTTTATTAGCCATCCGAGAAGCCACACCTAGCCAGGCATGGCCACCGCGCTGCCCCATCTCTCTGTGACGGTGAAGGAGAGAATTGTCCTGCCCCGGGGAGGGGGCGCAGGGGGTTGAGGGGCTCCGGCTGTCACTGTCCCGTTCCTTCCTTGCAGAGCTCCTACCCCATCTGGGAGGATTTCAACTCGAAGGCCACCAAGCTGCACTCCCAGCTCAGGTGAGTGGCCGGGGGTGGGACAGGGGACACCTCGCCACGTCCCCGTGGACACATCCCGCGGTGCCCAGCGCCCGCTGAGCTCCCCCCTCGCTCTCTCCGTCCCAGGACCACGGTGCTGGCCGCAGTCGCCTTCCTGGATGCCTTCCAGAAAGTGGCCGACATGGCCACCAACACCCGAGGTAAGGTCCTCCCCACCCAGGGCTGGGTGTCCCCGGGCCTGGCCGGGCAGGGGGACAGCTGGCGAGTGTCCCCCGGGGGGGTGTCCCCTGCCCGTGTGGCTGGAGTGGGCTTCAAGCCGCAGCAGCACCGTCCGTGGAGACGCGTCCAGCGTGTCCCCACGCCGAGGTGGAGCATCCCCTGGGAAGCAGGGCTGGAAAGATGGGGTGCAGGTGAGGATGTGGAGCGGGGGGGGGGGGGGGCACCCATCCCATGGGGGTGCTGCTCCTCACCACCCATGGGTGCTCAGCCGGCATCTTCTGGTGGGGCTGGTTTGCTTGCAGGGAGATTTGGGGTGGCGCAGCGCCCCGCGCCGTCCTCCCCCCTCCCCCATCTCTACCCCCACAGACGTGGGGGCTGAGCTGCCCTCCTGGTGTCCCCTGTCCCCTGCACCCACCTGGGGGGGGCTCTGGGGACGGGGAATTAGGTGGAGGGAGAAGATGCGGGAGCCCCCCACGCTCCGCTGCTGGGGGGGGGGAACCCAACCCCTGACCCACGGCGTGAAGAGCTGAGGCTGTAGGTAGGGCCCCCCAACCCCAACCCCACGCTGCTATGGGGTGGGAGGTGTGGGGGGGTGTTGGACCCCCACCGGACCCTCTCCGGGTGTCCGCTGACGGCGAGGAGCCACTTCCCACCACTCGGCTTCTGCCAAGCAGATGGTCCCGGGCTGGTTTGCAGACTGGCGGCATCCAGGCCATCTGGAGCTGCGCGGGGAGGAGGAGGAGGAGGAGGAGGAGGAGGAGGAGGAGGAGGAGGCAGCAGCTTGAGCCGGGATCAGCTTTGCCTCCAAACCCACTGGCCCACTGCACCCGGGCGGGGGGGGAAGGGGAGGGATGCTGGCGACGGCACCGTGGGAGTTAGCATCACCCTGCGCTGGGGTGATGGCATCTTGGGGACACCCCCCCGGACATCCCTGCCTTGGGTTTTTTTTGGGTTGGGGTTTGGGTTTGGGGTTTGGGTTTGGGGTTTGGTTTTTTTTTTTTTTTTGGATCGGGGGAGGCAGAGCGGCGGCGTGGGGAAACTGAGGCGGGGGGGACCGGCCGGTGGCCTTGCACGCGGCGCGTGAGCGCGCGGGGAATCGGATTAGGAGCAGCAGGAGCCGGGATAAGAGCATTAGGAGTGGGATTAGGAGAATAACCCCGGCGCAGGAGGAGAAGGCCCTCGGGCTCCCCCATTTCTGTAGCACTGCGGGGCTCGGGGGGGCGCCCAAAACTCTTGCAAAGGGTGGGAGGTGTCACTGGAGGCTTTTTTTGGAGAGGGGGGGGGGGGGGGGGGAGAAAGGCAAAATATCCCTCCCTGGCCCCCACGCAGGGATTTCGGGTGGCTGCTTTCCCTGGGATTTGCCAGCGGCACTGCCACCGTGTGGCCATCCTTAGGCTTCAGAGTTAACAGCGGGTGCACCAAAAAAGGGACGCTCCTGCTTTCCGTTTGCTGGCAAATCCCCCCAGAGGGGAGCTCCGACCCCCTTTTTATCCACTCGGGACCGGGATCGGGATCGGGATTGTGCCTGGAGGTGGGGGGCCCGGCCCGGAGCTGGGGAGGGACGCGGGTCCCGGAGCTGTGTGCTGCCGGCTGGCCGGTTTCTCCAGCCGTGCCTGGCCGGCTGCGCGGTACCTCACCTCCTCCTTCCCTGGTGTCCCCCCAGTGCCGGATTTGAGACAAACTGGGAAAAACCAGGAGCAGCTTTTCATTTCGAAGCCGCGGGAAGGGATATTTAGTGTTTTATCTCTTAGAGTTAGTGGATGGTGATTTATTTATGTGGGAGGGGCGCAAAAAGGAGACATCCCTGACCCAAAGCATCTCCCAAGCCCAGCGCATCCCAGTGCTGGTCGTCCCCGCCGCAAGGCAGCCTGATCCCAGTATACAAACTGGGCTGGGACTGGGGTGGGGGGTTGTAAGCAGTGTTTTGACACACACACACACCCCCCCCCCGCCTGCCTCCAGGTGCCACCAGGGACATTGGCTCCGCGCTGACCCGCATGTGCATGCGGCACCGCAGCATCGAGGCCAAGCTCCGGCAGTTCACCAAGTAAGCGTGGCCGGGGGCACCGGTGACACGAGTTGCCCGGCCTCAGCCCTCCCTCTCCGCCGAAGGAGGAGATGCTGGATGTCGGCTGGGCCTGGGGAGGGGTGGGGGGCACAGCTTCCCCCCCCCCCCCCTCCATCCCGCTGTGGCTCCGGCGCTCTCCCACGCTCTCTGCCTCTCTCTCTCTCTCCTTTCTCCAGCGCCCTCATGGAGAGCCTGATAAACCCTTTGCAGGACAGGATTGAGGACTGGAAGAAAACTGCCAACCAGTTGGACAAGGACCACGCGAAAGGTAAGGGATGGATCTGTGCTGGTAGGGGGGGGGCTGCACGGGTTGATTTTAGGGGGGGGGGGGACTCCCCTCTGACAGCACTTCTGTGCCCCCCCAGAGTACAAGCGAGCCCGCCACGAGATCAAGAAAAAATCCTCCGACACCCTCAAGCTCCAGAAAAAGGCTCGCAAAGGTGAGGGGAGGGGGGGGGGATCTCCTGGGTTGGGGCTGGGGGCGGGGGGGGGTACACCTACCAACCCCTCCGTGACACCCCCCGGCGGGGGCAGGCAGCGTGGATGGGGTACCCCGGGATGGCGGGTACAGGGCGGGGGGGGTGTCCTGCTGCCCCCCGCCCCCACACACACCCCCTAGAAAGGGGGGTGCTGGCACGGCCCCCCCGGGGGGGGGGGGTGGCGGGGAGGCGGGGGGGCGCACGCCCCAGCCCTCGGCCTCTCTTCACACGTTTTCTCTGTCTCCTTCTCTCTCCCCTCCCCTCCACATCCTTCCCGTAGAGCTGCTCGGTAAGTGAACCGCTGGTGTCACACACACACCCACCCCCCCCCCCCAACTCCGGTCCCCTCTCTGCTTCCTCATCTGCTCCCCCTCCCCGGTGTCCACCCCCCCCCCCCCCCACGGGGGCTGGGGGCCACCTCCGTCCGTCCGTCTGTCCGTCCAGCCGCTCCCTGCGCTCCACCCCCCCCCCCCCTGCTTTTAGCTTAGCTTACACCCCACGCCCCGGGGCGATGCCGGCCCCACCGCGGTGGCACCCCGGGGGGTCCCCTGGTCCCCAGCGCCAGCGATGGGGACGGGGTGGCGAAGGAGCCCCCCCCCCCCCCCCCCCCCCCTCACCTCCCTGGGGCTGCCAGAGGGTGAGGGGGCTCCCGGACCCTCCTGGTGTACGGGCACGGGGTGGGACCCCATGGTACCCGCTGGGGCGTGAGGATGGGGTGATGGGGGTGGCCTTGGCTTGGCCATGGGACCCCCAGCAGATTTGGGGGGGGGTGGGGGGGGGAGGGGGATGTCAGGGGAGCCTGGTGGTGATGGTACCCCCCCCCGTCTCACAGGGAAGGGGGACCTGCAGCCCCAGCTGGACAACGCGCTGCAGGACGTCAACGACATGTACCTGCTGCTGGAGGAGACGGAGAAGCAGGCGGTCCGCAAAGCCCTCATCGAGGAGCGGGGGCGCTTCTGCACCTTCATCACCTTCCTGCAGCCCGTGGTGGTGAGCGCCGCGGGGGGGGGGGTGTTATTGGGGGTGTGGGGGGGGGGGGGTTGCTGGTACCCGCTGGGTGCTGATGCTCCCCCTTGTGTGGCCGCAGAACGGGGAGCTCACCATGCTGGGGGAGATCACCCACCTGCAGGGCATCATCGAGGACCTGGTGGTGCTCACGGCCGAGCCCCACAAGCTGCCCCCCGCCAGCGAGCAGGTCGGTGGGGAGAAAGGGAGGGGGTTGGAGGCGGGGGGGGGAGCATCTTTGGCGGGGGTTAAACCCCTTTCTTCCTGCAGGTGATCAAGGACCTGAAGGGCTCTGACTACAGCTGGTCCTACCAGACCCCCCCCGTCCTCGCCCAGCAGCTCCAGCTCCCGCAAGTCCAGTATGTGCAGGTATGTTGCGGGGGACTGGGGGGGGGGCTCCATGCCTAACACTGCTGGGAAACCCTTCATTAACCCCGCGATGGGGCAGGGGGGGGGGCTAATGATGCTTACGGCCCTTAGGGATGCACGTCAGCCTCCACGTGTCCGTGTGGCCAACTGGTCCCCAGTAATGTGGAGGAACTGGTCTTGGTGCACTTGGCATGGCCGCGGGGTCGGGGCTGGTGGACCTACGGGGCCTGGCACGTGCCCCCCTCCTCCGGTTTTGGGGACGGTGTGAGGGTTTGAGGGGGCAGACGTGTCCCCTTTGCCGTGTGTCCCCTGCCAAGGATGGGCCGTGTGCCTCAGTGTCCCCAGGCCGGGGTGTGGGGCAGGGGACCCCCTCCGCCTCCGAACCTCCGTCTTAAACTCTCTTTTCCTTCCTTTGTCCTCCCTGCCGGCGTGTCCCCGTCCCCCCCCCCCCCGGCGCCCCCCCAGCAGCGTTAGCAGTGCCAAGGGTGGCGTGGCGTGGCCCGGCGGGGCTCAGACCTGCTCACCCAGTTCCACCTATCGCTACCGCAGCCTGGCGCAGCCCCCCGCCGCCGCCACCCGCCTCTCCAGCGTCTCCTCCCACGACTCCGGCTTCATCTCCCAGGACGCCACTTACTCCAAACCGCCTTCCCCCATGCCCTCGGACATCACTAGCCAGGTACGGGGGGGGGGGGGAAATCAGTGCCTGCCTCCCCCCACCCTGTGCCTCAGTTTTCCCCTTCTGTAGAATGGGTGGGTGCTGCGGGCTGCAGCCCAGTGTAGAGGTGGCGGGAGCCCCCCCCCAGGTGCGTTTCCAGGAGATAAATAATGGGAATACTGGGGGATGCCAGCCCTGCTCGGGGACATCACCAGCCATGGTGCGGAGAAACCCCATCTATGACCGCCCCCCCGCCCCTCAGGGCTAGGGCACAGGTATCCCCCCTCGTGCCAAGGGAAGAGGGTATATCCCAGTCGCCCCAGCCCCGTAACACCCAGTTTGTACCAGTCCCCCAGCAGGCAGCATGAAGCAAAGCTTCCCCTTCACCCTGCGTCCTTCCCAGTGCCCTGGGACCCCCCCCCGGCACCCCCCGGGAGCTGCCGATGCCTCCTTGCCGGCTGTGCCACCGGGCCGCCTGGCACTGCCAGCACCGCGTCGGCATGCCCCACGCTAACCCGGCGTTGCCGACCCAGAACTGCTCGCGGCATGAGACCCCCCCCGCCCCCCGTGGCTGTGGGGACCGTCCCCGGCTCCCCAAAATGAGTGTTGGCTCGGCAGGGCTTGGGGTGAGCGGGGAGGAAGGTTTGGGCTGAGCATCCCGGCTTCCCCCCCCTGCCGGCATCACCACCGCCTCTGCCACCCGCTGCTGCCGGGTCGGCTCCTGCTCGCCGTCCCGCATCTGCTGGGAGGGGGGGGGGGGGGGTGGTCTGGTTTGGCTGGGGCGGCCGTGGGGTGCTGCTCTAACGCGGGGTCATGGCCCTGCTTGCTAACCGCCTCTTCTCTCCCTCTCCGGCCCACGCCTTGGCCTGCCGGCACGGCAGAAGTCCTCCAGCTCGGCGTCCTCGGAGGCCTCCGAAACCTGCCAGTCGGTTAGCGAGTGCAGCTCCCCCACCTCGGTTAGTTCTCGCCCCGCCGCGGGCCGGGGGGGAAGGTGAAGCCTTCAGCAGCAGCGCCCTCCTCTTCCTCTCCTCCCCCCTGTCCCACCGCGGCTGCATTTCACACGTGGGCCCCCCCACATCTCGCGGCGTTCAGCCCCCCCCCCCAGATCCCCCTTATCCCACCCCCAACCCGGGCAGCACCCGTGGCTCAGGGGGACGGTGACGTTGGTGCGTGTCCCCTCCCGCCCTACCCCTCTTTCGGCTCCTGGCCCCGGTGTCACCGGCATCACCCCATGCCTTACCCATTGCAGGACTGGTCCAAGGCCAGCCCCTACGACCAACCGGTGGTCCCCACGCTGCAGCGGCGCAAGGACCGCGTGGAGCACCTGCGGGAAGCCGAGCTGGGCTCTCCCGCCGGCGGGTACCCGGGCATCGCCGGCGAGGATGCTCCCAGGCCCCGGATGTCACCGGCTACCATTGCCGCCAAGGTACCGGCTCTGGCGGGGAGAGCAGAGAGGTGGTGGGCTTTTGGGGGGGGTTCCCAAGAGAGGAACCAAGGGTGCTGACGGTGCCCCTTTGCCCCCACAGCATGGGGAGGAGGTGTCCCCCGCCGCCAGCGACCTGGCCATGGTTTTGACGCGGGGGCTGAGCCTGGAGCACCAGAAGAGCAGCCGGGACTCGCTGCAGTACTCCAGCGGCTACAGCACGCAGACCACCACCCCCTCCTGCTCCGAGGACACCATCCCTTCCCAAGGTACCTGCCCCCCCGCCAGCGAGGGGCACCTGGGGCCACCCAAAATGGCACCCGGAGAGGGGAAGAGGACAGCAGACCTTTGGTGGTCCTGGGGCACGTCTGCGTGCGCTGGGTGTCGGTAGCATCAGGCTGTGGTCACATCGCGGTGGGGCTGGTGGGGTGAAGATTTAATGTGTTTTAGGGTTTTGGCGTGCGGCACAAGCGTCGTGCCACGCAGTAGCCGCGAGGTTCCCTGGTTAGCTGGGTGTTAGTTGGGTCTTGATGGCTACGGTTGTGCCAGGCAGCGCAATAACAGGTAGCACCGCACGGAGTGGCGTTGGTTTGCAGTGATGTGTTTGTGGGCAGAGGTTGGGTACAGGCAAAGACGGTGGCAGATGGTCGGTGGTGGCAGCGGAGGTGCCACTGGTTGGAGATTGAGTAACCACAGGGACAGCGCTGTGCTGTGATTGTGTTGGCATGGTGATGGCTGAGTCGGTTGTGAGCACGTGATGGTGACGGCGGAGGTTGGCTGTGATCACGTGGTGATGGCGGTGGTTGTGATAGCGATGGCTGGGTTTGACTATGACCATGTGGTGGTGATAGTTGAGGCCCAGTTGTGATGGCCATGGCTGAGTTTGGTCGTGACCACGTTGTGCTGGCCAAGGCAGGGGCTGGTTGTGATCCCATTGCAATGATGACAGTTGGGTTTGGTTGTGATCTCAGTGTGATGGTTGGGCTTGATTTTGGTTGCCTTGTGATGGTGATGGTTGGGTTTGACTGTGGTGCCTTCTGCTGGTGATGGTTTGGTTTGATTATGGTTTCCTTCTGATGGTGATGGTTGGGCTTGATGGTGAGCATGTTGTGCCAGCAATGGTTGGGGCCAGTTGGGGTTGTGTTGCAATGGTGGCGTTTGAGTTCAGCTGTGGTCGTGCTTCGCCGGTGGTGGTCGGCACCGGCCGCGATTACATCGTGAAGGTGGTTGTTGGGCTTGGCAGTGCCAGCTGTGCCGCCAACCAGCCGCGCTGACCGTGCTGCCCCCCCTTCCCCAGGCTCTGACTACGACTGCTACTCAGTGAACGGCGACGTGGAGTGTGACCCCCAGAGCGACTTCGACAAGTCCTCCACCATCCCGCGCAACAGCAACATCGCCCAGAACTACCGGCGGATGATCCAGACCAAGCGTCCCGCCTCCACCGCCGGGCTGCCCACTGGCACCAACCTACCGGCCGGCACCACCCCGGGGGTGGCCACCATCCGCCGCACGCCCTCCACCAAACCCTCGGTCCGCCGTACCCTCTCCAACGCCGGTCCCATCCCCATCCGACCCCCCATCGTCCCCGTCAAGACCCCCACGGTGCCCGACTCCCCCGGCTACACTGGTCCCACGCGGGTGGGCAGCGAAGAGTGCGTCTTCTACGTCGACGACGCCTCGCCGAACCCCCTGGATTTTGCCAAAGCTTCGCCCAAGCGGCTGAGCCTTCCCAACACCGCCTGGGGTGGGGGTGCCATGGAGATCTCCGTCTACCCCGGGGCCGGCCAGCACCTCTCCGCCGAGGAAGAGGAGGACCAACAGTTGGCCGCCAACCGGCACAGCTTGGTGGAGAAGATCGGCGAGCTGGTGGCCGGCGCCCACGCGCTGGGGGAAGGCCAGTTCCCCTTCCCCACCACCCTCACGGGGTCTGGCCCCGGCGAGGAGACCCCCGCGCCCCCCCCGGCAGCCTCCATGGACCCCCCGGCCGAAGACATGCTGGTGGCCATCCGGCGCGGGGTGCGCCTGCGCAGGACCGTCACCAACGATAGGTCGGCCCCGCGGATATCGTGATGACGCCACGGCCAGCGGGGATGCGCCCACCGCCGCCAACGGACACCCCCCCCCCCCCCCGCCCCTCCCTGGGGGCACCCGCTGCGCCTCCCCGGGACCCCCCCCACCTGCCAGCACCCGCTGCCCCCTCCCCTCCCTCGCTGCCCCCCGCTTTCTGCTCCTCTGTCTCCTCCTCCCCTCCGCTCCCGGCCCTGCCCGGTCCTCACCGCTTGCCCTCACTTGGGCTCTCTTGGGCTCCTTTACGCCTCTTTTTCTCACGTTTTGTTTTTCTTCTTTCTCTTTCTCATCGCTTTTTCGTTCTCTTCTTTTCCTCTTTTTCTTCTGTTTTTCTTCTCTCGTTCTGTTCTTTTTCTCCGTTCTTTTTCCTCTCCTTTTCCTCTCCTTTTCCTCTCCTTTTCCTCTCCTTTTCCTCTCCTTTTCCTCTCCTTCTCCTCTCCTTCTCCTCTCCTTCTCCTCTCCTTCTCCTCCTTTTCATCTCCTTTTTTTCTCCTTTTCCTCTCTTTTTCCTTTTTCCTCTCTTTTTCCTCTCTTTTTCTTCTCCTTTTCCACTTTCTTCTCTCTTTCTTTTCTTCTCTTTTTCTTCTCTTTCTTTCCCCTTCTTTTCCCCTTCTTTTCACCTTCTTTTTCTTTGTATCTTTTTCCCTTCCTTTTCTTCACATTTCCCCCTTTTTTCCCCCTTTTTTCCCCCTTTTTTCCCCCTTTTTTCCCCCTTCTTTTCCCCCTTTTTTCCCCCTTTTTTCCCCCTTTTTTCCCCCTTTTTTCCCCCTTTTTTCCCCCTTCTTTTCCCCCTTCTTTTCCCCCTTCTTTTCCCCCTTCTTTTCCCCCTTCTTTTCCCCCTTCTTTTCCCCCTTCTTTTCCCCCTTCTTTCCCCCCTTCTTTTTCTTTGCATCTTTTCCCCCTTCCTTTTCTTTGCATTTTCCCCTTCTTTTTCCCCTCCTGCCCCCCCCCTTCTTTTTTTCCCCTTTTCCTTTTTTCCTTCTGTTTCTCTCTTTTCCTTTTCCCCTCTCTCCCCTCTCCCCCTCTCTCCCCCCCCCCGGGCACAGGCGGGTGGCCCCCACCCCAGCCGGAGGGGACGGTGCCAGCGGGGGCCATGGCAGGAGCAGCACCAGAACCCGGGGGGGGAACCCCATCCCTGTGTCCCCCCCTCACTGCCTGCTCGGGGCCAGGGGGGGCTCAGCCCCATTTTGGAGGTCAGAAGCAGTGGGGGGGTGCTGGGGGGGGGGGCATGTGTGAGGGGGTGGGGGGACGGGACAGTACTGCACCCTCCAATTTGGGGGGGGGGACACACACCAGGATGTAGCGGCTGAGGATGCTGAACCTCCTATTTGCCCCCCCCCCCAGGGATCACTGGGACCCCCCCCGCAGCCCCCCCAAACCCTTTCCCTCTCCCTCAGCACCCCCAGACCCTGTGCAGGGTCCTGCGGGGGGGGGGGGGGGGGGGAGGCAGTGGGGGGGCGGGGGATAAGGGGGTTCACCCAGACACCCCCACCCCCAAAAAGCGAAGCAGCTGATTTCTGCCGGCGGCTGGAGGAAAGCACAACCCCCCCCGGCCCCCCCCCCCCGGCTGTACATAGCCCCCCCCCCCCGCCATCCCGCTGTCTGTCGCATCGCAGCCCCCCCCCCCCCCCCCCCCCCCCCCCCCTTTTCCCTCCCCCTTAGGAATAACGATTTAGTCCCCCCCCCTCCCCAAACCCCTTCTCCTGCCCAGAACCGCTGATGCCAAGTGACAAATGTTTGGGTTTGGGGGGGGGGGGGGGTGTTGTTGGGGGGGGGGGGGCGGGGAGGGGGTCTTATTTTGTACAGAAAACAAAAATTCCTTGGAAAAGAGAAAAAAAAAAAGAACAAACCACAAACCGACCTGTCTTTCGACTGAAGTAACTTTTCTGGTGCTGTTGTTAACTTGGTCCTTTTTTTTTTTTTTTTTTTGTTTTTTTTTTAAATTTTTTTTTTTGTTTTTTTTATTTTTTTACCGTCCGCGCTCCCGCCTCTGCCGCCGCTTCCCCCACACACCCCCCATCCCTCCCCCTCCCCCAGGTTTCTTTCTCTTTCTTCCCTTCCCTCTCTTTCTTTTTAATTTTATTTTTATTTTATTTTTTTTTTTCGGGTGGTAATTCCCCTCTTTCCCTCCTCCTCCCCCCCCCTCCCCCCCCTTCCCCCCCCCCCCCCCCCGGATTTCCATAGTCACTGCTACAAGTAACGAATGCACTGTGAAGATTCCAGTATTAATAAAGGTTGTACTGTAATTAATAGCCTCGTCTGCCGTCCCATGGATGTGCCTCGGCGGGGGGGGGGGGATCACCCCAATAATGGGGGACAGGTGGGAAGGTCCCATCACCCTTTTTGGGGTGCCCATGGCTGGGGGGGGGGGTGCTGTGGGGTGTAAGGGGGGGGGGGTGAGACATCCCCATGGCCACGGTGATGGGTGACCCCAGGGATGCAGAAGAGCATCCCTCTGCCCCATCCCCCCTTTAGGAGAAGGGGGGGGGGGGGTGTGCAGGCGGTGCCCCCCACACCCCCCAAACACACACCTCCACCCATGCCGGCAGCACCCACGATGACGCCTCCCCAAATTACCCGGCAGGATTGCCAAACTTTGCCGGCGTGGCACAACCGGCTTCGGCGGGCGGTGGGGATGGAGGGCTTCGTGGTGGGCAGCGTCCTGCTGAGCGGCTGCGACGGGGGGGTGGGCCTGGGGCTGCTGAAGGGGCTGCTGGAGCAACCCAGCCCCCCCCGGCACCTCTTCGCCGCTTGCCTGGACCCCCAGGGGAAGGTAGGGAGGGCGCTGGGATGGGGAGGGGGGGGGGACATGGGGTGGGAAACGCAGTGCCTGGGGGGGGGGGGGTGCCACCATCCCCATCTGGCTTCGGGAGGGGGGGGGGGGCTGAGCATCAGCATCCCGCACTGCGAATGGTATGGAAAAACACAGAGGGGTTTTTTTAATATATTTAATTTTTGTTGCGCCTCTCGGCATAGATAAGTGTGTCGGGGGGGGGGGGTGGGGGGGGCGTTGCCGGTGGCCCCTGTGCCGGGGCATCGCTGCCAGGGGTGTCAAAGCCGGGAGGGGGGTGCGGCGAAGCAGCGACTCGCCCCGAATCTCTCCCACCGGGGCTTGTCGAAACCTGCCGGCCGCGGCACGCGGGGCCGCCCGGTTCCCACCCCGCCACGGCACAGGGCCACGCTCCCGGTGAGCCTCCCCCCCGACACACACACCCCCCCTGACACCCACCCCCCCCATCCCTCTCTCTGTGTAGGCTATCAACGAGGTGGCTTTGGGCAGCCCCAACGTCGTGGTCCTGCCTCTGGGTAGGTGCTGGGGTGGGAAGGGGACGAAGGCGCGCGGGATTTAATGGCACCCGTGGGTGGCTCCGGGGAATGCCACCCAAGCAGGCGGGTCCCTCGGTTTGGCTCAGCCCAACCGTGTCACTGCCGGGACCAGGAGGATGCTCGGTGGCCGGGGGGGGGGGGTTGGGGGGGGCTGCATCCCACCATGTCCTACAGCATCTTGCCTGGGACATGGCAACCAGCCTGTCCCCAAGCCCTGCTGTCCCCTTGCAGACGTGACGGACCCCAACAGCATCAAGGCAGCTGTCGGGAAGGTGCGGGAGGCGGTGGGAAGCGCCGGCCTCAACCTCCTGATCAACACCACCAGCACCACGCGCCGCAGCACACTGGCCACCGAGACGGCGGAGAACATGACCCTTGTCTACGCCACCAACACCATCGGACCCCTGCAGACGAGCCAGGTGAGGCCACGGGCACCCCCTGCCCCAAATGCTGGGAGCGGGGAGGAAGAGGATGGTGATGCCCGAGCGCCTGTCCCCCTCAGGCGTTCCTGCCGCTGCTGAAGGAGGCAGCCGAGGCTGAAGGGCAGCGTGGGATGAGCTGCAGCAGAGCCGCCATCATCAACATCTCCAGCATCCTGGGCTCCATCGAGGTGGCAGAGGCTTGGGAGGACAGACAGGACGTCTGCTACCGCTGCAGCAAGGTACTGCCACCGGGAGACCGGGGAGGAATGTGGGTGGGGGGGGGGTTACCTCCTGTGGGCTCCCCCCCACCGCCGGCCATGGGCTCTGCCAGCCCGTGATGGTGGGGGGTTGTCCGTCCCCCCCCCAGGCTGCTCTGAACATGCTCACCAAGTGCCTGGCCCTGGAGTACGGGAGCAGCGGGATCCTCTGCGTGGCTGTGGACCCCGGCTGTGTGACACCGCCCTTGGGAAGGGGGACGGTGAGTGATGGGAGGTGCAAGGCCACCTTGCCTTGGCAAAGTCCCACTGGCATCTCTTCCTAGGGGCATCCCTTCCAAGGGGTATCCCTTCCCGTGGACATCCCTTCCCGGGGACATTCCTTCCCAGGACCATCCCTTCCTGGGGCACCCCTTCCCATGGCCATCGCTCCCTACAAGCATCCCTTCTCGTGGACATCCCATTCCATGAAGATTCCCTTCCCACAGGCATCCCTTTCCACAAGCATCCCTTCCCAGGCTCATCCCTTCCCACAGGCATCCCTTCCAGGGGGTATCCCTTCCCGTGGACATCCCTTCCTGGGGACGTTCCTTCCCATGGACATCCCTTCCTGAGGGCATCCCTTCCCATGGACGTCACTGCCTACAGGCATCCCTTCCCACGGACACCCCGTCCCATGGACCACCCCCCCTCCCTTCCCAGGAGCATCCATCCCTTCCTGGGGGCATCCCATCCCACAGCCGCCGCTCCCTACACACATCCCTTCTCATGGCCATCCCTTCTCATGGCCACCCCCATCCCATGGCCACCCCCATCCCATGGCCACCCCATCCCACCCCGGGTGCACCCCCCTCGCTCCCGGGGGAGCAGCACCACCACAGCAAAGGGCCAACTCCGGCCTCTCCCTCTAAACCACCCCGTTTCCTCCGGTTTTTCATTGCCTGTCCCGTCCCGGTGGCGTGTCAGCAGAGGGCAGCCCGGCCCCGCGCTCGGCCCCGGCTGAGGGCTGCACCCAGCACCCCGCGGCCATCGGCACCCCAAATTCCCCCTCTCCTCTGACCGTGCCAAGGTTGGAGGTGAGCAGCCTCTCGCAGCGTAGTCGGGCAGGGCTCGCCCCTACGCTGACTTGCGGGGAGAACAAATGAGACGCTTTTTGGTTTTGCTTTTTATATTAGGAAGCATAAAATTAACCTCCGGCCTCACAGCACCCAAATTAGGGAGAATTAATTTGTGCAAGCTCCAGCAAAGGCTGGAGCATCTCCAGCCTCTCCCAACCTGCCCCAGCTGCAGCGGGCATCCCACCGCGCCGCGGGTTGGGGTTGGCAGAAAGGGGTCTTGGCTGATTATTTATTTTTTTTCGCCCACGTCCAGGGCCCGGTGACGGTGGAGGAGAGCGTGCGGGGCGTCCTGCGGCTGCTGGCCCGGCTCTCGGCCACCAGCAACGGCACCTTCTGGGACTGGAGAGGGCAGAGCCTGCCCTGGTGAGAGCAGTGCCCAGCCACGGCGGCCGCTGAGCTCAATAAAGTTAATTAATGGCCTTTTCCAGGCTCGTTCTGGTTCGGTGGGGTGAGGGTGGGGACCTCCTTCTTGGGGGGGTGGGAGGTGGGGTCACTGCCACCGCCCCCCCACCCCAGGGATGCTGAGTGGGGCCAGGGCGGCAGAGGGAAGGATGCTCCAAGCGCCGTCCTGCATCCCGGTGCCGGAGCATCCCCCGGGGCTGAGGGATTCCCCCGGGGTACCCTCAGGCTGCCCCGCTCTGTGGCCATAAGCCACGCTGGAAAGTGACCTGGTTGGTGGCCTTTTGGGGACCAGGTGACCTCCCAGACAGTCCCGAAACCGTGGCCGAGGAGCATCCTTCCAGGAGCTCAGCTGTCACCCCGCGGAGCCCAGCGCCTCAAAACCCAGTCGGCCTTTCCGTGCCTGCCCCGAGGACGGTGATGGGCTTTATTTCTGCTGGTTCCAGGCCAGCAAAGGCTCTTCCTTTTCCAGCAGCTGGGGGTTTCCCAGCAGGAGCGTCTCGCAAAGTCCCTAAGGATGTCCCTTCTGGGACCTCGGGCGCCTTTGCCCTGGGCTCGCCCTCCCTGCGGCCATCCCATCTCGCGGGATACTGCGACACAGGCTCCCATTTGGCGTGAGCGCGTTTCCACGGCCGCGCGCCGTTGACATTTTTGGGAGCCATCCCTCGAAAGAAGGACCGGGGGGAGGGGGATGGAGGGAGGGAGGGGAAGTAAAAAAAAAATAAAAAAATAAAAAAAAATATGTCGCAACATCTCAAGTGGGCACTTGGGCCGGAAAAGCGGAGCTTTGGCAAACCTGGAGCGCAGCCGCTCGCTGCCGGGCTGCTCTGGGAAGCACGGCCGGGGTCATTTTTTTTTTTTTGCTGGGGCAGCTTCGTTTTTCCCACAGTGGAAAAGCAGGGGAGGGGGTGGGACACACACACACACACACACACACGCACACACACATGCACGTATATACAATTCCCACGCTTGACAGGCGGTGCCAGCTCGGCCCTGGGGAGGGGGGGGGGGGGCTTGGGCAGCCCCAGGTGGGTCCCTGGACCACCCCGGGGGGGTTATGTGTTAAAGCCGGCGGGGATGTGCAAGAGATGGTGGGGGGGGCACGAATTAAAGCCCTTTATCGAGCGGCAGAGCATAGCTGGTGGGCTTTATATGAGCGCTACGCGGGCTTTATATAAACGCGAACCATCGCGGGGCACGAAGAGGGGAGGAGGAAGAGGAGGAGGAGGAAGACATTGCATCCGCTCACGCCGCAGTGCCCGCAGCCTCACCTGCACGCTCGCACAGACTCGCAACCCTAAGCAGCCCGCAGCCAGGAATACACCAATTAAAGGCTCTAATAGCTGGTTCAGTTAATTAACTAAGCTGGGAAGGGGGGAGGCAGCCGGCCAGCCCCCAGCCCCTCGGGCGCGCCAAGCACAACAAACAAATCCAGATGTTTTCTTGCCGGGGAAGCAGCTGGGGCTGACGGAGGCGGCTCAGCAGGCGATGGCTTTTGGGGGGGAGGGGGTCCCTATATGGGGGCAAATATGTCCCCCACAAAGCCGAGGGAGGGGACTGACACCCCAAAAGAGGAGGCAGCGGGGGGGTGTGTGTGTGGAGGGGGGGTCTTTCTGCCGGGCCTTTATTCGGGGTACGGTCGGAGGCTCCCGCGACCCGGTGGGAAGCTGAGCCGCGACGCTGAGCGCTGGAGAATTACCTGGTGTTTAATGAAAGCTGAGGCGAAAAAATACAAACCGAGCGGAACCGGGCGATGCCCTCGCCCCCCCCGCTGCGGGCGGGGCAGCGTGGGTGTCCCCCCCCCACACTCCTGCAGCCGCCTGCCCGCGGGGGGGCTGCATCCGAGCCCACCACCCCCCCCCCAGAAGGTGCCTGGCATTTCGGATGGGGCCACCACCCCGTGGCCGTGCACAGCCCCATGGTCCCAGAGAGGGTGGCGATTGTGTCCCCCCCCTCCTTGGGGACACCACCCCCCCCCCCCCCAAAAAGGGGGCTCTGCCGGGGGTGGGGGGGCAGAGCAGAGGCAGCATCCCAGGCTCCAGGGCAAGGAGAAGGCGTCGAGCGAGGGGTCTTCTGCGGCGTTAGGTGGACTCCCACCGACCTGGGCAGAGGGGACAGGCATCACCGTGTGGGACAGGACACCCATGCGTGTGGGCACCTCCGTTTGCCCAAGGTGTCCCCGTTCCCCCCCCCCCCCCCCCGTTGTCCCCACTCACAAGGAGCCCCGTAGAGCATCCGCATGACCTTGAGGCAGTTGTCCAGCAGTGCCTTGGGGCGCACGGCCTTCCTCCGGCTCTCGGCGCCTGCGCTGTGGACCAGCTTCACCAGGTCGGCCACCACTGCCTCCACGTCCGTCTGCAGGGACAGGTCACCGGGGTGTCACTGAGATGTCCCTTCCCCAGGGACACCGGGGTGCAAAAAGCTGCGGCTGCTGCATTGGCCGGGAATCGAACCCGGGCCTCCCGCGTGGCAGGCGAGAATTCTACCACTGAACCACCAATGCCAGATGTGGGGCACCCCACAGCCCTCACCCACCGGTGACGGGGCGCCAGCCACGGCAGCGCCGCGTCCTGCGGCCTCAGGCATCACCTCCGGCCGGGGGCGGTTGTCATTAGCCTTCAGAGTTAACGCTCTGGTGACAACACCGAGCAGTGCTCACGCTGTCCCTGGAGGGGCTGCACAACCCCCCCCATGGCACAGGACAATGCAGAGACACTTCAGACTCACACTGGTGACCCAGCTGTGACAGGCCACCCCCACCCGGCACCCAAACACAGCTGCCTCTGGGTATGGTGGCACCTCCCAGTCTACAGCAGCCCCCACTGCCCTGGGCCAGAGACCCTCACTGCCACCAAGACAGTGACACTGACTGCCCCCGAGCCAGGGTGACTTACTGCCACCAAGCCATGCGCTATGATTGCCACCAAGCCACGGACCCTCACTGCCATCCAGCCGTGAACACTCACTGTCCCTGATCCAGGGGCACCCCCTGTCACCAAGCCCCCCAGGTGTCACCAAGGGGCTGTGCCTGCCAGCAGTGCCGCCCTTGACCCTTGGGGTGGCTGCGCACCCACAGAGCGGCTGGGCCGAGGGGGACGGTAGCGCCAGGGGTGCCCAAGGAAGCGACTCTGGGTCCCCCCAGGGACATTCCAGCAGCCCCCAAGGTCCCCCGCAGGGACACCGGGGTGCAAAAGCTGCGGCTGCTGCATTGGCCGGGAATCGAACCCGGGCCTCCCGCGTGGCAGGCGAGAATTCTACCACTGAACCACCAATGCCAGATGTGGGGCACCCCACAGCCCTCACCCACCGGTGACGGGGCGCCAGCCACGGCAGTGCCTCGTCCTGCGGCCTCAGGCGTCACCTCCGGCCGGGGGCGGTTGTCATTAGCCTTCAGAGTTAACGCTCTGGTGACAACACCGAGCAGTGCTCACACTGTCCCTGGAGGGGCTGCACAACCCCCCCCGATGGCACAGGACACTTCAGACTCACACTGGTGACCCAGCTGTGACAGGCCACCCCCATGCGGCACCCAAACACAGCTGCCTCTGGGTATAGAATCATAGAATCATAGAATGGTTTAGGTTGGAAGGGACCTTGAAGATCATCGAGTTCCAACCCCCCTGCCACAGGCAGGGACACCTCCCACCAGCCCAGGTTGCCCAAGGCCACGTCCAGCCTGGCCTTGAACACCTCCAGGGATGGGGCTTCAACAACCTCTCTGGGCAACCTGTTCCAGTGCCTCACCACCCTTAAAGTGAAAAACTTCTTCCTAATGTTTAATCTAAACCTGCCCTCTTCCAGCTTAAAGCCATTCCCCCCTCGTCCTATCACTCCATGCCCTTGTAAAAAGTCCTTCCCCAGCTCTCCTGTAGGCCCCCTTTAGGTACTGGAAGGCCGCAATAAGATCTCCCCGGAGCCTTCTCTTCTCCAGGCTGAACAGCCCCAACTCTCTCAGCCTCTCCTCATAGGAGAGGTGCTCCAGCCCTCGGATCATCCTCGTGGCTCTCCCCTGGACGCGCTCCAGCAGGTCCATGTCCTTCTTATGTTGGGGACTCCACAGCTGGATGCAGTACTCCAGGTGGGGTCTCACGAGAGCAGAGTAGAGGGGCAGAATCACCTCCCTTGACCTGCTGGCCACACTTCTTTTGATGTATGGTGGCACCTCCCAGTCTCCAGCAGCCCCCACTGCCCTGGGCCAGAGACCCTCACTGCCACCAAGACAGTGACGCTGACTGCCCCCGAGCCAGGGTGACTTACTGCCACCAAGCCATGCGCTATGATTGCCACCAAGCCACGGACCCTCACTGCCATCCAGCCGTGAACACTCACTGTCCCTGATCCAGGGGCACCCCCTGTCACCAAGCCCCCCAGGTGTCACCAAGGGGCTGTGCCTGCCAGCAGTGCCGCCCTTGACCCTTGGGGTGGCTGCGCACCCACAGAGCGGCTGGGCCGAGGGGGACGGTAGCGCCAGGAGTGCCCAAGGAAGCCACTCTGGGTCCCCCCAGGGACATTCCAGCAGCCCCCAAGGTCCCCCCCAGGGACACCGGGGTGCAAAAGCTGCGGCTGCTGCATTGGCCGGGAATCGAACCCGGGCCTCCCGCGTGGCAGGCGAGAATTCTACCACTGAACCACCAATGCCAGATGTGGGGCACCCCACAGCCCTCACCCACCGGTGACGGGGCGCCAGCCACGGCAGCGCCGCGTCCTGCGGCCTCAGGCGTCACCTCCGGCCGGGGGCGGTTGTCATTAGCCTTCAGAGTTAACGCTCTGGTGACAACACCGAGCAGTGCTCACGCTGTCCCTGGAGGGGCTGCACAACCCGCCCCATGGCACAGGACAATGCAGAGACACTTCAGACTCACACTGGTGACCCAGCTGTGACAGGCCACCCCCACCCGGCACCCAAACACAGCTGCCTCTGGGTATGGTGGCACCTCCCAGTCTACAGCAGCCCCCACTGCCCTGGGCCCCTCACTGCCACCAAGAAAGTGACGCTGACTGCCCCCGAGCCAGGGTGACTTACTGCCACCAAGGCATGCGCTATGATTGCCACCAAGCCACGGACCCTCACTGCCATCCAGCCGTGAACACTCACTGTCCCTGATCCAGGGGCACCCCCTGTCACCAAGCCCCCCAGGTGTCACCAAGGGGCTGTGCCTGCCAGCAGTGCCGCCCTTGACCCTTGGGGTGGCTGCGCACCCACAGAGCAGCTGGGCCGAGGGGGACGGTAGCGCCAGGGGTGCCCAAGGAAGCGACTCTGGGTCCCCCCAGGGACATTCCAGCAGCGCCCGAGGTGTCCCCCCCAGGGACACCGGGGTGCAAAAGCTGCGGCTGCTGCATTGGCCGGGAATCGAACCCGGGCCTCCCGCGTGGCAGGCGAGAATTCTACCACTGAACCACCAATGCCAGATGTGGGGCACCCCACAGCCCTCACCCACCGGTGACGGGGCGCCAGCCACGGCAGCGCCGCGTCCTGCGGCCTCAGATGTCACCTCCGGCCGGGGGCGGTTGTCATTAGCCTTCAGAGTTAACGCTCTGGTGACAACACCGAGCAGTGCTCACGCTGTCCCTGGAGGGGCTGCACAACCCCCCCCATGGCACAGGACACTTCAGACTCACACTGGTGACCCAGCTGTGACAGGCCACCCCCACCCGGCACCCAAACACAGCTGCCTACGGGGTGCAGCAGCACCTCCCCGCCCCCAGCACCCCCCGCTGCCCTGGGCCAGGCACCCTCACCCCCACCAACGCCACGGGCACTCACCGCCCCCCGCCAGTCACCCTCACTGCCACCAAGCCAGTGTCCTCCACTGTCTCTGAGCCACGGACACTCACTGCCACTGAGAGCCGGGGTGACTGACTGCCACCCAGCCAGGGACACTCACCCCCCACCAAGCCATGGACAATCGCCGTCCCTGAGCCACTCACTGCCACCAAGCCAGGGGTGCTTACTGCCACCAAACCACTGTCCTCCACTGCCCCTGAGCCGCCCGGGGCACTCACTGCCACCACAACCCAGTGCCCCTCACTGCCACCAAGCATCTCCCTGCCACAGCCCCAGGGGTGTCACCGTGGGGCATTGGCTCTGCTGTGCCCAGCCAGCAGCGCCACGCCGGGGGGGCCTTGCAGGTGCCAGGAGTGCTCCAGGGAGAACCTCTGAGCGCCCCACAGCAGCCCCCGAGGTGTCCCCCCAGGGACACCAGGGTGCAAAAGCTGCGGCTGCTGCATTGGCCGGGAATCGAACCCGGGCCTCCCGCGTGGCAGGCGAGAATTCTACCACTGAACCACCAATGCCAGATGTGGGGCACCCCACAGCCCTCACCCACCGGTGACGGGGCGCCAGCCACGGCAGCACCGCGTCCTGCGGCCTCAGGCGTCACCTCCGGCCGGGGGCGGTTGTCATTAGCCTTCAGAGTTAACGCTCTGGTGACAACACCGAGCAGTGTTCACGCTGTCCCTGGAGGGGCTGCACAACCCCCCCCATGGCACAGGACAATGCAGAGACACTTCAGACTCACACTGGTGACCCAGCTGTGACAGGCCACCCCCACCCGGCACCCAAACACAGCTGCCTCTGGGTATAGAATCATAGAATCATAGAATGGTTTAGGTTGGAAGGGACCTTGAAGATCACCGAGTTCCAACCCCCCTGCCACAGGCAGGGATACCTCCCACCAGCCCAGGTTGCCCAAGGCCACGTCCAGCCTGGCCTTGAACGCCTCCAGGGATGGGGCTTCAACAACCTCTCTGGGCAACCTGTTCCAGTGCCTCACCACCCTTAAAGTGAAAAACTTCTTCCTAATGTTTAATCTAAACCTGCCCTCTTCCAGCTTAAAGCCGTTCCCCCTCATCCTATCACTACATGCCCTTGTAAAAAGTCCTTCCCCAGCTCTCCTGTAGGCCCCCTTTAGGTACTGGAAGGCCGCAATAAGATCTCCCCGGAGCCTTCTCTTCTCCAGGCTGAACAGCCCCAACTCTCTCAGCCTCTCCTCATAGGAGAGGTGCTCCAGCCCTCGGATCATCCTCGTGGCTCTCCCCTGGACGCGCTCCAGCAGGTCCATGTCCTTCTTATGTTGGGGACTCCACAGCTGGATGCAGTACTCCAGGTGGGGTCTCACGAGAGCAGAGTAGAGGGGCAGAATCACCTCCCTTGACCTGCTGGCCACACTTCTTTTGATGTATGGTGGCACCTCCCAGTCTCCAGCAGCCCCCACTGCCCTGGGCCCCTCACTGCCACCAAGAAAGTGACGCTGACTGCCCCCGAGCCAGGGTGACTTACTGCCACCAAGCCATGCGCTATGATTGCCACCAAGCCACGGACCCTCACTGCCATCCAGCCGTGAACACTCACTGTCCCTGATCCAGGGGCACCCCCTGTCACCAAGCCCCCCAGGTGTCACCAAGGGGCTGTGCCTGCCAGCAGTGCCGCCCTTGACCCTTGGGGTGGCTGCGCACCCACAGAGCGGCTGGGCCGAGGGGGACGGTAGCGCCAGGGGTGCCCAAGGAAGCGACTCTGGGTCCCCCCAGGGACATTCCAGCAGCGTCCGAGGTGTCCCCCCCAGGGACACCGGGGTGCAAAAGCTGCGGCTGCTGCATTGGCCGGGAATCGAACCCGGGCCTCCCGCGTGGCAGGCGAGAATTCTACCACTGAACCACCAATGCCAGATGTGGGGCACCCCACAGCCCTCACCCACGGCCCCACACCCCGTGGGGCGCCAGCAGCAGGGACAGCCGCTGTCAGCTGCCAAAAACCCCCAGAGGGGACCCCAACGCACAGCTCTGGTGATGGGGCGCCAGCCACGGCAGCGCCGCGTCCTGCGGCCTCAGGCGTCACCTCCGGCCGGGGGCGGTTGTCATTAGCCTTCAGAGTTAACGCTCTGGTGACAACACCAGATGTCTCTGGAGGGGCTGCACAACCCGCCCCATGGCACGGGTGCAGAAAACAGGGAAGAATTCAGGCATCGCCTTCCACAACATCCCCCCTCCAGCTGCGGCAGTGCCACCCCATGACGGTGGCAGTGACAGCCCCGTTCCCCCCCCCTCCCCGAGGAGGGGGGCAGTGGGTTGCAGGCAAAGCCAAAAGCCATGTTGCATTGGCCGGGAATCGAACCCGGGCCTCCCGCGTGGCAGGCGAGAATTCTACCACTGAACCACCAATGCCAGATGTGGGGCACCCCACAGCCCTCACCCACCGGTGACGGGGCACCAGCCACGGCGGTGTCTTGTCCTGTGGCCCCAGATGTCACCTCCGGCCGGGGGCGGTTGTCATTAGCCTTCAGAGTTAACGCTCTGGTGACAACACCGAGCAGTGCTCACGCTGTCCCTGGAGGGGCTGCACAACCCCCCCCATGGCACAGGACACTTCAGACTCACACTGGTGACCCAGCTGTGACAGGCCACCCCCACCCGGCACCCAAACACAGCTGCCTACGGGGTGCAGCAGCACCTCCCCGCCCCCAGCACCCCCCCGCTGCCCTGGGCCAGGCACCCTCACCCCCACCAACGCCACGGGCACTCACCGCCCCCCGCCAGTCACCCTCACTGCCACCAAGCCAGTGTCCTCCACTGTCTCTGAGCCACGGACACTCACTGCCACTGAGAGCCGGGGTGACTGACTGCCACCCAGCCAGGGACACTCACCCCCACCAAGCCATGGACAATCGCCGTCCCTGAGCCACTCACTGCCACCAAGCCAGGGGTGCTTACTGCCACAAAACCACTGTCCTCCACTGCCCCTGAGCCGCCCGGGGCACTCACTGCCACCACAACCCAGTGCCCCTCACTGCCACCAAGCATCTCCCTGCCACAGCCCCAGGGGTGTCACCGTGGGGCATTGGCTCTGCTGTGCCCAGCCAGCAGCGCCACGCCGGGGGGGCCTTGCAAGTGCCAGGAGTGCTCCAGGGAGAACCTCTGAGCGCCCCACAGCAGCCCCCGAGGTGTCCCCCCAGGGACACCAGGGTGCAAAAGCTGCGGCTGCTGCATTGGCCGGGAATCGAACCCGGGCCTCCCGCGTGGCAGGCGAGAATTCTACCACTGAACCACCAATGCCAGATGTGGGGCACCCCACAGCCCTCACCCACCAGTGACGGGGCGCCAGCCATGGCAGCGCCGCGTCCTGCGGCCTCAGATGTCACCTCCGGCCGGGAGGTCGTCATTAGCCTTCAGAGTTAACGCTCTGGTGACAACACCGAGCAGTGCTCACGCTGTCCCTGGAGGGGCTGCACAACCCCCCCCATGGCACAGGACAATGCAGAGACACTTCAGACTCACACTGGTGACCCAGCTGTGACAGGCCACCCCCACCCAGCACCCAAACACAGCTGCCTCTGGGTATGGTGGCACCTCCCAGTCTACAGCAGCCCCCACTGCCCTGGGCCAGAGACCCTCACTGCCACCAAGACAGTGACACTGACTGCCCCCGAGCCAGGGTGACTTACTGCCACCAAGGCATGCGCTATGATTGCCACCAAGCCACGGACCCTCACTGCCATCCAGCCGTGAACACTCACTGCCCCTGATCCAGGGGCACCCCCTGTCACCAAGCCCCCCAGGTGTCACCAAGGGGCTGTGCCTGCCAGCAGTGCCGCCCTTGACCCTTGGGGTGGCTGCGCACCCACAGAGCGGCTGGGCCGAGGGGGACGGTAGCGCCAGGGGTGCCCAAGGAAGCGACTCTGGGTCCCCCCAGGGGCATTCCAGCAGCGCCCGAGGTGTCCCCCCCAGGGACACCGGGGTGCAAAAGCTGCGGCTGCTGCATTGGCCGGGAATCGAACCCGGGCCTCCCGCGTGGCAGGCGAGAATTCTACCACTGAACCACCAATGCCAGATGTGGGGCACCCCACAGCCCTCACCCACCGGTGACGGGGCACCAGCCACGGCGGTGTCTTGTCCTGTGGCCCCAGATGTCACCTCCGGCCGGGGGCGGTTGTCATTAGCCTTCAGAGTTAACGCTCTGGTGACAACACCGAGCAGTGCTCACGCTGTCCCTGGAGGGGCTGCACAACCCCCCCCATGGCACAGGACACTTCAGACTCACACTGGTGACCCAGCTGTGACAGGCCACCCCCACCCGGCACCCAAACACAGCTGCCTACGGGGTGCAGCAGCACCTCCCCGCCCCCAGCACCCCCCGCTGCCCTGGGCCAGGCACCCTCACCCCCACCAACGCCACGGGCACTCACCGCCCCCCGCCAGTCACCCTCACTGCCACCAAGCCAGTGTCCTCCACTGTCTCTGAGCCACGGACACTCACTGCCACTGAGAGCCGGGGTGACTGACTGCCACCCAGCCAGGGACACTCACCCCCACCAAGCCATGGACAATCGCCGTCCCTGAGCCACTCACTGCCACCAAGCCAGGGGTGCTTACTGCCACAAAACCACTGTCCTCCACTGCCCCTGAGCCGCCCGGGGCACTCACTGCCACCACAACCCAGTGCCCCTCACTGCCACCAAGCATCTCCCTGCCACAGCCCCAGGGGTGTCACCGTGGGGCATTGGCTCTGCCGTGCCCAGCCAGCAGCGCCACGCCAGGGGGGCCTTGCAGGTGCCAGGAGTGCTCCAGGGAGAACCTCTGAGCGCCCCACAGCAGCCCCCGAGGTGTCCCCCCAGGGACACCGGGGTGCAAAAGCTGCGGCTGCTGCATTGGCCGGGAATCGAACCCGGGCCTCCCGCGTGGCAGGCGAGAATTCTACCACTGAACCACCAATGCCAGATGTGGGGCACCCCACAGCCCTCACCCACCGGTGACGGGGCGCCAGCCACGGCAGCGCCGCGTCCTGCGGCCTCAGGCGTCACCTCCGGCCGGGGGCGGTTGTCATTAGCCTTCAGAGTTAACGCTCTGGTGACAACACCGAGCAGTGCTCACGCTGTCCCTGGAGGGGCTGCACAACCCCCCCATGGCACAGGACAATACAGAGACACTTCAGACTCACACTGGTGACCCAGCTGTGACAGGCCACCCCCCACCCGGCACCCAAACACAGCTGCCTCTGGGTATGGTGGCACCTCCCAGTCTACAGCAGCCCCCACTGCCCTGGGCCCCTCACTGCCACCAAGAAAGTGACGCTGACTGCCCCCGAGCCAGGGTGACTTACTGCCACCAAGCCATGCGCTATGATTGCCACCAAGCCACGGACCCTCACTGCCATCCAGCCGTGAACACTCACTGCCCCTGATCCAGGGGCACCCCCTGTCACCAAGCCCCCCAGGTGTCACCAAGGGGCTGTGCCTGCCAGCAGTGCCGCCCTTGACCCTTGGGGTGGCTGCGCACCCACAGAGCGGCTGGGCCGAGGGGGACGGTAGCGCCAGGGGTGCCCAAGGAAGCCACTCTGGGTCCCCCCAGGGACATTCCAGCAGCCCCCGAGGTGTCCCCCAGGGACACCGGGGTGCAAAAGCTGCGGCTGCTGCATTGGCCGGGAATCGAACCCGGGCCTCCCGCGTGGCAGGCGAGAATTCTACCACTGAACCACCAATGCCAGATGTGGGGCACCCCACAGCCCTCACCCACCGGTGACGGGGCGCCAGCCACGGCAGCGCCTCGTCCTGCGGCCTCAGATGTCACCTCCGGCCGGGGGCGGTTGTCATTAGCCTTCAGAGTTAACGCTCTGGTGACAACACCGAGCAGTGCTCACGCTGTCCCTGGAGGGGCTGCACAACCCCCCCCATGGCACAGGACAATGCAGAGACACTTCAGACTCACACTGGTGACCCAGCTGTGACAGGCCACCCCCATGCGGCACCCAAACACAGCTGCCTCTGGGTATAGAATCATAGAATCATAGAATGGTTAAGGTTGGAAGGGACCTTGAAGATCACCGAGTTCCAACCCCCCTGCCACAGGCAGGGACACCTCCCACCAGCCCAGGTTGCCCAAGGCCACGTCCAGCCTGGCCTTGAACACCTCCAGGGATGGGGCTTCAACAACCTCTCTGGGCAACCTGTTCCAGTGCCTCACCACCCTTAAAGTGAAAAACTTCTTCCTAATGTTTAATCTAAACCTGCCCTCTTCCAGCTTAAAGCCGTTCCCCCTCATCCTATCACTCCATGCCCGTGTAAAAAGTCCTTCCCCAGCTCTCCTGTAGGCCCCCTTTAGGTACTGGAAGGCCGCAATAAGATCTCCCCGGAGCCTTCTCTTCTCCAGGCTGAACAGCCCCAACTCTCTCAGCCTCTCCTCATAGGAGAGGTGCTCCAGCCCTCGGATCATCCTCGTGGCTCTCCTCTGGACGCGCTCCAGCAGGTCCATGTCCTTCTTATGTTGGGGGACTCCACAGCTGGATGCAGTACTCCAGGTGGGGTCTCACGAGAGCAGAGTAGAGGGGCAGAATCACCTCCCTTGACCTGCTGGCCACACTTCTTTTGATGTATGGTGGCACCTCCCAGTCTCCAGCAGCCCCCACTGCCCTGGGCCCCTCACTGCCACCAAGAAAGTGACGCTGACTGCCCCCGAGCCAGGGTGACTTACTGCCACCAAGCCATGCGCTATGATTGCCACCAAGCCACGGACCCTCACTGCCATCCAGCCGTGAACACTCACTGTCCCTGATCCAGGGGCACCCCCTGTCACCAAGCCCCCCAGGTGTCACCAAGGGGCTGTGCCTGCCAGCAGTGCCGCCCTTGACCCTTGGGGTCGCTGCGCACCCACAGAGCGGCTGGGCCGAGGGGGACGGTAGCGCCAGGGGTGCCCAAGGAAGCGACTCTGGGTCCCCCCAGGGACATTCCAGCAGCCCCCAAGGTCCCCCGCAGGGACACCGGGGTGCAAAAGCTGCGGCTGCTGCATTGGCCGGGAATCGAACCCGGGCCTCCCGCGTGGCAGGCGAGAATTCTACCACTGAACCACCAATGCCAGATGTGGGGCACCCCACAGCCCTCACCCACGGCCCCACACCCCGTGGGGCGCCAGCAGCAGGGACAGCCGCTGTCAGCTGCCAAAAACCCCCAGAGGGGACCCCAACGCACAGCTCTGGTGATGGGGCGCCAGCCACGGCAGCGCCTCGTCCTGCGGCCTCAGGCGTCACCTCCGGCCGGGGGCGGTTGTCATTAGCCTTCAGAGTTAACGCTCTGGTGACAACACCAGATGTCTCTGGAGGGGCTGCACAACCCGCCCCATGGCACGGGTGCAGAAAACAGGGAAGAATTCAGGCATCGCCTTCCACAACATCCCCCCTCCAGCTGCGGCAGTGCCACCCCATGACGGTGGCAGTGACAGCCCCGTTCCCCCCCCTCCCCGAGGAGGGGGGCAGTGGGTTGCAGGCAAAGCCAAAAGCCATGTTGCATTGGCCGGGAATAGAACCCGGGCCTCCCGCGTGGCAGGCGAGAATTCTACCACTGAACCACCAATGCCAGATGTGCAGCATCTCCCGGCGCTGCCCCACGGCCCCGGGTGACAACCTCTGTCCCCCTCCCCATCCCTAACAGCCTCCCCTCTCCCCCCAGTGACCCCCCACGCCGGGGGGATGCTGTGCATACCGCTGCTGCGGCCCCCGTGTGCCCGTGCCCATGGGTGCGTGTCCTCGCAGCACATCTGGGTGCCTGCAAGGGGCGTGCAAGGCTGCGCGCGAGCGTGCAAGGAGCCGGGGCGGGGGGGGTTCCCGGGGTGTCCCCACCTGCCGGTACTTGCTGTACTCCTTGCCCAGGGCGTCGAAGAGCTGGCAGAGCTCCTGCGTGTACTTCCAGGACGGGTGCTTCTCCGGCAGCACCTCGCGGATCCGCAGCACCGCCTGGGAGCTGACGTGGAACCAGAGGTACCGCAGTGCCGCCTCCGACACCGTCCCGTTGCGCTGCGGGCGAGAGGGTGACCCGGGTGAGACCCATGCGGCGGTTCCCCAGAGTGTCCCCGTCCCCTGCCACCGTCTTACCAGGCGGGTGATGTTGGCCGGCCTCAGCACCTCTTCGTACTGGACGTGGACCGTGTAGTCGATGGGGAAGTAGTGTTTCTGGAAAGGCGGAGAAGAGCAGAGGGGTGGCAGCAAAGTGACGGGGACGTCCCTGCCGGCCTCAGCGTGACACCGGGGAACCGGTGGAAAAGCCCTTTGGCGTGATCAACCACCGCAGACGGCCCGACAGAGGCAGCTCCGGGCACAAGCGCGCCCCAGTAAAAAAAAAAAAAACAAACCACCCCACAGCACCCGGTCACTGCCCTCACACGTCCCCCTCAGCGCAAAGCGGGGCCCTGCGATGCCACACATGTGTGTGTCCCCCTCCCTCTCCCCCCCCCCCCCCCAAAAGCGGGGGGTTACCATGTACTGCAGGCGCATCTCGTACTGCAGCTTGTCCTGCAGCAGGCGGGTGAGCTCGCATTCGCCCGGCGCCGCGGCCTCCAGCCCCAGCACGGCCAGGACACCTGCGCAGCCGAAAACCAGCGGCGTCAGCGCGTCCCCCCCTGCCCTTTCCCCTCGGGACACCCACTGAGGTGACCCCCTGAGGCTGTGTGTCCCCCCCCAACACACACCCCCCCCCCCCATCCCCACGCTGTACTCACACAGGACGGCCGCGTAGCCCGGCTGCATGGTGACGGCGGCCGTCGGCGGAGCCCCCGCCTGCACCTACATGGCCGGGGGTCCCGGGGAGCCTCGGGGGCAGCGGCGTGCGCGGTGGGGGGACGAGGGACGGGCGCAGGCCCCGGGCGCTGCGCTGCTCTCCGGTAGCCCCGGGTGGTCGCCCCCTGCCATGGATGGGGGGTCAGTCCCCTTCCCCGGTCATCCCCGCTGGCTTCTCCTCGCCGGCTGGCTGCGGGGGGGGGCAGCAGGTCCCGGCGCCGTCACGGGGTGCCGGCAAGGGGGGTGCGGGACCCCCCCCCCACCCCTGCACTGCAAAAGGGGGTCTGGGGGGAGGGGGGGGGGGGGGAGAGACCCCCGGCTGCAGCCCCCGGGGAGGGCACCCACTCTGGGCCCCGACGGGGGGGGGGGGGGGGGGGGGGGGGCTGCGGGACAGGGACAGCCCCAGGTGGCCCCGGAGGGATGGGGGTGGCCCCGGAGCTGTGGGTGTCGGTGGCCCACTCGGGGGGGGGAAGGGTTGTGAGGGGATTTTCCAGGGCCGGGGTGGGGATTTTGGGGGGGGGGGGGGGGGCCCTGCCCAGCCCCGTTATCCCAGCAATGAGTTTGTGGGGCCTCAGCAGGAGCTCGGGCAGGGGGGGACCGGGGGGGGCCGGGGCTGGCGGAGCGGCCGGGCCACCCCACGGCGGGTCCCCAGGCGGAGGGGGGGGCGTGGGGTGCCGCCACCCCCCTGCGAAGCCGGGGGGGGGGGCCCGTGCCATGTCCCCGCACCGCCACCCCCGGGGGAAGGGGACCGTAGCGTGTCCCTTGTGCCGCATCCTCCACAGCACATCCCCACGGGGAGGGGGGGGGTGTTGTGTCCCCACGCGGTGTGACACACACAGAGGGGCCCTCTGCCGCGTCCCAGCACAAAAGGGGCCCCCCCTGTGTCGTGTGTGTCCCCCCCCCCCACCGGTGCGAAGGGGGCCATGCCGTGTCCCCACACCCCACCCCACCCCATGCCACAGCCCCACGCAAGAGGACCATCCCACGTCCCCCGCTCCACGTCCCCACGCGAAGGGACCATCCCACGACCCCACGTGGAGGGACCATCCCACGTCCCCGACCCCATGTCCCCACGCGAAGGGGCCATCCCACGTCCCCCACCCCATGTCCCGACATGGATGGACCATCCCACATCCCCCACCCCACGTCCCCACGCAAAGGGACCACCCCACGTCCCCCACCCGATGTCACCACGCGGAGGGACCATCCCACGTCCCCCGCTCCACGTCCCCACGCGAAGGGACCATCCCACGACCCCACGTGGAGGGACCATCCCACGTCCCCCACCCCATGTCCCCACGTGAAAGGACCATCCCACGTCCCCCACCCGATGTCACCACGCAGAGGGACCATCCCACGTCCCCCACCCCATGTCCCCACGCAAAGGGACCATCCCACATCCCCCACCCGATGTCACCACATGAAGGGACCATCCCACATCCCCCACCCGATGTCCCCACGCAGAGGGACCATCCCACGTCCCCCACTCCACGTCCCCATGCGAAAGGACCATCCCACGACCCCCCGTGGAGGGACCATCCCACGTCCCCGACCCCATGTCCCCACGTGAAGGGACCCTCCCACGTCCCCCACCCGATGTCACCACGCGGAGGGACCATCCCATGTCCCCCGCTCCACGTCCCCACGCGAAGGGACCATCCCACGACCCCACGTGGAGGGACCATCCCACGTCCCCCACCCCATGTCCCCATGCGAAGGGACCCTCCCACGTCCCCCACCCGATGTCACCACGCAGAGGGACCATCCCACGTCCCCCACCCGATGTCACCACGCAGAGGGACCATCCCACGTCCCCCACCCCATGTCCCCACGCGAAGGGACCCTCCCACGTCCCCCACCCGATGTCCCCATGCAGAGGGACCATCCCACGTCCCCCACTCCACGTCCCCACGTGAAAGAACCATCCCACGACCCCACGTGGAGGGACCCTCCCACGTCCCCCACCCCATGTCCTCACACAGAGGGACCATCCCACATCCCCGACCCCACGTCCCCATGTGAAAGGACCATCCCACGTCCCCCACCCCATGTCACCACGCAGAGGGACCATCCCACGTCCCCCACCCCATGTCCCCACGCAAAGGGACCATCCCACATCCCCCACCCGATGTCACCACATGAAGGGACCATCCCACATCCCCCACCCGATGTCCCCACGCAGAGGGACCATCCCACGTCCCCCGCTCCACGTCCCCACGTGAAGGGGCTATCCCACGTCCCCCACCCAATGTCACCACGCAGAGGGACCATCCCATGTCCCCCGCTCCACGTCCCCACGCGAAGGGACCATCCCACATCCCCCACCCGATGTCACCACGCAGAGGGACCATCCCATGTCCCCCGCTCCACGTCCCCACGCGAAGGGACCATCCCACGTCCCCCCGTGGAGGGACCATCCCACGTCCCCCCAGCCCATGTCCCCACGCGAAGGGACCCTCCCACGTCCCCCACCCGATGTCACCACGCAGAGGGACCATCCCACGTCCCCCACCCGATGTCACCACGCAGAGGGACCATCCCACGTCCCCCACTCCACGTCCCCACGCGAAAGGACCATCCCACGACCCCACGTGGAGGGACCATCCCACGTCCCCGACCCCATGTCCCGACATGGATGGACCATCCCACATCCCCCACCCCACGTCCCCACGCGAAGGGACCACCCCACGTCCCCCACCCGATGTCACCACGCAGAGGGACCATCCCATGTCCCCCGCTCCACGTCCCCACGCGAAGGGACCATCCCACGACCCCACGTGGAGGGACCATCCCACGTCCCCCAGCCCATGTCCCCACGCGAAGGGACCCTCCCACGTCCCCCACCCGATGTCACCACGCAGAGGGACCATCCCACGTCCCCCCGCTCCACGTCCCCACGCGAAGTGGCCATCCCACGTCCCCCACCCCATGTCCCGACATGGAGGGCCCATCCCACGTCCCCGACCCCACGTCCCCACGCGAAGGGACCCTCCCACGTCCCCCGCCCGATGTCCCCACGCAGAGGGACCATCCCGCAACCCCACGCGGAGGGACCACCGCACGCCCCCACGCACAGAGCCCCTCGTGCCGCGCCCCCACGCGTGGCGGCGGCGGCGGGGGGCGGTGGCGGTGGCCGTGCCGTGTCCCCACGGGGGCCGCGCGTGACCCAGCCGCCCCCCCCCCGCCCCCTCCCCCGGCGGCGCGGACCCACCGGGACGCGTCTCCCCGCGGGCGGCGGCGGCGGCGGCGGGGCCGTGCCCGCGTTTGCCGGGAGGCGGGCGGGGGGCGGCGGCGCGGGCGGGGCGGCGGCGGGGGCCGGGCGGGGAGCGGGGACCGAGCGCCCGCCCCGCACCGAGCCCCGGCCCGGCCCTGCCGCGGGGGGGAGCGGGATGGGGGGGGG
Organism: Pluvialis apricaria; assembly: GCA_017639485.1. Taxonomy (NCBI): domain Eukaryota; kingdom Metazoa; phylum Chordata; class Aves; order Charadriiformes; family Charadriidae; genus Pluvialis; species Pluvialis apricaria. The sequence continues at coordinate 21,955,656 of CM030018.1, read as the reverse complement.
CGGGGGATCGGTTGTCCCGGGGAGGGGGGTGTCCCCGGCGTGGACAGTTCGGCCGCCCGGGTGGCGCCGGGCTGCTCGGTTAGCCCGCCCCGGGGTCCCCCGGGGGGCTTAGCTTGGCTAGTGTCACCTGGGGTCCCCAGGGTGCCCAGCTAGCCCACTCCAGTGTCCCCGGGGTGCTCAGCTGGCCCACCCCGGTGTCCCCAGGGTGCCCAGCTGGCCCACCCCGGTGTGCCCAGGGAGGTCAACTAGCCCAGTGAGGTGTCCCCAAAGTGCTCAGCTAGCCCAGGCTGTGTCCTTAGGATGCTCAGGTAGCCCACCCTGGTGTCCTCAGGGTGCCCAGCTAGCCCCGGCTGGGGTCCCCAAGGTGCTCAGGTAGCCCACTTTGGTGTCCCTGGAGTGTTCAGCTAGCCCACTCCAGTGTCCCCAGGGTGCCCAGCTAGCCCACGCTGCATCCTTAGGATGCCCAGCTAGCCCACCCGGGTGTCCCCAGGCTGCTCAGCTAGCCCAGGATGGATGTCCCCAGGATGGATGCCCCCAGGGTGCCCAGCTAGCCCAGGATGGATGCCCCCAGGGTGCCCAGCTAGCCCAGTGAGGAGTCCCCAGGGTGCCCAGCCAGCCCAGGATGGATGTCCCCAGGATGGATGCCCCCAGGGTGCCCAGCTAGCCCAGTGAGGAGTCCCCAGGGTGCCCAGGATGGATGTCCCCAGGGTGGATGCCCCCAGGGTGCCCAGCTAGCCCAGTGAGGAGTCCCCAGGGTGCCCAGCCAGCCCAGGATGGATGTCCCCAGGATGGATGCCCCCAGGGTGCCCAGCTAGCCCAGTGAGGAGTCCCCAGGGTGCCCAGCTGGCCCAGGATGGATGTCCCCAGGATGGATGCCCCCAGGGTGCCCAGCTAGCCCAGTGAGGAGTCCCCAGGGTGCCCAGCCAGCCCAGGATGGATGTCCCCAGGATGGATGCCCCCAGGGTGCCCAGCTAGCCCAGTGAGGAGTCCCCAGGGTGCCCAGCTGGCACTGTCCCCAGGGCACTCAGCCACCCCAGCCGGGCGCCCCCGGGGTGCTCAGCTGACCAAGCCGCGCACCCCCCGGCGCCCGCTCCGCCAGCACCCCCAGGGCGCGGGGCTCCCCTGGCCGGGTGTCCCGGGGCGCTCGGCCGGGCTGGGCACCCATGGGGGGACATTTTGGGGCGCTCCAGCACGCGCCTGTGCGAGGGCCACGCTGCGGGCAGGGGCGGTAGCCCAGAGGGGCTGGGGGGACGGGGGGGGGGGGATCCCTGGCTGGCTGCAGGCCAGCAGGGCTCCCGCTCGCTCCGGCTCAAACCCGCGTTTGTCTTCTCAGGATGCTTCGGGGCCGAACCCCCGCCAGGAGCAGGGATGGGGACACCGTCCCTCCCCCTTCCCGCCGCCCCAAAAAGCCCCCTCGGGAGAACCGCCCGCTTCTGTCCCGGGGGCGGCCGAAGGGTCAGCGAGAGAACCCGGCTATCAAAGAAGGGGGTCAGCGCTCCCAGGGAAACGCGTGGGAAGGAATGCACTTCTGCAGGCGAGGAGAGCAGCGCTGGGATTCCCCTGGCACGGCGTCAGGGCCACGGGCCGCTCTCCTGCCAAACTTCCCCCCGACCCGGCTCCGGGCACTGCCCTCGCCGCCCTCCCAGCTCCGGGCTGGACACCAGGATGCTCGGCTCCGAGAAGGAAAAGGAGCCGGCCCGGCTCCTCACCTGCTATCCGCAAGGATTTTGCCGGCGTGCGCTGCGGGGAGATAGGGGAAGCCATTTAATAGCATTCCCTGCCCACGTAGTCATCAGCTTGGCAGGCGGGATGGGGCAAGAAAGGGAGAGCGTGGAGCTGGAGGCGGTTTGCCCTCCTTGGCTGCGCCGCGCTGGAAATCACCGCTGGTAGCGAGCCCAAGGCAAACAGCCCCCGGCGCACGGCAAAAAGCTCCTGGGTAGCAGGAGCCCAGCACCCTGCGGGAGAAAGCGCTTTGCCTTGCGCTGGACACGGGGTATTTCACTCCATCCTGGCCAAGGATGCGCAATCCCTGTGCTTGGAACCGCTTTGGAAAGCCCGGAGTGCCATTTCACCCCTCAGGACTACTGCGGTGGCGAGCGCTGGAGCTCTCCGGGAAGCGCTGCCCGCTGCAGAGCGGCCACCGCGGCACGGCGGAGCCGAGGGGGCACACGGGGAGCAGGGGTGGGTACCCCACACCTCCATGATGAGCCCCACCAAGTTCCGCTGCCGTACGCAAGCGCTGCCGGGACGCGGCCGTCCCCCGTGAGGTGCGGGAAGGAAGCACGAAGCCCTTCAGCCCCAGGCGGAGACGGGGTGCGGCAGGCAGCGGTGGCTGTGTGCCACGGTGGCTGTGTGCCACGCCGGAGCCAAAGGGTGCAGCAGCCCCGGGTTCGGCCCCCTGGGTCGCCTGGCAAGGAGCCGAAGCAGGAGGGGGCAAAGGACGGGGGCAGGAGGGCGCGTGTTCACCCTCACCCTCGCGCAGCACCGGCCGCTCCACGCCAGTGCGTCACGGGGCCAGGGGTCACCCGCCGTCCCGAGCCCCGGCAGACCCTTTGACGGGACGCGACGCAGCCGGGGAGGACTGCACTCCTACTCCCAGGAGTAAAGGCAGGGAGGAACGCGGAGACGGGAGGAGGCGAGACCAGGAAGCCCCCCACGGCGTGGGTGAGCTCTGGCTCCCGCTCAGCCGGGAGAAACACCTTCAAGAAACGCCTGCCGGAGCCCCAGGCGGCCCTGGAAGGGCTGGAGAAACAGCAGCTGGGGTGGGGGAAGATCCTTCCCTCCCGCCCCTTCTCCACGTACCCCGCTTTGTGTCCTGGGGGGGCCCGGCTCTGGCTGCGGGATGCGCTGCGGCGCTCGGGGCCGGCTCCAGGCGGAGCAGGGGGAGAGAGGCGCTGGCGGCCGACACCCGCAGGGTCGCAGCACGGCTCCAGCATGCGCGCAAGGGCACGGGGTTGAGGGCGCGCACGTTTCGGTACTCCCTCCTCCTCCTCCCGCCAGGTCAGCAACAGCTGCGGCGAAGGAGAGGAGCTGCAGAGTCAGGCTAGTTAAAAAAAAAAAAACAAAACAAAAAAAAAAAAACACAACAAACCCACAAGCTTTTTATTCTTCATGTGCTGCTCACAGTCACAGCTTGGAGACACTGCTCTTGCCAAAGTTATTATGAAACAAATCAAGTCCCAGACTCCTCAGGCCTCGCTCTTCCCCACCCCCAAGAGAGTCAACATTGTACAAAACTCTATTTACAGGGAAAACAGTCAGAAACGGGGAGTCCAAAAAAACCCCTTGCAATTCCGAAGAAAACATTGGAGACAAGTGTGACAGTTACGCCCTCCACACAGCCAGGCTTCCCACCGGCCGCTCCCCGGGCTGGTGCGAGCCCAGAGCTTCTCGCCACCGACTACCAAAAGGAGCCCGGCAATCCTGAGTCACCGCCACAGCTGCTTCTTCCTTTACCAAAAAAGCTGGGAAACTGCAAAACCCACTCGGATCCTACAAAGGCTCAGCCGGATCTGCCCGCCAGCGCTTTCGGCGAGGCCAGCACAAGACGCCCTCGGGCTCCCCCATCCCAAGGGCGACGGGGCTGAGGGCGCTCTGCGCCTCTCCTCGGGCGCTGCCCCAGAGGGAATCTCTCCCGCCGGCAGCCGGAATGTCAGGAGCCTTCACATAAGCAGCGGGATGCGTCAGGAGACCTAATATCTGATACCGCGTTTACTGGAGTCACATTACTTTGAAACATAAACGGAGAGGAGCAAACCAATATTTAAAAAAAAAAAAAAAAAAAGGGGGAAAAGAAAGCACGCATTCCTCCTCCCAACTGTGCCTGGAAGAGCATCCATAGGAGCCCAGCGAGCGGCTCGGCTCCTGCCAGCTGCCGCTCAGAAAGCGTAGCGCGTGCGGATGTCTTCCAGCTTCTTGGACACCTCGGGTGGGGTCCGGTCCAGCTCTTCGGCCACATTCTTCTGTTTGTTAGGCTCCATGGAGTTGAACTGCTCGCACAGGTCCCCATCGATCACATTCTGGAGGGGGCGAGGAGGAGAGCATTGAATCGACACAACACAGAAGCACTGAACCCTGCCTAAACGGGGAAAAATGGCAACAAACAGTTTGTTCCCAGGAGCTTCTTAAGCCCGTCCTGGAAACAAGACCATGCTTGGTGACCTCATCTGCTGAATAGCAGCAGTTAGCATCAAATTAATTACTGGCCGGCCTGATTAATGAAGGAGAAACCCAAAAAGCCCGGGTGCAGCTGAAGAATCACACAAGGGAAGGGAAGGCAGACCCGACTCGGGTCCAAGCACGGTGCTGGGAAGGCGGGGGGAGGTCGCAAAAGATGACTGAAGGGCATCTTTAGTCAGACGCGAGACATCTTTGAGATTGCGCACGCTGCACATCAGCCCTGAGCTCGTCGAGAACAAGAACACCCTCTGCGCTTGGACAGCTTCAGCTGCCGGGACAGTTTTCTGACAGATACGACATACGTTACTCTGGTCCCTGCTGGTCACAGCATTTAACAGTCGACAGCTTCAAACACGGTTCCTCAAAAGCAGAAATAGGCAGGAACAGCCATTTCTTGTGAGATTTCCCTTTTCAATGCCGGTGGAAAAAAAAAAAATAGGCAACGGCCAGTTTGACCCAGGCACGCAAACAGCTACGTAATGCTCCTTCTCCTGACAGAAAGGGGAGATGCTGCAGCAAGCGGAGAAGCGCAGCAGCAGCACCACCTCTGGGCTTGGGTCTCAAGACCAACCCTGAGAAGGCCGAGGACAAGGGTTAAGAAACCAAACCAGACACGGTACGCGGTGCCAAGTACCGCTCTCCCTACAGAGTGCTAGCCAAGAGTTCAGTTCCTGCCGCTGCCTACGGTTTACACTGCCCCAGCCTTCCCCCCACGGAACAGCAACCGGGACTGGCTTCCGCCAGGCCTCGAAGCCGTTCCGCGCCCCAGAGCAAGCCTCTGCACCCCCAGGACCTGCTGATCCTAAATACTCAGGCCTACCTTCACCGGGAAGTAGTAGGAGCGGAAACTGAGATGGTCTCGTCCACAGAGAGGAGGGTGCTCGGATCTTAAGTGCATTTCTACGTGCTGGAAGAAGTCGTGATCCTGGGGAGATTAAGAATCGGGAAGAGAACAGTTTGTTACACGTCAGTGCCGCTGGCGAGGCACGATGCCAGCCATCAGCCAGCTCCTGCACTGGCTAAAACCCCACCGTTACCGGGTTCCGCTCGAGCAGCCCCGCACACGGCAGCCAAGGGCACTGCCACCCCCTCACCGCTCCCACCCTGGGAGCACCCAGAGCAGAGCTCAGCGGCCAACTGCGCCACCTCGGCCAGGATCGGCCTCCCGAGAACGGGAGCACAGAGCAGCAGCGCAGCTCTAAGAGTCAATGTCTCAGCATCCGCTGCTCCAGGAGGCCACAGCAAACGGAGCAGAGAATATCGTCTTCAGGACTTGAAGCATCAATGCCTGATCAACAGAGTTTACAGGCGACACAAAGCATACCAAAGGATCCCTCCTCATAAACACTGAGTCACCCAAGAGCTACTCTGGAGCGCAAACAGGTTTAGAACAGCAGTGCCAACAAGAAAAGCGCTCAGCTTTTCACAGAACGAACACAGAACAAGGATTTAACAAGCTCCTCCTCTCCCCCTGCACATCGGAGCCTGTCCCGCAGCCACGGGCTTTCCTGCAGCCCGTGTTTTCACGCACTGCGGAGCCCTAGAGCTTCCCTCAAGGGATGCGGCACACTAACACACCGGCTGGGGATGAGCGCACAGAAAAGCGGCAAGTCTGCAGCATAACGATGGGGTTTGCTTACCTCGTGGGAAGTAAAAGGGACCAAGATTCCTATCCCTCCCGATAAGGTGGTATAGACAAGAGATTCAGAGCCTCCAGGGATCAGCGTGGTCTTCTGTAAGGAAAGCACCGTCTCTCCCACGTGGTAATTCATAATCACTTCAGCCTGAAAAGTCAACCACAGCAGCATGGGTTTTTTTTTTTTTTTAGCTTATATAAAAGCATCAAAAGGGTTGAGAGAAGAAAGGAGAATAAATTTGGCCACCTGCTAGTTCTGAAACGCCTTTCTCAAGAGGAAGTGCCTTCCACCTGTGACCAGATGGCAAAACTCAGCGTGCCACCGAATTACCCTCTTGAGCTGGACAAACGGATGCAAGTAACAAGGGAAAGCAGGAGAAGAAAACGAGCGTGCTTCCTCAATCAAACATCACTGATTAGGCATCAGCCGTGATTTTAGAAACCGAATTTGTCTCCCAGCGACAGTGAAAACCGATCACCCACAGCACGGGAGATGTGTAGAAGGAGAACTGCCAATACATCTCCCGGACAACACCGCAGAGGACTTGACAGAAAAGCAGCACGCTCTTTTCCCACAATAACCGCCTGCTTCCCATGGAGCGTTACCTTCTGTGATGCTCCGTTAAGAAGCCCCCTGTCCCAGAGAGCTTTGTTGCCTGTGGGATCCTCATCTACCTCATCGTTGGTGTTGGGAGGCAATCTCACCTGCGTCAAAAGGGGAAGAAAGAGTCAACAAGCTGCGGAGGATCTCTGGAGAATTCCTGGGGTCTCTGAACTCCCCGCTTTTGCAGACACTACAAGAATCCCTTTACACTTACAGCAAAATCATTTGCCCCTCCGACAGGGCCTTTAGAGTTAAATGACAACAGTGTTGTCAACGCTGATGTCCCATCACTCAAAAACACGGGTAGGACTCCACGACCCGACCGGCCTCTGCCTGGCCTGGCACCTGCAGATCACTCTGGGAGGTACGGTCCACACGGTCTGAAGGTGGTTCCCGCTAAGGAGACAGTTTGATGGATGTGGGGCAGGAAAACCGAAGCGGATTGATTTGTGCGCGTCAGCCAAATCCTGCAGGCGCAGCGTCTGACACTTGCTGAACTCTGCGCTCCAAAGCACCCGAGCACACTTCAGAAAGAGATCAAAGCTCTGGCAGAAAGACCATCTATTCTTTCCTCCTCCCCTGCTGAAATCCAGCCAAGTGGGGAAGTGTCAGCACTGACAAAGCCAACTTCAAGAGGAAGTGACAGAGAAAGCTAAATGCCAGCAGTGAGGTTTAGCCAGGGAAAGTAAGAGTGATAACCCTGGCACAAGTTCTCCTGGGCCCTTTCACAGTCACAAACTTCGTTTCAAGGCTTATTCACAGCCAGTTTTGGGGCAACTTCAACACAAGTTATGGAATGCTTCAGAAATATGTTTTCTGACCTCCTGATGCTTTAACTTGTTTGCTTTATTAACAAATCGATAAACTACAGCCGTCCCCTATGACGACAGCTAGTCGCCCTGTAAAAACAAGTGAATGGTACAGGGCGTTGTCTCCAGCTAAGCACAGATTCTCATATTTTTAAGACAAATCATGAATGTTTTAAGGAAAAATATGTCGTGTCCAGAAAGCTCTGACTTCTCCGAGACGCACTCACCACGCAGATGTTGCCAAATTTGTCTGCTCCAGCCACAGTGTCATAATCCAGGAGAGTTGCTGTAGTGACCCACCGGGGGTAAGTGTCATCAGCAAAGATGATGAGCTGGTTCTCATTCCTTTTGTAGCGCACCCAGATGAAACTCTCCTGAACGTCTGAAACAATCACTCTGTGCCCAATGGTTTGGATCCCACAGATGTAGTTTGCAATGTGCTTTAGAGAGAGAAAGGACAAAACCCGAGTGCTTCAATCAGGGAAGCGTAACCCACTAACTCTACCCTATTCCAACTGAAACACCACTTCCCCCTGTGAGCTATGGCTCGCTCCCCATTTCCCATCATTTCCCTCCAAAACTACCTCTCATTTCTGGCATGCTACAGCCCCAATCTAAATACACTGTCCATACCGGGCCCCTGCGACCTAACACCCACCACGCGGCATTCTCAGCCTGCTGAACACGAGGAGCGTCCAGAGAACGAGCACTGCTGGGGAGCCTATGAACCGAGATGCCGGGGACAGTCCCGCCAGCAAGCATTGCTTCAGCGTCCCCTCACTACTGTGGTCACGAAAGACCCAGGAAGGAAAGCTTCAATTTTTCATGTGAGTCATTTTAGGGGAAAAAAACCCAATCAACCCAACATAAAACAAACCAAAAAACACCCAACACACAAAAAACGTTCCCCTCCAGTTTCCCAGTCTGCCTGCGAGCTTGCTGGAGTTCCTTTCTGCAGTAACGAGCAACTGGCACAGGTTCTGCAGCTTCCACAAGAGAGGGAGGAGCAGGCAATTAAGAGTTAGAAAACCATGCTCCGCAATTTCCTAAAGTACCAGAGATGCTCAGCATCTACTTCAAGGAGAAAATTCCCTTTTCAAGATTCTGCGGCTCTGAAGAGGTGCTCATATGCACCCTCCAACTTCTACCCCCAGCCTGCTGATCACCTAACCTAAGGAAACATTTACAGCAGCCGTCATTTTGTATCTGGGTAAGACCTCTCACATTTGCAGCAGACAGCCAAAGGCACGGTCCATACAGGCTTGTGAAACTCTTGCAGGCTTCCATTAATGGCCTGTGTTGAGCTGGTACAAAAAGGAACCTGCGACACTGCGAGCTGAATGGCAACGGGAAAGCGATGCGCGCCTGGGGCGCGGAGGGGCAGCACAACGGCCCGGTCCAGCCAGAGCTGCGGACACTGCTCTAGATGCACACACCCAGCTCACGCCAGCAAGACGCACACACAGCTCTGAAGTGCAAGTGCAGACACTCGGGCTGGAATAGCAGCTAAACCCTTGTTTCACGCCTGCTGCAAAGCATCACTTGCTCCAAGTTAACAGCCTTGGTCAACAACAAAAGCCAGTACCTTATTCTCACACTTCCGAAGCAGTTTCTTCTTCCCCAGGTCATAAACACGCAAGAGCTTTCCAACTCCAATTAAGACTCTACCTTGGAATGGAGCAATGGCTGCAGGAACTTCCTCCACAGGGGTCTGCAGAGAGAAGATGACAGCTGTGAGACCCCCATTAACAGAGCTAACCTTACACCAAGCTTCAGAATGGATTCAGCTAATGGTTCAGTCGAAGCTTGCTGGCCTGCGCCAAGGCTTTCAATGCAAAAGGCTAATCACAATCTTTTTCTAAAGGAGGGGCAAAAGGTCAGTCCTCTGTAAGCCTTTCGACAGCAGCACATACCACACGTGGTGCTAACAGAGCTCTGGGTACTACACAGACAACACGCTGCGGGCAGTGCACCTTAACTGAAGTGTAGGACTGCTGTAAGAATCCCACGCTGGGCAGGCAGCACACACAGGCAAGGATCTCGTTGCCTGGGTTCTTAGTTTTGCTTTATCCCCAACAAAGATTTTATGCTTTGCCTAAATCCATCCAGATTGCCTGTTTTTAAAACAAAGGCATGAATCTAATTCAGCCATCTGCCACAGACATACTGAAGCTGCCACTGAAGAAGCGTTACATCTGAACAATTGGTGCGCCCACAAATCCAATAACTCAGACAGGGCTGAAAAACCTCCACCCAGTGATCAATCCAAAAGGATCAGCCACAGCAGAGAATGGGACATGTAGACAGCTTCCAGTTACGCATCCCCAGCTTGGTCGCACTGGCTAAGAGAAGTTATTTCACATCATCAGCCCTGCCAACTTCCAAGTGGGTGTTCAGTGGCACCAGAAAAGGCCTTGTTCCAGGACAGAACCCACTCATTGCATCAGGACCGTAGGAAGTGAATAAGCCACAACATTCCTTTCCACGTGCTCATCTGACCGAATCTCAGCCATGCTGGAAGCACATGGGCAGGAGAACAGAATTTTGTTTTAACGGAGTTCTGCTGTAACCCTCGCTAAAGCCCCAGAGACCTGCCGAGCAAGGTGGTCACTAAGCAACTAATCATTTCGACAAGCAACCAAAACAGCATCAGAGGGAAGATGACAGCTCACACCAGCTTCGTGTGGCCAGCCAAGGACTGAGAGCCTGAGCACCAGGGCTCAAGTGACCCAAGTATGAATTCACTTTGTAAACAAGTGCTCGGAGCAGCTCTCTGAGCTCATATTCCAAAGAGGAAACAGAGCTGTTTCTCTCCCCTCCCTAACGGGGGCATGAAAAACACCACTCCTTTCCCATTTATCCAGTTAGATGAATAAGACCTGAGGCCAAAGGACTGGGACTCTCGGGAGATCTGTGTTCAATTCTCAGCTCTGCAAAAGATGCCCCGAGTGATTTGGGAGGAGGCAGCGTATATTCTCAGAGGCTGCTTCCAGTGTGTAACATCAGCAGGATGCTCTTGCCCAGGATTCATCGAGTATTGCAATATCGCTATAGCATTCAGGGTGAAATAACAGCTATTCCAGTACTGCCTGTAAATGACCCAGTCACCCAAACAGGCCCTTCCATCCCTCTCACCTTGTGCAGAAACTCCAGCTTCTCACCACTATTCACCAGCTTGTACGTGTAGACAAATCCCCCAGCAACCGAGCGTGGGTTCAGAATCAGGTCCTTGGCGACTCCCACCAGCACGTACCATTCATCACCGGTATTGGAGAACCGGCACACAGCCACGCTGGGAATGGTAAGACACGCCAGGAGATCAGTGTGATCACGACACAAACCAACGCTGCGCATACGAACTGGATTCCCTGAGAGCACAACCTGACCTACCCTCGCAGAGATTTGAGAGCCCACCCTTCCAACACTGACATTTCATTTTCGGAGGTCATTTTTCCTCCCTGTAGAAATGTTTAACGCAGATTCCTTTATTCTTCCACAATCCCTATATAAAAAGATCCGCTCCAGCTGCCACATATGCCCAAAGCATTACTTTTATGTTTCCACAATGCCCAAAGCATTACTTTTATGCTTTCACAGGCTGGACGCTGCCTAGCAATGTGCAAAGCTCCAGTAGACGCTGTTTTTCAAAGGCTGCTCCAATCTGGACACGTACATGTAACTTTTCTCATCTTCCAGTGTTATTTCCTGCCCGGTGACTAGCTCAGCCAGGTTGGGGATCCTGGACAAAACAGGACAGAATCAGCCTTTTGGACTCGCATGACCTAACTCCACCTGCTGAGGCACTTGCTACTCTTCGTGGTTATTGTGCTGGTCTTCCCCTCCAGTCCCTCTGACACTTCCTTTCCAGTTAATATATGCCCAGTTTATCTGGACGAGAAAGGGAAGTGAGAGATAGCAGCACATTCTCTTGTTCCCGGCTCTCTTATCTGCCGTTTCCATCCCCGTGTTGTTCTTTAAGCACTGGGGTCCAGCAAACACATCTGGAGCATCAGCTCTTCGTGTCACATGCAGACAGATCAGGGTGGGAAGGGAAGGAAAGGCAAGACAAAAAGCTTTAAGCATGTGGAAATCACTTCTGGAATTTCAAGCCAGCCTCCCGATAACATGCTGCATCTGGATTTCAACTCGGTATAACAGCTGAGCAAAAGATGGAAAAAAATCCACATAAGACTCATCAGAAGCAGAGATTCGTGCCGCATCTGGCAATGCTTCTTACCTGAAGGCAGCTTCGTTCTGCTCTAGCTGGACCAGATCTAACGTATTTCCCTGGATGGGGTTCATCACCCTGATAACAGAGGCCCACTGTCCGTTCCCTGCCTTGGGAGCACCAAAGATGGACTCGGGAAGATTCTCGTTCAGAAAGGCTGCAGCCATTTCTGCAGCCAACTCCCTCTCGTCTTCACCCGCAGCCTCCACCATTTCCTACGGCACATTAAAGGACAGGAGAAAACAACAAACAGCTCAGTGGATTTCCTTTCCAGACATGCTGATACTCTGCGTAGAATACACTCTCCCTGTTTCCCCTAAGCCCAGGTATTCCAGGGCAAGGTACTGCTTGTGAAGACACAAAATCCATGAAATCCCAAAGCTTCCCCCCACCCTGAGCTCATTCCCAAGGGAGCCTCTGCAGCTCAGAGCACAGCAGTGTCGGCTCTACCCTGCCCAAGGGGCAGTCGTCTGGGGAGCTATTTCTCCAAATCAACAACTCTGGAAACAACACTGAGAAGAAAATAACCCACTGACACACAAACATCCTCAGACAGTCACAGAAAACCTACAGAATGGTGTTACACAAGCGTGATTGTCCTCTAATACGTGGTTCTTAAAGCCTGCAATAATAACACACGAAGAAAGGAGCATGGGGAAGTAGCGTATTCTGCTGAAATTTGTGTTTCGAGGCAGATCTTCACTCCCTTCAGCCCCTGCATTCATACAGGACACAAAAACTCGCAGGCAATGGCAGCTGGGAACCAGTGAGCAGGGAGGATTTGCAGCACAGCAGTCACCTCTGGGAAACGGATGAGCGTACCTGTCCCCCCACCCCAATTACCTCGGCCATTTGCTGCTTCCTCTGGGCCTTGGTGGCCTCAGTGTAAGCGTTGTGGTCCGTCTCAATGATGATCAGGTTGTTGCTCTCTGGGTGAATGACAAATTTTCGGGGCGTGTACTGCAACGGGAAGGCAACCTGGTTGAAGACTGCCCCCAGCTTCTCCAGTGCCAAAATCCTGGGGGACAAAGATGTGACATGTGTTAAACAAATGTCCGAAAGCAACCATCCAAGAGAACACAACTGGAGTTGAGCTTTACATGGGTGAAACTGGCTAGCGCTGGAGAGAAGCTGCACCTTTCTTGGGCCAGACAGCAACTGGCAAACAGCTCCAGAGAGAAGGGCAAAGCTAGCACCCTAAATGGGAGCTTATGCCATGGGACGGGTGCGCTGTGCAGCATGGGGTCCGTGGCCTGAGGGCTCTCACTGTCCCGGGACGGGTTCCGAGTGCCTGTCCCTTTTGGACAGGCTTCTGTAGTACTGAAACAAGTCTATCTCGAGAGGAACAAAGAGCACACGGAAGAGGGAAAGTGGACATTTGGGGATCGCATCATCTGAATCTAAACGTGACACAGACTTTGACACGTAATCAAATGCTCCTCAGAGGCACTTCAGTTAAAAGAGTACGAAAAATGCAATGCCAAGTCCTTCTTCCTGTGACTTGCCAGCTGAAATGCCAGTTCTTCTGGCATTTGGTGACTAAAAGCCACAAGTCTCTCCAGAAAGAATGACTCCTTTAAAAGCAATGAATGCTGTAATATTTCAATGAGGACAGATATGAAAAAAGCGCCTGTTCAAGTGCATAAAGCAGAGCTCCTGAATTTGTGCTCCCCTATTATTTTCATTTATCTTTTTAATATCTAAGCTGAACTTTAAAAAGGCAACAAATACACCCCTGTCATGCCTCTGATTTCTTAAATCACGTGGCTTATTTTCGGCAAAGTAGCCAATTCAGATCACAAGCCACAAGATCCTAATACACAACAGGTTCACATTTATTATAAGCTTCCCTCCTCTCTAACGACCAGAGAATTTATGGATAACTTGAACTACATTTGTTATTTAAAAAAAGCTGGAAAATACAATTCAGAGAAGTGCACCCTATTTCTATCCTATAACTATCTTTGTATTCCATTGGTTTTCTGAAATCCATCCAAGTGTTTCTATCAAATCATTATCCATAATCAAATAACCTCAAAAAACTCCCTTAATTCTTAGGGTAAGTCACTTTACCTCCTTCCTTTTGAATGTCTAGTGAGATTTCATCACCCCTCCCCTCTGCCTGATAACGTGGCCTAGAAGTGTTTGTTTTCCCCCATGAATTCTTACCTCAATGTGTTTGTGGAGATGGCTACGATGCCCTCTGGGCACTGCTCAGAAGCAAAACCAGACGCAAACTCCAGTGTCTCGTAAGACAGGGGAGTCAGGTGGAAGCGCGACTGATAGGAATAACTGAGCCAGGAACGGCTCGACATGGCCAGCACCTGGGAAAGACAGGCAACAAATTCATTAGGTCTGGGGACGGAGGCAAGCTCGCTCCTTGCGACATGAATGGATGTGCAGTGCCAGACTCTTACCCATTAGAACAACCAAATTCTTGCGGGTGGACTCCACCCTGCTCAGAGCATACCTTCAGAGATACCGCTTGCTTTCAACAGACAGTTTTATCTGGAAATTGCGTATGGCACAAAGAGGAACTTTAAAGTACTATCAAGACAATGAATACTCAAACTGAGGTGCAATAAAAACTGTTACCTGTAAAAGCCAAGACCAACAAATACTTCTATATCTCTTTTTTTTTTTCTTTAAACAACAGCCTGTTCTAAGGGGATCAGGTCTTTTAAAATAAATATTTACTGTTTTGTCCCAATCCAAATGCTGTAGCACTCTTAAGTGAAATTTACCTACAAAAATCAGTAGCCAATTTTCAATCAAGTTAAGGGAAACAAAGGAAGCAGATGGGCTTCTAAACTCTTCAGCTTTATACATTTGGCTAAATCGATTTCAGTGCAACCTTACTTTCTGCCTGAGCAACACAAGCTGGAACTACACTGAAACACGCAGAGGTTACTCCCAGCCCATCACTGACTGGCCATAACGCAGTATGTTTTTTCTCCCCGTGTTGTGAGACAAGGAACCAAGACCGGTCTCAAAGTAGAAAAGCACTCAGCTATTCTATAAGCATTCTCTGCTAGAGCTGCAAAGCACCTCATCTCCAAGCTACAGCTGGCAGACTGGCAGGAGCAAGTTAACGAGATTCACCCAGTGTACCATAACATAAAAGCAGAGCTCAGATTGCCAGATCCAGATGCAGCCCCCTACGCTGACCGGCAATATTTCTCAACGCTGAAGGTGTCATCCAAAAATGAGTCAAGCAGGGGGTGGCTGATCTCCCCAGTGCCACATCAGAAGGGCTGCAAATGGCACTTCTGATGAAACACATTCTTCCCTCTATGCCAAATCCTGCAAATATTTTCCTTGAACCATGCCTGGCTGCTGTCCAGTCCCTGGCCGAGCCATTCCCAACAGGCACAGGAGACGACCATCAACTGCATCAAGCAGTCAAGGAGCAAGGTCTCCGCATGGGGCTCTTTCTGTCCCTGTGCACTAAGGAAGCAAGACAAGATTTTTCAGTGTCTCTGACCCCAAGAATCCGCTCAGAGCTTTCTAGACACACTGCAAACACAGCCTATGGCTCAGATGAGTCCTAGTTCAAAGAAGGCACGGCAGCACTACACATGACTTCCTAAGAAGTAAGGGGAATACCAGTAAGAACAAGGCTGTTTGTGAAAGAACAAGCTGCAAGCCAGGCAGCTCCATAATGAAGTCATTCTACTTCCCACCCTTACCCAGAGGGTCCTGCTGTGCTGCAAGGATGCTTCCCCACCCGGCCCATCAATAAGGAAAACCGGGATGCTGCGCCTGGGGACCAGATCTGCATCCCTCTGAGAGCTCGCTTCACTTACCGCCTCTTGGCCTTGCATTCGGACTCGGAAGAGTTTCACGGGCCGTGAGCCAAGGTATCTGGTCCTGGTATCGGAAAGATCGCCAGTAACAGGATCCAGGACAGTTCGCAGCAGCACACCATTCTTGACATCAGCAAACCAAAAAAGTTAGATCAAGATTACAGATAAGAAATAACTAGCTACAGCCACTATTCAAAACAGAGAGGCAATTTCTGAAGAATTAGGTGTTTGTTTTCCTAGCTCCTGGTACAGCTCTCTTCTACAACCATGCTGTATCTAAATTTGCTCTTAATATTAAAAAGCATAGCTCCTGCACACTCCTGTGGGGCAGAAAGGAATTACTGTAAAACAAACAAACCACCACCCTGCCTCCCCAAAAAAACAAAACAAAAAAAGCGCCAAAAAACAGACCAAGAAGTTCGGTGCATCACATAAGCCATGAAAAACCTGAGGGTCGATTCCACATCCTAATCCCTCCTGGTACAAAACATTTATCCAAAAACTCATGCTGCTTAAAAAGAGCTTGCATTCTGACAAACTCGAGACATGTGAAAGAACCTAGACTGCTCTGATTATTTTTACATGTTGAATTGTCAAAACAACATTTTTTGGTTAAAGATCATAGAGTCAGTACTGGAAGCAACAAAAAGCTGTGCAACAGCAGAGTTATTAGAGCAGAGCCTGTGGTTGGGGGCAGTTACTTCTTTGATACTCTGCCCTACAGGCAGTTTTTAAAGAACTGCCCAACAACATTTCACCCAGAAGTTTTTATTTTTTTTTTATAACATGCCCTGTTTCTGGAAGCGGAAAAGAACAATTTGTCCTACATGAAGTCTGCTTTTTGACTAGTCTTAAGTCTAGGAACGTATGGGGAAACTTGCACCTCTACTACATGACACAGTGAATTCCCCAGTCCCCGTTGTTAAGCGTGTTGTAACAAAGAGGGAACAGTCAGGTTTTGTGTTGCGCTGCGCAATGACAAGGCTGTTACAGCAATCCATCTCTCAAGCAAACGCTCACCACGAAACCAGGCAGGCACCTCTCACCTGCAGTCCAATGTTCAGGTACAGAAAGCCAATGGAGCCCCTCTCCCCCAGCTCGTCCTGCTTCTCTGTGCCACCCATCTCCACAATACACAGCGACTCGGGCTGTGCAGGAAGGGCCTGCATACTCAGCGGCTGTAAGCAATCCTGTGGGGGACAGAAAAGAGGTACCACACCAGTCAGCAAGGCTTGGCATAGCAAGAGGGGATTCAAGCTCCAGCTAAGGAGCTTAAAGATGCCCTTTTAAGTCTCCATAAAGAAGTATTCAGCACAGGAAAAAAAAAAAAGAAAGTCACAATAGACGCTGGCTCTGTGGATTTTGGCAAGCAGGAGTGGTAGCAGCCCTGGGGTTTGGAGAAGATACACTGGATCCTTCCAAACTGTTCTAGCACAGTTTGCAGCTATTTAGCATAGAGAAACCTCAGCAAAGTTTATGTTACTTCAGTCATCCTTTGAACACTCAATCTGTTGCAGGTAGAGGAATGACAGTGCTGCTTTGCTGCTGACCTGCTTGCAGAATAAGTCTGGTTTACTACAGGTATAAACAGTGAGACAGGAAAAAAACCCCAAACAAACACCAAAACAAAACCAAAAAAAGAAGTAAATGCTTTCATTATCTCATCGACTAAGCTTCCAGGCGTGGGTGAGATTAGATCAAATCTCTTACAGGTTAGGATCAAGGCCGTGCTTCCTCCCAAACAGCAGAGAAAAGCCATGCAAGCTATTCATTCCTGGTCATCCACCCAAATACAGAAAGACAGCTTGGATGGACACAGCCCACCTCTGGATTACCCTTCTCAACATTCCAAGCCAATGGAAGAGGCAGAAACAGCACAGCTACTCACCGAAGGGTCAAGGGAAATAATTCTGACAGTGTTGTCCACCAGCCCAACAGCAAGGAAACGGGAGCGCTGCTCCCCAGGGGGAACGTTGGCCAGGCTCATGCAAACAACGTCGGCCGACATCTCCTTTCTCTCTGTGTACTCATTCAGCTGCCCTGACTGAGAAAGAAAAACACAAGAGACTTATTAACGACTTAGTGGGGCAAACCAGTACCAAAAAGTCTCTCCACACCTTCCCCCCAATCTTTTTTTTTTTTTTTTTCCTCTTTAAAGATATGCTTTGGATTTTGGGGGGGGGTTTAAACCATTTCTTTACAGCCTTATTTCAGCTACAATTGGAAGAAGGAGAATAGCAATAGGATAAGTACACAATTTCCAGCCTCAGTCATGAACTTCACTGACTTTAATTAGCCATTAAATCATCTCAGGCAGAGTCCAGATATGCAGATCTATCCACTCTAGAATGACGCTTCACTACAGAATCCTTTTCTGCCGATCTGATCAAGGATCAGTCTCTGGCACGCCCCACACTCCAGCCTTGCTCTTCCAAACTCATTCACAACATTAACAAACATACCGGGTCCATCTCAAAGTAAACCAGCTCTCCTCCAGTCAGTGCTATCACTACTTGTCTCTGGTTTACAGCACATTTTACAATGGTTTTCTTCCCTGGTGTCTTCCATTCGTTTACTCTCTTATCTGCTCGGATGTGCCGGATCCCATCTGGATAAACCTGAAGGAAAAAAAAAAGGTCACATCAATTCTGTCAGGTCACCATCCCTTCACAATTCCCATCTCACTGGTGATTCTGACACAGAAAAAGCCAAAGGCAAGCATCGCTCCTGGCAGCGGTGATCCATGAGCTATGCAACAGGCCGAACTAGCACAAAGCCACTCGCCAGCTGGAAGCATTGCATCCTTGAACTACAGCAAGGAACCACAGCACAGCACGCACTGAAGGAGATAAGGACCATCTTCAGCTGGTCCAGTTTCACTTCACAGGATATAAAAAGGGAAAGGCTGACTAAGTGTCATTCTCTGCCAATCCACACCTTCAGACATGACATATGTTGCACCACTGTAGAAACTACGGCCATGCAGCAAGCAGAGAGCAGCAGACATAAGCAGACATGTCAGAAGCAGCTTTCCATTACCTGTACCAAAGCATCATCACCAAGAAGAGAGCAGGACAAGGTAGGTGTAGTACCCAGGAAGCCAGAGTCAGTCACTTCTTCTACAGTCTCTCCGATAGACAGCACCAGTGTGGCATTTACGAAGGACACAATGATATAGGCATCAAATTCATCTGGTCAAGGGAGACAGGGGAAAAAAGGGTGCTGATTAAACAAATGCAAGGCTTCCCAACAAAATTAGCAGTCTGGCAGATGTCTAGCAGTTACTCTTCAGCAGAATTCCTGTGATAATTACATCTGCTGGCCGTATTGTGCAAGTTCGTTCTAGGACACACTGTCCAAAAGCCAGCCACTGCTAGACTCCAAACAATGTAAGACGGAGCCAGGGATCAAATTATGATGATCCAGAGTCAATTCACGATAGTCTGGATTCTGGCAAGCAAGACCCCTACCTACTTTTTTTCGAAGACAGCACAAAGTCTAGAAGCCTTTAAGACACTCGCCCCACCTCACACGAGGAGCTGAATCCAGATTTAACGCCCAAAGTCAAATGAAATGTTCTACTCCCAATAACCTGCACCCATGGAATTCATCTGCAGAAATCACACCACGGATGCTGCAAACAGGAGGCTGCAGGACCACATCTCTGTCTAGCATCCACATAATAAAAGGCTGCAGAGAACAACTGGGGTGCATTGCAGCAGAGGAGCTCAGGGCTAGCCTGCTCTACCCTCAGCCAGAAGCTCAACTAGCGTGCATTTACACAGCCACCCATACGGTCTTCTGGGATAAGAAACAATTACATTTTTAAGATAGAGCAAATATTGACCTTTACTTCTACTGGAATAAGTGACAATAACACCAACTATTATTTCCAGTACTGACTTCTCCCAAAGGGGACAGCTTGGGACAATCCGGTAGCTTGGACGTGAAAGAGCTGTGCTAATGAAAATAGTCTTAAGAGCTCATTTGGAAATAGGGAAACTTTGTGGGAAACAAGGGTAGTAGGACTGGGTAAAAGGAATGCCCCAGTTTACTGCTCTCCGTTTTCATTCTGCAGAAATCGATAGGCATTAAAGAGGGGGAGAGGAGAGTCTCATTAAAACAGAATAACAAAAGCAACAGAAACAATGAAGTCTGTTGGGAAATGGAGCCAGGAGCCTCAGTGGAGAAATAAGATTGCCTCAGAGAAGCAACTCCACTTCTGCTGCTGTTGTCATGCAAAGTGCTATTTCTTAAAAAGAGAAAAATCCCCATTTTAACCCAACTCAACCCAAAGCTCAGACTTATGCACCACAGCACAAGCCAAGCCAATTAGCAGGGGTGAGGGTGTAAGAGAGCTGTCACAGTTTTGGCCCTTGAGCAGAGTCTCCATAATTTGCAAATGTAGGGGGGACAGAGAAGTAGTTAGTGACTCTCTACGCAGAGAAAGAAAATAGAAAACTCTCACTGGGATGAATACAGGATGCCAGCAAATACCATGCAGCAGCTTAAAGAAACTGAACTGGGTTAACTGAAACAAATGCTTCAGGAACTGATCCTTGTCTTATCCACCCTCTTTAGAGGCAGGCATTGCCAAACCTGCTGTGTCACGTTTGTAACAGAAAGTTCTTACATACAGCTGAAAATATGCAAGCAAAAAAAAAAAAACCAACCATCATTCTTCTCTCCAACATCTGGTACACAGACCACAGCTCTGATCAAACTGAAGAGCTTTGTATAATTAAAGCAATTCCAGCAGCGGTCTGTGGCATAAACACTGTTACTACTCTATTAAGCGGTCACAGGCTATAACGTCCAACATGCTCCCGAACCCCACAAACACGAGCGGGTCCACTTGGGGAAATGAGAAAACAGGAACTGAATCTGCACGCAGAAACTGATCAGTAACACAAACTATTTAAACACTGGGCTTAACAGGACATGGTAAGACTTCAGTACGACATACACCATTACACGCTGGTTATTTTCTACGCTAAATAGCAGCTTCTCCTACAAATTTGCATGTTTTTCAACACCAGAAGTCTACAAGAATTCCTCGATCACTTTAAACGGAGATTCTAGCAGTTCATAGGCGAAGCATTTAATTCATAAATATCCTGTAGACAGGATGTTCTAAAAATTCCATTTCAAAGACCATCGTTTCTTTCCAAACTTCTTGAGAGCGCCTGCCTTCCTCCCTGGGGGCTGTCATTCTCATGATGAACCACCATGTCCCAGCTGGAAGCTTAACCATGTGACTTGGAGCAGGACAAAGAACTCCCATTTGAAAGCAAAACAGATTCCCTCAGTCCTACTCTAAACGAAAACTCATTCCTACCTCTTAATACTTTTTTAGCTCTTTCTTTTCATTGGCATACAGTTATATTAGAGCGTGCCTTTAAGTCGGTGTCAATAATAGTGACAAGTGCATTTTTGCTTGAAGTCCAGTAGTGTTGCTTAATGCCTCTCTGCTGGAGCTTTTGAATAAAGGGTTTGATTTACCAGAATGAAGCCAGTGAATAAGACACATTCATCTAGATTCAAACAATACAATTTTGGTTTAGAAAATATAGCAGCCTAGTTGAAATCAAGAGGACTAAATCCCCGGGGCACACTGAGAAGTATTCTCAGATAGAAAAAGAAGAGATCTATAGATTTTAATATGAAAAGATATCTACTTAGCTCTGCACAATCCCAAGCGTAACATCAGCCTGCCCGGAGTTTTGAACAGATAGACATTATTTTGTATGCAGACACAAGACTTCAGAGACGCTTATTACCGTTCTAATTGCTCCAGTTAGCTCCTTTCAGCGAGTAATAGAGACGTTTTAATGACTCTGAAGAACCACAGCTGGACTCACTCTCCTGTGCCTTCATTACAAGTTTTCTGCAGCTTCATGCACACGTCACGACCAGTTATGAAAACATCACATTTCAGTCCATGAACTCTATACTACTGTCCTTTTTGTTATTTGT
Source organism: Pluvialis apricaria (assembly GCA_017639485.1). Taxonomy (NCBI): domain Eukaryota; kingdom Metazoa; phylum Chordata; class Aves; order Charadriiformes; family Charadriidae; genus Pluvialis; species Pluvialis apricaria. Next base: position 21,934,418 of record CM030018.1, on the reverse strand, counting down.
CATGGATTCAGTTTGAGCTAGTCCACGAGAATTCCATTCCTATACGCCAGTCCACGCCTGATATAGTTTGTTCACGCTCCGCAGCATCTGAATCTGCACTGATACAAATGTAGTCACCACTAGCTCAGAGAAGTTCAGTGAGAAAACAGATGAGCAGTGACAAAATTCAGGATTATTCTCACTTAAACGATACTGATGGGATGACAGCACATTTTCCTGGGCTTCTGTTTACTACTGCATGGAGACTCCGCAGCTGTGACTCACTGCACATTGCTTTTCATGCAAGAGTGCCAGGCAGGGAACGCAGACTGTTAGGTCTCGGCTCACATCTATCTCCACAGCAAAGCACACAGCCATCTAACTCCCCAGACCTCGGTATTTAACTGCGAGAGAGGGTTTGGTCCAAATCCCATCCACTGCTGTCGGACCGTCAGATGCATTCCATACCCACAGGGCATTCCCATGCCAGCAATACCTACGAGTGCTTCAAGCACACTCGATCATTTTCTCTTGGAGGTCTGTACAAAGCAGCTGGGAGCCAATCCTCAGTCTAGAAGGGAGCTGAAAACACCCCTGAAACGCGCACCTCCGATTTTTAGCAAGAACTGACCATTCTGCAGAGACACAGTCAATTATTTTGTTCCCCAAAAGACTAGGACGGAGTGGGAGCTCCTTTCTACTCCTCAGCTACTGAACAACAAAGGTAACAATCTCCAACTACACACCAGCTTCTAGAATTCATTTGCTGAAAAGCTTAGCGTAAGAGTAGCCCCATGATTTTGGGATTCTCTGTGGTTAACCTGTGGGACAGTACGGTAGCCCCTAGCAGTAGGTACACACCTGTGGTGATCAGCACCTCCACCACCAGCCACCTGTGGAAGAAAAAAAGAGGCTTGGTATTGGTAGTGTGTATCACCACGTACCAGCCAAGGTTAGTATTCGCTTTGAAGGCTGCAAACCTGTACGTGTCTTACAGAGGCCTTGCAGCACGCAGACACTGTGGCATCGAGGCAGAGCCAGGCAGCCCGACACCGCAAACTGAACACTCAAAGAACAGCACTGCGGCCGTTCCAAGATTAGATACATGTCTGAAAAGGTTCTGCAGTCTTTCTGATTAAAACCCACTAAATCCGTTTCTAAATTCAGAGAGTTGTAACTTGGGGAGCGGTTTTACGTAACATTAAACTGTATTCAAAACGTAGCATGGCTCACAACAGCTACAGATTCCAGCCTTTCTGAAAGCATCGAGAAGATCTTCATGCTGGAACCTGGAGAACTTCAAAGGAGGAAAAAAAGAGGCAGCGAGAGCGGTCTGTTTCATGTAGATTAGCAATGGTTCTCCATCTCCTGAAAAGTCAAAGTCATCCTCCAGAACCCCAAAAGAAAAGGTTTTAAACTGTAAGGTGATGTCAGAAGCCTCCATCTCTCAGAGGGGCAAACGTTACCAACTCCATTTCCAAAAGGCAGGATAAAAAGTTTGTCTCTAACAAACTGGAATGCCTCTTTTAAGAAAAGCACGTATTTTTGATACAAACTGTGGAAATATTTTCCTGCTGACCCTTTTATTTCTGAGGAACACGAAGGCACTTTGTGCTCAAAGCTCCTTCCGTGCTGCTTAGGCAGTGCATGAGTCTCAGAATACGAGCACAGGAATTGATGGCAGGCCTCAGATGGCAAGGTAAACTCCACAGCAGTGTTTGAAATTCCCACAGGGTTACTGGCTCCCTGGAAGACACACTACTCTACGATTGCTTAAAAACAAGACACCATGTCACCACAGCAGGCTAAGGTCTCCACTGCAACAATCTGGTATTTCTATATCCAGTGCATAGCCCCACAGAAGTCTTTGCAAGATTTACACAAAGCACTGCCTCGGAAATAATCACAGAGACTGTCAGTACCCAGAATGGATTAATTTCAGGCTCTTTAGGTGTTTCTGAGGCACTCTGTTCTCACCCCCAAGGGAAAGGCAGGATGAGGGCTTACATTTCCTCTTGCACTTTAGTAACGCAAACCCACTATTTCAGATCAGGAAAAAAAAAAAAAAAACCAAGCCCACAATTCAGTACATTTTGCCAATTTCAAATCTCGACCTTCCTGGAATCAGCAGCATCCTCTACACTGCTGGGTTTTTGAATAGGGAGTGTGTCCTAGCCCAAACAGACTGTTTTCTTTGCAGATATGCATAGAGGGAAGTAATAAAACACAGACACTGTTGCTGATTTTTCTGCTTTGTTCCATAATTTGTATCCCACTCTCTCACAAAGAGTTGATTACTGTAGTTGTCAACACGCATAGAAAGAATAGTGAGTATGCTCCAACAAAAAGCATAATCATTGCCTGCTGATGTTGGAGCAAGAACTTATGGGAAGTGGGAAGGGATGAGAAGTTCAGCAGCTTCAGGCTGCAGACGTACAGCTGATGCAGCATATTGGGTGACGGATGCAGCTGCAGGCAGGTGCTTCTTTGGCAGAGGGAATTGTGACAATTCTAGGGGACCAGAGGGAGGTTTCTAAGTACAAACCGGCGGCTGCCGATTCAAAACATGATTTCTGGGGATGGCACACAACCACTGTGCAGCACCTCTCCTATCTGCCTGGACAGAAAAACAAAGAAAACCCCAAACAAACAAAACACACCAAAAACATTATCACATCCCTGTGCTTTAGGAGAATACTGCATACCTTCAACATGTCTCCGCACGGTCCATACAGCATTGGGGTTACCAGGCAGCTCTGAGACGGCCATTTCAGACACCTAAGAGTAAACAGGAACAAGGTTCTTTTGCAAACAGATGTTTAGACTTACTACAGTAAGTCACTAAACCACCAGCAGCTTTTAAGCTTTCCCACAACTGAGCAGGAAAGCTAGTAATTCCCAATTCTGATGCTCTCTCCCCATGCCAGATGTGCCACAGGGCAGAATATTCAGCAATGATAAGGCAACGTTAGAGCTCTGGATGATCAGCTTTAAAACAAGGTCACCTGCCTCCAGCAAAGAGATCAGCAGCAGCTGGCACAGACACCAGGAATATTGCAGCTCAAGTATTAGAAGAGACAAAATGCAGGTGGTTGCAGTCAACTGAACAAAAAGCCTTTCAGACTGTAAGAGTAAACAGCACAGTCCTCCAATTTCCAAAAAGCAAGCCTAGATAAAGTTGCTCTTTCTCCTGACCAAAGCAAAAGGAGAGTCCCTTCATTTCAGCACCCTTCCTTTAAGGATTTTCTCTCACTGTCCTCGCCTCTCAAGCTGTTCTTTTGAAGTGCTGTAAGTCTTACCTCAAGTCCATGTCTTAGAACCCTCAGAGATGACCGGGGCCCCCGACCACAAGCCACATACAACTGTGGTGTGTCTTCATTGGCCAAATCCGCTATCTGTGTGGAGAAATAGTATCAAACAATATCCACAAGAAGAGAAAATAAAACATACTACCGCGTTAAGAATGTTTTTTTCAAACACTGAAAGCAGTGAAGATGCCATAGGGTACACCATCTGCTGCCTTGAAATAATGCCAAGTTTCAACCAAAGTCTCTGCAGAGCAGAGAACTGGCCTGATGGTCAACAGCAGAGCAGCACAGGACTGCTGGCTGACACCCTGAGTCCAGATACAAAATTAAGCATCTGTGATCAACTCCTCTGTAAACGAGAAAGACTTACTCATGTGGTGACTGGGAGCTTGCTGATGACAACATACCTGGCAACACAGAATAGGAGACAAACTGTCCAACTCATCCACCAGCACCAGGTTCTTGAGAGGTCGTGGCTGAAAAAAGAACGTATCTCCTTCCTCAAGAGGCATGGCAGAAGAGAACTCTGGCTCCTCGTCATCGTCACCCAGGTGAGCTATCTGGTACAGGTAACTTGAGACAGAAAGCAAGAGCAACAGCATGTTCAGTGCAAAGCTCGTGTAGCCTTCTCTAAGCAAGGCTTAGCCAGATATTCAGGCAGCAGAGAGGAGAGAAATCCTTCTCCACATTATATAGCTATTAAAATTTAGCTTTAAGGATTGTCGCCTTGGTAACAAGATGTTTAAAGTGAATCATAGGCCCACAAAAAAACAAACACACATACACCAAAGAACCCCCCCCAACAACAAATCCACCACAACCTCCCCCCTCAAAACCTCATTTGTAGCCGTCACTGGCAAGGTAACCCAGAGTTTCCGTGTTTTCTGTTTACCCTTGAGCCTTTCAGATATTCTTGCATTGGAGCCACAGCACCAACTGACAGCTGAGGCCAAGAGCAAGGCCAATGGCTATGACTGCAACTCCACAGTTATCTATTCTATTGCAATACTCTCACCTCATTATTTTTAACCGCATTCCCTGCTCCATTTTATGAGCCTAAATACCACAACAATCAAGTTAACCTTCAGAGGAAAAAAAAAAAAACAACCAAACAGAAAGAAAGACTGATTTACTTCCTGGTTTTAATAAAGCTGAAATGAATATGGCTTCCTCAAAAGCTTGGCTTGTACAACCGAATTCAGATTCACTCCAGTGAACTGGCTGGAGCTCCCCCAGGTGGCTGACTGCAGATGTGACCAGGAAAGAGCGTGAGTTTCCACCCCTGTGAATCCCCCACGCAGACACTGTGAAGCCGTCTCCAAAGGTGTACAAAGTCTTCTTTGAGTCTTTACAGTATTCTAGAACCCCAAACACGACCTGAGAAAGCCCTCAAGTATATATCTATTAAGGAAAGGACACAGCTACTGATAACGAGTCTTACGTGCTTCTGAGTGGGCCATAACACACAAAAGTTCAATGAAAAGAATCAAGCTAATGAAAAGATAATCTATCTCGATACATGATGGACCCTGTATGAATTGCAAGCGCTCAATTTTTCCAAAGCCTACTGCAACAGCATGTAATCTTTTGTTCTCTGCACTATAATATATAATCTGGGTTCAAACAACAAGAAAATTCCCCTGTTGTGTCATAGTCGAAACCGATTGTTCTGCTCAAGCCATGTGAACAAAGCATTAATTTATTTTACTCATTAAAACAGAGGTGTTGTCTTATGTTCAGTAAGTTCAAGGGTCAGTTTGCAGTCCTGAACAGAAACAGTCTGTTTCAGGGGAAAAACGCTGACGTAAAGTTGTTTACTCACTGGTTTCCAAATTCAGATGCCACAAAGAGAAACCCCGTCTTCAGCACGCACATGGCAGCAGCGACAGGAACAGTGTCGAAGTACTTCAGTCGAATCTCTGTTACCTGAGAGCAGAGGAAGATGAGACTGCGCTAGCAAAGTACGACAGCTATACGTGTGTGATTTAATAATAAAAAAAAAAAAGCTGCCTAGCTATCCTCTCCAAAGAAAGGATGCAAGAGAGTCGGCCAGGCTTAACCCCATCAGTAGTTTGGGGCAGCGGATTATAAATCAGAAAATCCAGCAGACTATTCTGAACACACAAGTCAGGCGACCTGTTTTTTTCTAAGACTTTCTGGCTTTGGTTACACTGAGTCCGTTTGGAAAAAAAACAGCTGCGGAAATAGCAAGCTGTCTAAAAGAAAGAAGGTGTTTGCTTCACTCAACACCAACTGCTCCGCAACACGTGAAAAAAAAAAAAAAAAAAAAAATCAACCGTCCTGAGCAAATTTCCACATATGATATGGTTGCAATAGCTCTTCGTGAAACATCCAAGAACAATCTTAAGATATTTAAGATGCTACATAATCATCCCTTGTACCGAATTTCACACGTGCAGATGAAGGAGGAGCTAACGTTCAACATTTACTCAAAACCCTCAACTGATTCACTGCAGCAGAGGTCTTTTCATTGCAAAATACTAGGACAACCATCAGCCAAAGCCACTTCAAGCTTGTTATTTCAACTCATGGACCGGCTGTACCACGCTAGCTACCTCAGTCTGCAAAAAGATTGATTGTAGCATGTAAATATTCAATTAAGAGATGAACTAGAGAGCACCTACTGTGATCAAGAGAAACTAAGTTCCCCAGAATTAGTTCCTGGAACACCTTCTAGCAGGTTCACGGACTACACTTTACAACGCATCTTTTGAAGAAATGACTGCAGAACATCTAAAATACACCCAAGTGAGTCTGCAGCATAAATCTCACAGGATTTTGCAAACACTGTGCTGCCCCTCTACATGAGTAAACACCAGTTACAACTGTGGGTATAACTATATTACAAATCACGTAGAACACAGGCCACCACACAGCTAAAACTACAATATTAAATATTTATCACTTTAGCGAATCAGACAAAATAACTAAGGACTCTTCTCAATGAATGCTTTTGCTGCTCTTCACGTGATACTTACCATGTCTTCATCAGTCTCCAGAGTAATTTTGAAGATGTCTCCCTGCTCTGTCTGGGCCAGGAAGAAGAACATGGACTTGGTCTTATGCGTAGCAGAGCAGACAAAAATCATACCTCTCTCCGGGTCATCCAAGTCATTCTGTCAAGAAAGCAAGCAGAGGTCATTGGTGGGAAAGAACTCCCCAGCAAGTGCAGATGTGATTTCACTGACTGAATTATTTCCACTTCGCAGGTGCCTGCAGAGCTGACAGTACGCAGGGAGGCTTTCAACACAAAGCATATCCCCTCCGTTACACCCGTAGTTACCCTTGGTACCTCTCTGCCCCGGAAGGAAATGCATTGCTAAGACAGTGTGCCTAAGCATCCCCTCTCCTATCTTTTTTTTGCCCTTCTCCCTGGGAAACTCTCTCACCTATCAAAGCCAAACACAGACGAAAGGGCTGCAATCCACCTATAGCTGTTTTTGAGCACCTGAACCCTGGCAGGCGTTCAAAGCACTGTCAAAGCACGCAACAATCTGCAACAGCAAAGGAGGAGGAAGCAGCCTCAGATGTAACAGAGCAGCTGTCGAATTCACCTGCGCACAGGATGGCAACCGTGAATCACCATCTCAACTAATGCTATCTCACACTGACGGCGCCGCCACCGTGGTGCCTGATCAGAGTCTCTGGAGTATCTCCAGCATAAATCTCAGAGAAGAGACATGAAGCAAACTCATCACTTCAGGCTACGCCCACCCCCGTCTTCCCTCACGATAATACATGCAGCCAGGAAGGTAGATGATAGGTCAGACTTCTGTTTCCTCCTTACTGTAAAGCCTCCCTGATGCCTTTAACCTCAAAAGGCAAATACCAAGCATGCATTTAGCACTGACAAAGAATATCTTAAAAAAAAAAAACCCAAAAAACTCCCCAACTCCTCACCCGTCTCCTGGGAATTGGGCATCTGATATCAGGCTGGTCACCAAAGTTTTTATAAGTAATATAGTTTTCAGAACAGATCAGCACCCCACTAGGTCCATCAGAACCACCAGGAACTGAAACACGAAAAAGAAACATTGTGAGAAAATGCCCTTACCACAGATCTGACTGACTGCCTACAGAACATTTATTTTGGTTTTCTTTAAAGCAATGTAGTTTCTGTTGCTCTGTATCACCCTGCATATATAAATCTACTCTTATCAAAGGGGAACACAAAACACTGAATACAGTTTCCTGGGTCAGGGTAAGAACAGGGCAGATGGAACTGGGGGACCAGGAAGGAGAAAAAGGAAGGATACAACTTCAGACAAACTGCTGATGATTTATCCTTCCCGGCTTATTCTTATCTAGAAAGCCATGACATGCCGCAAATACCACATCAGCAACTTGTCAGTTAAACACAACCCTTGGGTTACTGGCACATTTGCTTACTGTCAAAAAAATCCACCAGATGGTTTTCTGACACATCTTTCATTTTTAGAGTATGTTTTTTTTGCAAAATGCTTATATTGAGAACCCATCATAACAAAAGGTATCATCAAAATAGCAGTAGTGGTCAGATCCAGCCCAATATTTAGTGTCTGTCAGCTGCCTACAGAAGACGCAGCAGGGCAAGCATAGCCCGATGCTCTCCTAGCCTAGCTTCCTTTGTGCTTGGAGAGGAATCTGAAGTGGTTCAGCAGTTTCCCAGGCTGAAGGTGTTGGGCTGCCTTTGCGTCCAATCCCTATAAATGGGCTTTTAGCCCATGGATTTATCTGCTAACCTTTTGAATGCATATTAGCTGCTGGAATCCCATGCAAGAGAGTACAACAGTACCTACGCATTATCTAAAAAGATATGCTTTTGCATCTGCTAGCAGTAATTTCAGTTAACATCTCTTAGCTTCATAATCCAGAGAATATCCAGAATACATCTAAAAGAAGAGAGATGAGGAGCACTTTCAAACAGCAGCCGTATCTATGAATTCCTGCATATTTCCAAGTGTGAACCACCACTCATTACCTGACTCCAAGGTCAATTAATTTATACTAACGGCTCAGACTGCCATCAAAACAACTCCTAAGATGTAAAGTGCATCGATTGTTTCCCTTGGGAATGGGAACCAAGTAAATCCACAAGAAAATGACTTAGCGGCCTGGGGGACAGTACCTGTTATAAGGAAGTTGCCGTGCTCTTCCAAGGGCTCACTGTATTTCCTAACAACATGGTTCAAACCCAAGTCCAGTTCATAAAATGTCAAGGTCTGTTGTGTGTTGGCTGCTGCTTCTCCTGTTGGATCATTGTCTGCTTCCTAAAACAGAACACGTGAAGGTGTCTTTCAAGAAAGTTATTAAAGGAGGAGCAAAGCTGATGCACGGGGAAACAGTTTTGAATAACATTAGAACAAAGTCCAAAAGACAACTTGCTGAAAGATGCACAAAAAAAAAGTTCAGAGGAAGAAAATATGCACATTTGTAGTTGAACAGCAAGAATTTAAGAAGAATCACCAAGACAGAAGAGACTTGCCTATTCTGACTGAAGACAAAAAGCAAGTAAGCTCATGACAAATGAAAATTGTCTGAGACAGCAAAAGCAGCCAACATTCCCCACCTCTACAGACAGATTAAGTTAAGAAAACGAACGACAAAGCTCAAAAGACAGCAAAGGGAGATCAAGTTCTTCTCACCTCATAATCCATTTCCAGACAAGCAAACATGGGATTTTCAAATCCCACATCGACTCCCACCACGTGGTAGACCAAGGTATTGGCCTTGTGGGCTTCCAGCGGGGAAGAAATGGTGAGACGAGCAGCAGCATCTCTGTTCAAGATATACACCAGCTTCTGCTTTTCAATAGCACCTGCAAGGAAAGGACAACAGCACCTGAAGCACATCTCCTGATTATCAAATCTGATGATACCTGCAGTCCAATATCAATACGTAACTTAGCAAGAGAATATCAGCGTTAGTTCTGCTGAAGTTCACCATTGGTATTTATCTTTGTGCCACCAATTAACTTCGAATGTCTTGTTTTAAATGTTTTGGGCCACAAGCACAAATGACAACTCCAGCTCTTTAAAGCCTAAGACTGAATTCCTGGGCTAGATGGACATATCTCAGAGGGTCAATCTACAATGGCTACAGGCAAATCTACTCTCTCATTCCACCACATGACAGATGACAGACTGCAGGAAAGCAAAAACAAATTGAAAGAAGCAGCCAGACATTCCACCGTTTAAAGCCACTTGGCAAGAAGACCTTTTCTCAGAAATATGTAAACTAAAATAATGTATTCTTGCCTGATACACAGCATCTACAACATAACAAACACTTATCACCCTTAACTATCAATGTGAATGGCACAATTGTGATTGTGCTACCTTCTCCCCCATGAAAATAAGACTTGTTAGAAAGGAAACAATACCATTTATTGTTATTCCCAATATAAAGCGGTGCTGTTACACTACCTAGCATTGCAAGTCCCCGCTCTCAGCGTGCAGGAAAGCAGCATCACACAAAGCTGGCTTTGGCAAACCAAGACAGTTCATGTACCAAGTAATTAAGACACCTCATGGTAAATCTTATTTAAAAAAAACAAAACAAAACAAAAACAAACAAACAAACAAAAAACCCAAAACAAAACAAAACAACAAAAAACACCCAAGTGTTCTTCTACCTGTGAAGCCTGATCAAAAATGCATCTAGTTGTCTCCACAATACATCTCAGAGAAGAGACATGAATTCGTAACATCATTTCAGGCTACGGGAGCTGACTGACTACGCTGTACCACGGACGCCTGCAATCCCAACCTCTCTCCCAGACATCACACTTCAGGGCTCTGCGCACCACTAAGCAAGCTGGCCTCTTTCCAAATTGTTTTGGCCCAGCATTAGAACTAATCTGTGCAATTCCATCAGCGTCAAGGAACTATTCTGAATGCCTGCACTCTCCTTGACACATCTGACAAACTGCCTGAGAAGAAACACTTCCAATTATACCTGGCAGAAACTCGCTCCAAAACAAATACCCCCCAGGACAGAAGAAAAAGAAATAAGGAGAAAAGAAGCCTGCAGGCTGACTTACTGATCATGACAGCACGGCCCTTTGGGTCTACAGCCAAGTACTGGCCTGGAACGATTCTGCGACATCCGCTCTTGCCAAAGGTTTCCTGATGAATCTTCTCAAACACGTTCTTTGAGGGTTGGTACTCCAGAATAACAATGCGTCCCGAATCGCTGCCCACGACGATATAGTCTTTGGTCCCACCTGTCAGCCTAAAGGCCATGAGGGAGCGAATGACTCCGAACACTTCCACGGTCAGCAGGGTGTGAACCTTCCCTGTGTTGGGATCGGGACGGAGCAACTCCAGGATCTTGCCGCGGGAAACAACAATTTCTTGTTGTTTGGTTCCTAAAGAACCCAAAACATGAGGAAGAGTTAGCAACAACACAACAGAACACGCAACTTCCAAGAAGCACTGTAAGAAAGAAGATAAAACTTCACCACTACTAAACGCCAAGGAGTTTTATGATTACTATGGAAGAATTCAAGGCAACTTATTCACCACATCAGGTGCCGCTATCATTTGAGCATCTTTTAACAGATGAGTAAAGCGGACAAAATACTAAATTAAATCTGTAGTTCATCAAGCCAAACTTTTCTTCATCTTTGCACATGTCACAACAGCTCAAGTAGCACACTCAAGAGCAAATCGTAATATACCAGTGAAAAAATGCTATAATGAAGCAGACCCAACTTCAGCAACCAAAGCAAATAAAGAACAAACACCTTTTTTTTCCTCTACTACCTGGAAAAGCTCACACCAAGATGCACCAAGGCAGAAGATTACCTGAGAAATTGCCATGGATAGCATAGCTAATGCCGGTGGCTCGCTGCAATGTCAGGTTGTAGAGAAACATGGTGGCAAGAGGTTCACTTCACCTTATGGGAGATCCGCTGAGTCTGCAACAAGAACAAAAACGTATACTGCGTAAAAACAAAGCCTTCCACACAGCACAGAGAGAGCCTGGCTACCCACTTGTTTGCCCGCACACATTACTTCACGCATCAGATGAACTGTCCCCCCAACTAAAGTGATTTGGTATTTAGTAACACTGAGAGGCGAAAGGCTCTCCCAGAGTGAGCCAGGCTGCCGAGCATCAGTGGAGCTCGCTACTGCCACATGACTGATCAGTACTTTCGGCTTATTACTGCTTTTACGGTTTCAGTTGTCCAGAAACCAAACAAAGTTAGAGAATGCCTCCAGAGCTGCCCTACACCGTTACACCTCACTGATGTCGCCGTTTCATTTAACGCGAGCCAAGTTACCCGCAAGCGCTTGGGCCGAGCGCCCGAGCCGGTTCCTCTCCCCGAGGCTAAGGCGGGACGTGCACCCAGACCGCCGCACTCCCTCGGCCGGGTGCTGAGGGCCGCAGGCCAGGGGAACCGGCCCCCAGCCGCCCCGAGCCTTATCGAGACCCTCGCAGGGCCCGTAGCCCAGCACCGCCCCGCATCCCGGGCGGGCTACCCCGCGCCCTGCGGGGAGCAGGGCTCCGCGAACGGGCCCAGGATCAATGCCCGGCCCGGCCGCCCCACACAGACCAGGCCCCGAGGGGCCCGCCGCCGCTCCCCCCGCCAAAATGGCGGCCCGTACCGCGCCTCCTCAGCCGAGGGGCCGCCGCTGGGCGGGCGCGGCGCGGCGGGGCCACCCTTACCGGGCAGATGGAGGCGGATGGCGGCGGATGCTGCTCCTGCCTAGGCGGGGGCGCCGCCAGCCCGCTCCCCCATGAGGCCCGCGCCTGCGCCCTGCTCTCCCGCGCCTCCTCGCAGGGGCTTTCTGCGAGGCCCGACGCGCGCGCGGGCCGTCCGTGAAGGACGTGAGGGGGGAGGCTGCCCGCCTCAGCGCCTGAATGATCGCGGGGCGATGGCAGCTGCTTCCCCCCACTAAAAGCCTCCGAAAAAAAACCCACCCAGCCGCCTTTTAGCGTAGAGCGCCGGGAGAGCCTGAGTATCCCGCGCTTCCAGGCGGAGCCGAGCGGCCGCAAACGTTCAGGCACCGCCACGGGTAGCCCCGACGGGCCTGACGGTGGTGGAAACCGCGTCAGCTGTACTCCAAGATGGCGGCGGCCACGGCGCCGGGCCCACGGGCGCCGGCGGGGGAGGGCGGCGGCTCGGCCGCCTCCGCCCTCTCCATGGAGCGGATTCAGTCGCTCACCGACCTGGCGGACCTGGAAGCCGCTTACAGCCGGCTGTGTGAGGAGGAGGTGCGTGGGGGACGGGCCCGTGAGGCGACGGGGCCTTCGGTGGGGCGGCCGTGGGGCCCCCGGCGGCGATCGGCGGGGCGGGCTGGGGCGGTGCGGGACGCGGCACCCCGGAGGATGTTCGCTGCTCCATCACCCCCTCCGGCCCGTGCTGTGGTGACAAAGAGAGCGGGTGGCTCGCTGTCACGGCTCCCGTAGTCCGGATCCTTTCCAGAGATATTAAACACGGGCTGAGCCGTCCCTCGGGCCCGGTGGGGGGACGGTGTCGCCTTCCGTGGCACTCGTGTCCCGGAATCGTGAACGGATCTCTGCGGATTCAGGGTCCTCGTGCGCTGAAAGCTCGGCCAGGGGGGGAGTTTGTGGGTTACGTGACTTAAAAGTTGTGTGATGAGGTTTGCCTCGCTTTGGAATGGCATAAATATAAATACTTATAGGATTAAAATGAGAACTCAGGAAGGACTTAGTTGCCGTATGAGCCTGTGGAAGTGCTAATGCCTTGCTGTGCTTGACTTGTGTGGCGAGTCTGTGATAAGTTGCTGGCCTGGAGGAGAGCTGAAGTCACACAAGACTTTCTTCTTCCTTTTCTTTCAGAAAGTCGTGCAGGAAGAGCTGGATGCCCTCCTGGAACAGCAAAGCACCATAGAGAACAAGATGGTTGCACTTCACCGCATGGGGTTAGTGATCCCTCACCCTCTCCCCTTCTTTCTGCTTCTGCGTGCTGTTCAGTACCTCCCTGCTTACTGCATGACACGAAAACTCATTTCAGCGTTGTGAGGGAAGTACGTTCCTGCTCAGAAAACATCAGACTTTAAATCAGTTTGTGGTAGGGAGAAGTGGTTGGATCCTCATCCCGGTTCTTCCCAGCAGCACTAACAGAGGCAGCTGCTGCACCCTCACAGTGACCAACCCGTTTTGGTGTAGGCTGAGCAGTTCTTTGAAGGTCTCGCCCTAGATATTGTTAGGTTTCAGCATCCACGCTTGCATCGGATGTCTTGTGTGTACAGGTATTGGCAAATATTACTGTCTCTTCACGGTGAGCTTGTGCAGGCGGTCTGGAGACTCACTGTAAGTTGCCTCATGTCTAGTAGAAGTTTGGAGCGCAAATTCACAGACTTCATCTTCCACTTCAGAGACGGGGAGTATCTTAAAGCCTTGGTGGCTCATTCGTGCCCTGTCCGGTAGTGAGACAGTTGTTAGTCTGCCTGTGCAGCCTCTTCCAAAGCAGTCTGTTTGATTTTCATCCTTTGCGCCTGTAGGAGAGGCATGAAATGAGAGATACTGTTGCTGACAGGAGTGATTGGCTTTGGAGGAAGAACCATCCTGCTGTTGCAGACCATCCGGCTACTTAATATTTGTATCTCATGTTCAATTCGCTTGTGTTTCCAGCCCAAATTTGCAGCTCATCGAGGGGGATGCCCAGCAGTTGGCAGGGATGATCACCTTCACCTGTAACCTGGCTGAGAACGTCAGCAGTAAAGTCCGCCAGCTTGACCTTGCCAAGGTAACTGGACTGATGGGGTGTTTGGGACTTGTCACCACCAAGCCGTATTCTGTCTGCTCGTGTGCTCACAGCGCGATAAGAGAAATGTCCTCTTTTCTTCAGTGGGCTGGAAACTGCTTCATTCTTTGTTTTAGCATTTTCTGGTGTTGTTTGGTAGTGGTATCTTGCCGGGCTCCTGCATATTGCAGGGTACAGGAGTAAATAATTCATATGATTTGCCATATAGTGGCTGGTTCTTCGGCATCCTCTCTGTCCATGCAGCTCCTGGTGCAATATGGTCAATAAGCTGAGATTAGTTTTCATTAGCAGTCTTTTGAAAACTGTTGCGGTGCTGAGGACAGTGGAGACGGTCATTGTCACCCAAGAGCGGTCAGGAATCCGGGCTGTCATATTCTTTGTACAGAGGGTAGGCTAAGAGGCATCGCGTCCCAGCACCCAGAACAACCACTTAAATCAAGACAGACGATGTGTGGTTGTGTCTCTGGTCTCTGCCTGTTCGTTAAAGTGGCATATGGCCTCTGAGTTCAGTCTGAGTTTTGACAGGTAAATGCTGTTCATCTTTTGGAGTCATTGGTCTTACGACTTTTTTAAATAGGTTTGGGTTTCTGCTTATGTAGTTCTTTGTCATGTAGAGAAGTATCACTGCCGTCTGTTTCTTCCTTCTTCTTCCTCCCCCAACCCCCCCCTTGCTGTTTTCTCATAATTCTCTCTCCCTGGTCCAGTCTGCAGCAGGAAGCCTTACTGGTGTCGTTTCTTGCAGAATCGACTTTACCAGGCCATCCAGAGAGCTGACGACATCCTTGACCTGAAGTTCTGCATGGATGGAGTTCAAACAGCCCTGCGAAATGAAGATTATGAACAAGCAGCAGCCCATATCCATCGCTATCTGTCGCTGGACAAATCAGTGATTGAGCTCAGTCGTCAGGGCAAGGAAGGTAAGTACTGTCTGTGAGGAGAAGCGGATAAGTCACCTTTCCAGTTGATAACTAGAGGCTGCATGATTTCCCATGACAGATAGCCTCAGCTCAATAGACAAATCAGAAGATCTCATGCTAGCCAAAGATCGTAGTATGTTATAGAGCAACGTAGCGGTGAACATTTTTGAAGCATTGTTAGGTTTGAATTATCGTTAATTGAGAGGAGAGCTCCTGGCTTTAATAGCATTTCACGTGCTGACTCGGTGAAGGACACAATGTGCAGGACAAAAGAAGTGAGGGAGAAGGCTCTGTCAGGGAGAACTGTTGCAGTGTTACAGTGTGCTATCAAGCAGAGCAACTGGAAATGAAGGAGTAAGCTGCCTCATCCCTAAAATAAATGTCCTGGTTGATGCGTTCACATCCTCCGTGCAAGACCGTGACATTAGCTGTGTGTACATCAGACACCTACCTTTGCCTGTCGGGGGAATTCCAGTGTGCCTTCTGCCTTCTCACCCTAGGGTTGCACAATGTTGGTCTCTCTGCTGGGAAAAAAAGTAGCCCTTGATACGGTGCTAACATTGTGCTGTCACTTTTCCATTTTTTTTCTGTCCTTTTGACCAGGGGGCATAATTGATGCCAACCTGAAGCTCCTGCAGGAAGCAGAGCAGCGCCTGAAGACAATTGTAACAGAGAAATTCGACACAGCTATGAAGCAGGGAGACCTGCCCCAGGTGGAACGGTTCTTCAAGATCTTTCCTCTGCTAGGCTTACATGAAGAGGGGCTGAGCAAGTTCTCAGAGTACCTCTGCAAGCAGGTAACAGGTTCTGTGAAACATAATACTGTGACCTGTCTGGTCTCCTAGGGGAAAGCAAAACCCAGTCTCTGTCAACAGATATTGCGGAAAGAGATCTTGGCTCTGGCTTGTTAATCTTGGAAACCAGCACTGGTCTTAGTTCATCTCTCTGCCCGTGTTTTACGCCCTGGGATGGTCTTTCTGGTGTCTGACTACAGATCCTGCTGGCTGCCTGGCTTCTCCTTCTGTGTCTTGCTCATTGTGCTTGCTCAAAGCTCATACAGGGGAGCCTGGAAAGAGAAGAACAAGCTTCTGCCTTTCCTTGATCCTTGAGTTTTCCACAAGAGAGGAAAGAATCCCTGTTCAAAGGAGGAACAGAAGGAATACCTCTTGCAGTGGGAAGGCTAGCAAAAGCCCAGGGCTCTATAGGGCAGGGGACAGAAGTCCACCCTGTGGGATGAAGAATATCTTTGACTGGTCCTGTTGTCATGCAGGTGGCCAACAAAGCAGAGGAGAACCTGCAGCTGGTGATGGGGACAGACATGAGCGACCGTCGAGCTGCCGTCATTTTTGCGGACACTCTGACACTCCTCTTCGAAGGTAATCTTCCTTTCTTTGCTGATGGATTGAAAATAGTCTGTAATGAGATTGTCCGTCAATTCAAATGCTTTTAATTCGAGCTCCAGGAGACCACAAAATGCCTCTTTTCCCCTTTGAGCTATGGGAGTGTCATGCTAGAGGGACAGGGACACAACTAATAGACTTTTTCCCAGCCAGGAGAGGGCGTTACGATAAGCAGGCTTTCCTGTGTACAGCTTCCGCAGGCACAAAGTGAATTTGCAAAGGATGTGTTGGCTTCCTCCAGGAATGAGACTCTTCCTGTTTTCTGCATCCTCAAAACAAATGGGCATTCCCTGAAGGCTTTTTTCAGGCAAGCAGCTCTCCAGACAAACAAATCGGATCCCTTAAGACTGAGCAGCTGTTGATGCCTCCAGGCCTAGCTCTTCAAGGAGGACCACAGGAGCTTGAAAGCAGAGAGGGAAGGGAGAGAAGGGAATACGAATGCTCTGTGGGAATGTCGCCAAAGAGAGTAATTGAGATCCCATGGTGATTAACTGCTTTCTCTATTAAGTCTGCTATAGTTCTAGGCCCGCTGCACCACTGCCAAGTCACTCTCCCGGCCTGGCACCCTTGCGGCTATTGAAGGTCCTTAGAGCCACCGAGGCTTTCTTGGCAGTAGCGTCAGAAGAGGGGGAGCATTGCTAACTCGGGGTAGAGAGTTTGGGCGAAGAAAGCAATCGTCTTGGAGAGATAATGTCCTTGGAGATGAGCTTTTTCTCCAAGGAGGTCCTGCTTTCACTAATGCTTGCTAGGCTGATTTTCCTAGCACTGCTCTTCTCCTGTGACCTGGTAGGTGCTGAAAGCTGACACTGGATTTGGATAGCAGTTATGTCCCCTGCCAGGTTTAGCTCGTTCAGCTTTCTTCCGTGGAAGCTTCAGTCCTTGTATCTTGCTGGTTAGGGGGGCAGCTGACACACACTGCGTGGCAGGAGCTCTCTTTAGGAAGAGAGATGGCTTCTGCTCCAGATTTGCACTGCAGCCTTGCAGTAAGCAGCGGAGAGGATGGAAAGTGTCATGCAGAGAGAAGATGCCATGGAACAAGGGGTGGTAATGACAGGCCTCCAGTGAAGCACTAGAGGGTGGCTTGACAGTCTAAAATGTTTATCTGGGGAGTGAACGATCCCTTGTTAGGCCCTGTTTGCGGACCTGTATAGCTCTGCTCTGGGTCCAGACTGGATGGGATGTTCTGTTTGACTCTCTCTCTCGTGCTTCCCCTTTCCCTGCAGGGATTGCTCGCGTTGTGGAGACCCACCAGCCCATTGTGGAGACCTACTACGGGCCAGGGAGGCTGTACACCCTCATCAAGCACCTGCAAGTGGAGTGCGACCGGCAGGTGGAGAAAGTGGTGGACAAGTTCGTCAAAGAGAGGGACTATCACAGGCAGGTAAGAGGGGTGTGATACTCTCTGGCGTAGCCAACTGCGGCCTTCCTCCAGCTCCGTGGGGCTCCAGCTGTCATAGAGGTGGCAAAATTTGACCCCATGTATTAGAGAAACCTTGCTTTACTCCATATTTGCGCTGACGGCTGTAGGGGGTCCAGCCTGTAGCGATCCCTTCTGCTGCAGAGGAGGATTCCTTGGGAGCATGGCAAACGGACCCTGGGCACAGGATGCTTTGCTCTGCGGGTCTGTAGGGCGCTTTCAGTTCACCTTCCCCCCGGGCTTGTTCCTGCTCCTGTCTGTTAGATGCAGGGCTGCCGTGACAGTCTCGTGGTCACATACCCTGGTGCCTCTGTTGGAGTTCCCATCCCACCGCCCTTCCTGGCAGGCTGAGCTCTGTCTTGGAGGAAGAGATGAACTGGTGCAGTTCCCTTCTCTGGCTGTACTTCCTGCAAAGCGATTCTATCACCCCCCCCCGCCCCGAGTAAGCGCCTCCTTAGGCTACAGCACGAGAAGTGGCTGTTAGCTCCAAGTCATCAGCAAAGACTTTGATGACTCTCCCCTTTTTTTGTGATTGCAGTTCCAGCAAGTTCAGAATAGCATGATGAGAAGTTCTTCTGCAGAGAAGATTGAACCAAGGTACAAACAAAACCTCTCTTTTGCTCTCTAACCTTCTACTCTCAAGCTGTTATTAACACTACTTAGCATTTAGATAACTCTGCTGGTCTTCCAGATGGTTTGTGACGACTAAAGCATAAAATGTAATTGTTAGGTGCCCTTCACTGCCCTTTTATAACGGCAGCTTCTGTGGTGGTGCTTTTGCTTACTCGTTACTTTTATGCCTTGGCCCTAAACGTTGCTAGAGGGCTGGCAATATCACCGCACATGAAGGACTGAGACTTTAATTGCCTGTGCCCACCACCTTTTTGATGGTCAGAGTACGGTCCTCGGAGCCCAGGAAATGGAGCGGCTCCCTGGGCAGATAATTTGTGACAGAATCAGGAATAAATCTCTGGGTCCTATTTAATCCGTACTGCTGCTGCAGCAACCCTATAACATCAGTTTCTTGCTAATGAACCAAAGTGCTTTCAATCTCCCGCCTTTTCTTTTTATCTTAAGTATTTGTATAGCCCTGAAGTAAGGCCATTTGAAAGTGCACCCAGCCCTTCTGGCATTGCATGACTTCTAAACATACCTTGAAAGAAAACTTACGATCCTCAAGCAAGGTCTGTCTGTGAGCCTGCATGACTAATTATTTCAGCGGAAATATAAAGATCCACTTACTATTTGTTCTGAATAACTGTCCATGGATCGCAGGTTTTCTGAGCTTTTGCTTTTTTCATCTGTAAAATAAAGATAATGGTTCCTTGTCCCACTTGCGTGTTGTGAAGCTTTGAGCAGGATTTGTGAAGTTCTTTTGTGCACGCTGATGAAAAACCTGCTGATGTGACAGTCTTTTTTTTTTTTCCATAGTCATCTCTCATATGAACACTGTGTTCTCCGTTGTCACATGCTTTTTTGGTCTCACGTTTCCTGAGCTGTTGAGCCTAAACAGATTCTTCATCATTTTCAGAGAAACACATGAATCTGTGCCCAAGAGCACATATATGGAGACAGCAGGGACCAGGCATTTCTAGCACTGGCCATATAGGGCTCACAGAATCACAGCAGAACTGCCAAAGGTCTCCAGTCCAACCTCCCACCCAAAACAGGGGTAATTCTTAAGTTATGTCAGGTTGCTTAGAGTCTCGCAGTCCTTATGGCTGTGTTTTTAATGTGGTTGCTCTCACGTCCGCGAGGAAAAAAAGAAGCTTCTCTGTCATGTTTTTTTTCAGGATGTTTTGATTGTATGTGCATTCTCTGCACATACCAGTTATTCTGCTGAGCTTTGCCACTCGATGGCGCAGATGGAAAGGGTTAGGATTGATCTCATAGTAAGATAACAGAGAACACATTACTTAACTGAGTTAAATTCGTGCCTCCGCTTTTGTAGTTTTGCTGCCTTGATTCTTGCTGTGTCCCTTCCAGGGAGCTTGACCCGATTTTAACAGAAGTCACCCTGATGAACGCCCGCAGTGAGCTTTACTTGAGATTTATCAAGAGACGAATAATAGCCGATTTTGAGGTGGGGGACTCGATGGCCTCAGAGGAGGTAAAACAAGGTAACACCTTGAATACCGATACTTGCAGGCACTCTGCTTCTTGCAGCCAGAAGTGGAGATATATCTGAGTTAGTGGCAGAGCAGAGGGACACAGGATCTGCAAAGACGCTTCGGGAGCACTCTGTGGAAGAGGATTGTGTAGCCTGGCATGCCCAAATCTGTTTTCAGCACTGGTTGTTCCCTCTAACAGGGAGAACAACCTTAGGAATGACTGCAGAGCATAATAAACAAGGTCCCCAAAGAGAGGGAGGGCCCTTTGATCTGCAGGTATAGATCCTAAAGGTGGAGGCCACGGGGAAAACAGGCTCAGGGTTTGGGTACTCCATGCAGCTCTGGAAATCACTTCTATCACCTGCAAAAGTCATCTTGGTTATATCAGCTCCACAGTTGAGACCTGTGATTTATTCCAGGTCGGGCTTTGCAGGCGCACGTCTGTTGCATGCTCATGAGACAAGAAGCAAGTGGATTAGGTGGAACTGCTTTCTGGGACTTGGTCCCTGCTGATGGCTTTCTTTTGGGTGGGTTTTTTTTTTTTTGTAGAGCATCAGAAATACCTGGACAAGCTCCTCAACAACTGTCTGCTGAGCTGCACCATGCAAGAGCTCATAGGCTACTACATCACCATGGAGGAATACTTCATGAGGGAGACCGTCAACAAGGTAGGGCTCAGACCGCTGCTTGCAATAGCCTGCGCTCTCTGCCGGCAGCTGAGACCTCTGCGTGTGCTCCACAGTCCTCTGCTGAGCATCCCTAAGGGAGGGAGAGGAGTACGTGGCAGGTCTGCAGTTGTGGGAAGGTCTTTTGTTTCCCTTGACCTTGAAAGGCAAGTGGTTGTTTCTGAACTTTGACTCTGCCAGAGCCAGATCTTCCAGATCCATGGGCTACTGCAAACTAGGTGCCAGCCCACACGCGGTGCCGTTCAGCTCAGGGTGAAATGGGCAGGATGGCAGTTTGGTCTCACAGCACTGCTCGGAGAGGACACCTTCGCTCGCTGAGCTCAGGGCACTGAGATGGCTTTCTTTGCAGGCTGTTGCCATGGACAGCTACGAGAAGGGTCAGCTCACCTCCAGCATGGTGGATGACGTGTTTTATATAGTGAAGAAGTGCATTGGGCGTGCTCTGTCCAGTTCCAGCATAGACTGTCTCTGTGCCATGATCAACCATTCCACCACCGAGCTGGAGTCTGACTTCAGGTAAGAAAAACACACCAGGTTCATTGTAACTTGCCTCCACCTCATGTTCTGCAAACAGTGTTTGCTGTCAGATGGTCTTCCTTGTGTCCTTCACCTTTGAGCCTCTGGTTTGTCACCTCCGTGGGAGATGCTCGTAGGAAGCAGCGTCAGGTGTGGTGTGGGAAGCTGGAGCTGGGCATATTTTTCTCACAGTAGTAGTGGTCACCTGTAGGACAAACAGAGAAAGGAATCTCATGGCCCAAAACCCCTATGAGACCAAGTCACTGCATTGCGTTGGAGTGCTACCCTGCTTGATGGTATACGGTCACCCCTGGTTGTTCTCTGGGTTGCCTGTGAGATTGCTTAGTAACTTGAACTTGGGGTGAGCCTGCAGAAATTGTCCTTCCGTTTTTCATCCCAACGTGGGAGTAGGGAACTGCGACTAAAGACAGCAGACGGCTGCAGGCAGGATTTGGGGGAAAGCTCAGAAACTGGGTGATTGTGTTTTTCTTTCAGCCTTGTGTCCTTTAGATGCTGTCAGGAGATATTTGCTGGCCCTCTTTGGTCGCTGTAAAGTTCCGCTTACTTTGT
Source organism: Pluvialis apricaria (assembly GCA_017639485.1). NCBI lineage: Eukaryota > Metazoa > Chordata > Aves > Charadriiformes > Charadriidae > Pluvialis > Pluvialis apricaria. The sequence continues at coordinate 21,912,776 of CM030018.1, read as the reverse complement.
TCGGGTCACAGCTCAGCCAGAGTGCTGTCCCTTGTCACAGAGCACAACTCTGCTGTGCCTTGGAGTATTTGCTCTAAGCTCTGGTATCTTCTGCTTGTCCCACAGGGAGGTTCTGTACAACAAGCTGAAGCAGGGTTTTCCAGCCACGACCTTCCAGGACTTCCAGAGAGGGGTGACCAGTGCCGTGAACATCATGCACAGCAGCCTGCAGCAGGGCAAGTTCGATACCAAAGGCATTGAAAGCACCGACGAGGCCAAGCAGTCCTTTCTGGTGGGTTTGGTGGCTGGTCTGGTGTAGAATGAGTTGGGGTGAGGGGAAGGACAATGGGGAGCTCTTGGGAACAGGACTGGTGTGACTATCACATGTTCAGACAACCTGAAAACCTGTTCAGGTGCGGTGGGTGGCCTGACTTTGGACATCTGGTAGATGCTTCTACCTCATCTCATGTTTGTAGGGCTTCCACGCCAGGCCTGTCCAAGCACGATCCTCTGACTGCCTCTTAGGCTGCTGTGATGATGATTCCCTCCAGGCTGGGGAAGAGTCTGAACGCTTTTGAGGCGTCCATCAATCCTGTTCTTCACAGGCTCTGCACAAAGGTGGTGGGAGAGTGTCTTGTCCACGCCTTCCTCTAGATGAGAAGGTTTCCTGGCCCAAGCTCAGGGCTCCTTCATTCTCACTTACCAGATCGGAGAGTTTCCATTAGAGCAGGGCTGTCCGCTCTGCTTGGCCTGCAAGATCCCCCCTGTTGCTTTCTCCTAACAGCAGCGCTGCAATTCTCTGCGTGCTTGCGCAGGCCGGAATGTGCATTACAGACCCCATGGAGAGCATTTGAAGGGCTGTTGCTCCTGTCTTCTGCAGCATAACTCAACCTTTCCGATGGGGCGATGCTGTATAGACCTTGTGGGGTGGAAAGATCTGACTGGGAGAGTAGCGCTGGATCTGCCCTCTCCTCCCAGCCAGCCCTGCTGTTTGAGCAGAGGCTCAGAGCGCTGGAGAGGGGTTGGCTCACCCCGACTTCTCTCCCTCTCTGTAAGTTGCTGTGAACACCCGGTGCTGAAGAGGCTCCGTGGGACTTTCACTGTACGAGGAGAGAAGGCAAACAAGGGAGCAGGAGGGACTGAGCTCTTCCCTTTCGTTAAATTCTTGGTTACAGGTTTCTGCATTTCTTGAAGCAAAGTGCTTAAAATGTCAGTTCTCCCACTGGAATTCCTCATTCACCTGTCAGCTTGCCTCATTTCCCTGTCTGCGCGAACCCCAGCCTTATACCGACATTTAGTTCAGCTTCAGCAGGTAGAGAACAGTCTGTTCGGTGGAGAACAGATACCCATCTGGCAGGAGGGATGCTGATTCCTCCTGGCTAGATACGAATTCCTTTCTGCCTCCCCTGCTTCTCTGGACACAGTGTATAAACCGTCACCTCCAGCCACTCCTGGTCTGTTGTTCTTCATAACACAACCACAAAAAGTTGGGGGTATATCCTCTTTTCCACCCGTGACCTACAACTGGGGCTTCGCTGCAACATTGTGGACAGAATGAGGAGGAAAAAGAAGTGGAGTAAACTAACCCAGACTTTGTACTAGCTGCAGGTTCAGCACACGTGCTCTGTTACTGTAGTTCAGCTTCACGCAGCCCCGTGAATCTGCAGTACTTTGATCATGCAGTATCTCCTCTGTCCGCTCAAATATTTGCATTCCAGCCTGGGGCGTGAGCTACATGGAGAAAACACGGACTGCGGGCTGAGGTGCTGGGAAATTCCATTGAATTCTACTAGGGTTTGTTTTATTATTGTTGTTTTTTTTTTTCCAGGTGACCTTAAACAACGTGGAAGTCTGCAGCGAAAACATCATGACCCTAAAGAAGACTTTGGAGGTGCGGTCTGGATTCTTTACTGGCTTTTCCGTAATCAAATTTGTAATATCCTCCCTTGGGGCTGTGTCAAATAAACTATCTGGACTTCTGCTATGCCCAGATGCTTGAGGTCTTTGCCCTCCAGCCTCAGCAATTTTGAGCTGGCAGAGCAATTTCCAGCTGGTACATCAGCTGGAAATACCAGTTCTTCCAGCTTGACCATCCTGGCACAGGCCGGGAACCAGCGCGATAAAACGTGCATCACGGAGAGGTTGTGGTTCTCTGGTGCCGGGCTGGACATCCCCTGGCTTCTTTTCTGGCTGTCCTCTTCCCCAGCTGGAGCCAGCAGCCTCTGCCTTCGCAGGGGCGAGAGTTTGGCGCCTCTCCTAGCCTGCAGGTGTGCTGGTGGGCAGCCAGAGGCTCGGCAACGTGAAGGGCTAGAAATGACCCCGGGTTATTAATTAGCAACTTGCTCGTGGATCTCTTCCCTGCAGAGTGACTGCAGCAAACTGCTTAGCCAAGGCTTCGGGGGCGAGCAAGCGCAGGCCAAGATCGACAGCTGCCTCTCGGACATGGCCGCCGTCTCCAACAAATTTCGTGACCTGCTGCAGGTGAGCGTCTTGCTGAGTTACTGCTGGTCTCCAGCACTGGCTGGCCGGTGTCTGCAGGGAGAGCTCAGGCAGGAATCATTTCAGCCCAAGGCCTGAGCCACATCTGGTTCCAGGAGCGCTGGGTAGGGGTACAGGAGGGAGCAAATCCGTCAGCTTTGAGGCATGGAAACAAATCCAGGCGGTTTGCACAGCCGCACCAGCTGGCGGCTGCGGAAGAAGCACTGGAAGCAGCTGCAGAGCCAGAAGGAACGTTGCTCCATTTGTCCTCGCTCAGCACAAGAGTCGTAGTTGGTTCAGCGTTTTCAGGAGAAGGAAATATTAATAGCATTTCCATCTCCTCCGTTCTCCCTCGTGGCGCAGCACGTTGTCAAGTTGTGCAGAGCCTCGCTAGGTGATGCTGACGGTAGAGAAGGGCTGCTCTTCTCTCGGGTTTCTCCTCCGTTCCTACACAAAAATACTCCCCGGCATGGGGCAGAAGGCTCTCTGGCTAAATCCGCTGTCTCGTGTAGCGTGCTGGGGCACATTGCCTTAAAATTTCACGGTGGTCTCCGACAGGGAGGGGAGCAGGAAGACCTGATACCTCCTGTGGAAGGAAGCCAAGCAAAACAGAATACTTTGAACCAGGTTTGCCGTCAACTTTGTACGTCCCAGAGGGGCCGAGACCATTTTTAGCTTGGCTTTGCAGTTCACTGCAGTCAGATGCCTTCAGAGTGGTATTGCTGGCGAACCCTCTTGAGGCTTGTGGTCAGCATCGAAACCAAAGAGCTCAATCAGTAAGGAGTAAAAACTCTCCGGTCTCGCGCTAGTGCAGAATTAAAACTGGCTGCAAAGCAATCAAGAGGCTGAGCAGCAAGCTCCTGCGCTGCCTGAGTCACACGCCCATTGAATTTGCCTTGGGAAAGGGCAATTGCCAGCAGGGCCTGCTCAGAAATGCCAATTTGAGTTAAAAACTTTCCTCAAATGCCAGGCAGCGTGGGTACCTGAATGGTTTCATGCTGGGTGAGCTTTCTTGACGGCTTGCTGAGCCAAAGGGGGGCGGTTGACAGGAGAGGGCTTTCAGAGAGCTCTCTGGCATCGAAGCAGACAGAACAGCCTTTGCTGACAACCTGCTGCTCAGGGGAGATGGCGTGTGCTGGGGTTATGATTAATTCAGGGCAGTAACTGTGGTTACAGCTTTTATCCTCCTTTTAGCGTCTCCCGCTGAGCTGTGCTGCACTGGGGGTGGGAGGCATCAGCCGAGTCCCAATCACAGAGCCCTCCTGGCTGGCGCGGAGCGGAGATGCTGGTGTCGGCGTCCTTTCCTACCCTGGTGGGACGTGAAGTGAACGCCTCTCTCCTGCCAGCAAACCCCTGTGGCTGTGCGGGCAGGGCTGGGGAAGCGCGAGACCTTCAGCCCAAGCTGGAAGAATTTGGGACTTCTGGGTTCAGCGTCCCGTGGGTCGGTTTCCTCAGCTTTGCAGTGAGGGTGTGAGGCAGCATCGAGACAGCCCAGCTGTAAAGGCTGTGTGTCGTTGGACGTTAGGTGTGCTCAGTTGCTCTCCTGTTCTCTTTCCTGTCTCCCCTCAGGAAGGTCTCAACGAGCTGAACAGCACAGCCATCAAACCCCAGGTGAAGCCCTGGATCAACCTCTTCCTCTCCGTCTCCCACAACATCGAGGAGGTAAGGCTCGGCGTTCTCCGCTTCCAGCCGTACGTCTGCACTCTCCATCCTCTGCAGTCAGAGCAACCGCTGTCTCATTCCCCTCGGTTCTCCCCTGTTTCCTCGGCACAGAGCAACAGTAAAACACCCAGAATTTGCTCTGCATCCGAGCCTGGGAAGGGCCGTTTGGCCAGAGAGGAGCTCGAGAAAATGGAAGGGCTGCAGCGCTGCTCCAGGAGCGACCTCCCTCCCTGTCCTCTGGGCCATTCGCTGCGGTGCAGGGCAGGCCGCATAAACAACCCTTTTTGTATTTCAATGTCAGGAAGAGTTCAGCGACTACGAAGCTAACGATCCTTGGGTCCAGCAGTTCATCGTCAACCTGGAACAACAGATGACAGAGTTCAAGGTGAGAAGGAGGGACGCGACGGCCTGCCAGACCTCCGCGTGGCATCTCCCAGCTATTCCTCTGCGCAGGGCAACGGCAGACAGATGTCCTCCGGTGCCTTGCGGGGCTCTTAGAGATCAATCGCCCCCCCTTCTGCAATTTTCAAAGCCTGCTCGCAGGCCCGACACACCTGGCTCGCTTTTGCTGGCGCTTTCCACTCGCTGAGCATGCGAGTGATGGGTCTTTATTTGAAGGCTCTCACAGGCTTGGGTTTTGTGGAGCTGTGCTCGGTTGTTCCTGACGAGAATGACACAGGTTTCTGCTTCCAGGCTGGGCTGTCTCCGGTGATTTACGATACCCTCACTGGTCTCATGACCAGTCTCATAGCCATCGAACTGGAGAAAGTGCTGCTCAAATCCACCTTCAGCAGGGTAAGCAAAACAATGTCCTCTACCCTGTAGAGTCCCCGGCCGGACCGCAAACCCTCCACCGTGAAACCCTCGTTACCCTCCAAGGGATGGAGCAGGGCAGAGGCAAATGAGCCTCAAAGAAGCTCTGCCACCGGTGGTGCTCAGCTCAGGGAGCCCTTGCGTTAGCACACACAGGGGGAAAGCGCATTTTGGGATGGGACCGGGAAAATAAGGGGGCTTTTAAAGTGGGTTGAAACATAAAGGAGTTTAACCTGCAATAAACGGTCCAACTGGAACCCTCCCACACCTTTCCCTGCCCCCCCCACCCCCCGCGTGACTTTTGTTAGCGCTGTGTTTGGCGCAACCCCTGGGCCTGCTCGGAGAGTTGACAGAGCTCCCTCGGTCCCCGCAGCTTGGCGGTCTGCAGTTTGACAAGGAGCTGAGGTCTCTCATAGCCTATCTCACCACAGTCACCACCTGGACTATCCGTGACAAGTTTGCCCGGCTTTCCCAGATGGCCACCATCCTCAATCTGGAAAGGGTGAGCTGCGCTTTGTCTGCTTTTATTGGGAGCCGGGGGGGGATTGCAGGAAGCCCAGCTGGACTCCGCGTGGATTTACTAGGCTCATCCGCATGTTGTCACCGCTTATGGGTTAGGGAGAAGCTGGAAAAGTTGCCCCACGCCTGAAGGGTGTTTGCCTGCAGGGGATAGCGGCAGGAAATACTGTGACCGTAGCCGGAGTTTGAACTCACCTGCGAGGGGAGACGGTGCTGAGTTGTCCCCTGCAGCTCTCCCCTTTCTCCAGGTGACGGAGATCCTGGATTACTGGGGCCCAAACTCTGGCCCGCTCACCTGGCGCCTTACTCCCGCCGAGGTCCGGCAGGTGCTGGCTCTCCGAATCGACTTCCGCAGCGAAGATATCAAGCGGCTGCGCCTGTAGTTGGTCGGTGCGTGGGTCAGCACCGCGCTGAAGGTAACGGCAGGCAGGCTGCAGCCCTGGAGCCTGCGCAGGTCCTGCCCTGGGGCTGGCTGTTACGTGGTGTGGGGATGAGGGGTGATGGTTGCCCTTCCGCTCCTATTCCTCGGAGCAAAGGGCTTTCCTGGGGCTGGGAAGAAGCGCCGCCATCCTTTTGTGGGAGCAGAAATAAGGCAGCGGAATATCTCTCACGTTGAGAGCAGTGCGACGCGATTTTTGAAACCACGTGCTAGTCTGAGGGACGAGCTTGTGCTACCTCCCCGTTCCCCTCGCTCTGCCGCCCCGCGGGAGGCACGGGAGGGCCGGGAAGCTGTGGGGCTGTGTGCTATGGATAAAATAAAAAATGGGGCTGCACAGAGGGCTCTGTCCGTGCCGCTGGCCGCGGGCGTGTTCCGTCTGTGCCACCAGTTTAAGGGTGAGCTGCTGGAGTCCTGCACATCCTGAGCCCTGCCGCGCTCCTGGTGGCGACGGGGACTGTTCTGTAGAAGGGAAAAGGAATGATTTCCTCGTGGGAAGGGTGCTTGGAAAATCCCTAGGAAACTGCTGTAGGAAGCGGGGCTGTGGCCTCGCTGGCTCGCTGTGCCCTGTACAGCTACGCTGTAAATAAACCTCGCCTGGCTGAGCAGCAACCTCGGGTGGTTTTTGTGGTCTGTGGGCCCGGAGGGAGTTAAGAGAGATGAGGCACGAGAGCTGTTCGCCATTGCTCCTCTTCCACCTTGTGCCACGGCATCAAGAACATCCCCCTGCCCGCCCCCGCAGCTGGCATTGGCACAGCACGAGCACCCCTGCGGCAGCGCCTGGTGCCGGCCCACCGCTTGGCTGCCTCCTGCGGCAGCGCTCCCCTGCTGTCCCCCGTCACCCAGGGCTGCGGAGGGCGATGACCGGCCCCTGTGTGCGGGTTCTGCCATCCCCACCCCTGGAAAAGCTTTGCCCCCGGCATTGCTGGGCTCTTGCTGCCCTGCGGGGAGGGAGAAGCCCTGCAAGGGACAGAGCGGCATAAACACATGCTGGGAACAAGGTGGGGTTTTTTTTTTTACTCAAGGAGAGGGACTTGATTCCACATCCAGGGCAGACCTTGGTGCAGGAGCATTGCACACCAAACGGGCAGCGCAGGCCCCTGCTGCTGGAAGAGCAGAAAGGTTCCTCCTAGAGGCTGCGTCACAAATGCTGTTCTTTTCCCTTTGGAGAATCGTGAAAACCGGAGTGAAACCCCAAAATGGGCCTGGAGGCCTGAGCAGACTGTCCTTCCAGCAAAGCCACCCTCCAGGGATAGTTTTGCCTGTCCAGTTCGTCACAGCTTCTCCAGCCTCCGTGGCTTTTGGGGCAAGTAGCAGCATAAAAAAGGCCACGTCAAGACCTAAGGCACCTGCTGAAGCTGGGTGAAGGAGCTGCCTCTAAAGCAGCGGGGATTTCCCCGCGTTGGAAGGCAGCTGGCTGCTCCCTCCCCTGCCCCGTGTATCTGCCAGGAAGGGGTCAGGGCTGAAGAGCTTCACACAGCCGCGTCGTCTCCAGGCTGAGCACCGTCCTTCGGATCGCATCCCACAACCTCCACAGAGAAACCGCCCGTGTCCACTTCGATGCTGTGGATGCTGAAGTTGCCCAGGCCCTAGGGGGAAAAAAAAAAAAGGAGTTACGAGTTGGGACAGCAGCCAGCACGGGACCTGTTCTCACCTCCAAGGCCCTGGGGAGGGCAAAGGGGACAATAATCAGTCTCATCCCACTCACAGTGGGGCGAAACGCTCCTAGAGCACTAGGTACGCTATATAGAGCGAGCTTCCGCAAGCCGCCTGCGACAGCGAGCCGCCCGGGAGCCCACATCTCACCTCGGTTTTGGCTAGAATTTGGTGCAAAGCTTCTTTCTGCCGAGGGGCTTTGGTTAAGACGTAAAGGAAGCCACCGCCGCCAGCCCCCGCCAAGCACTGCCCGTAGACGTAGGGCCGGAGAGCATCCATGATGCGCCCGACGGCCAGCGGCTCGCACCCAGGGGCCATGCATTTCTTCTGCTGCCAGTAGCGCTCCAGACACTTGCCGACGAGCGGCAGGTTACCTGCAGGGGAGAGGATACTGCAAACTATTTGCCTTTATTTCTCACCCCAGGGGCAGAAACCTGTCCCTGCCTCTCCCGCTCAGCCCGAGTTAAATTTCACCTTCTCATCTACCCAGTTTGTCCCAGCTCTGCCTGCCGAGCAAGCAAACCCAGCCCTGTCACGTTGCTGCGTATTTTTAATCCTCCATGGGGGGAGAATTTGCTTGCTTTAATGCTCCAGCTTCCCCTCCGCAGCGTCCCAGCAGCCAGAGGCCAAATGAATCCACCGCACAGGCCAGGCATGGCCCCCAGCCCCGTCACGGATCGCTTGTAGGAAACCAACCAGACTCGGCATGTCTAATCCCCCTTCCTCATCTTCACTCAAGCCTGAATTTTGGGGGAAGATTTGAAGCTTCTGCAGCTGCAAAAACCTGCATCCCCCCCCAGCTTTTTCCCCCCCATCCAGGGCTACTCAGACTCTCCCCGGGGAAGTCTGTGTTTCTTCAGTCATTAAAAGGACCGGCCTGGCCCAGGGAAGGGGGCTCACACCTTGCCTCAAGGCCTGGGCGCACTCCTCCGCGTTGCTCACCAGCGCGTCGGCGTTTTGCACGGCGGAGGGCAGCCTGGCGTACCAGTTCCTCACCACGTCCTGCAAGAGGCCAGAACGTCCCCGTCACCATCCTCCTGGCTCCAGCAGCACCCGGGGAGGTAGAGCTGCACCCGCAGCCTTTGGTGCCAGCTGCCGTTGGGGTGGCAGTGCTCTGCAGCAGCAAAGGGGACAGGCACCGAAGGCCACAGGGGGAGCAGAGGCCGGAGCTGTAGCCCCCCAGGGGCATGCAGGCGTTACCTGGAGCAGGTTGCGGGCCAGGCGAGTCTTCCCTGTGTACACCAGCAGCAAGTGATCGTTGAGGGTCTGGGTAAAACCGTTGGGCACCGGGATCTCCTCCACCTCCACCCTGAGCGGCAGCCGGGCCTTTGACCGCCCGATTTTGATGCCGGGCACGAGCCCGCCCACCTGGTCCTGCCAACCGCCGCCTGCGGGGCAGAGGGTCCTCAGCCACGGCCGGGCCCCGCAGCCCTGTGGGCCGGCTGCTCCCCACGGCCACTACCTGTCGTCAGCCTCTGCTCCAGATGCAGCACGGCGTGGATGAGCGACTCGGTGCTGGCAGCCTTCCCGGCCGCCCGGTACAGCGCCGCCATCACCGCTCCCGCCAGGATGCTGCTGGTGCCTGCAGGGAGCACAGGCAGGACCAGGGCAGCGATGGCGGGGTGCCCCACGCCGGTGCTGGCATCAGGAGGGACTCCCCGGCACCAGTGAGGGACACCCCAGCGCTTTCCCTGCAGACTTACCAAGGCCAGACCCGTGGGGCAGCTTGGACCAGGTGTGCACCTCAAAGCCGCCGCCGAAGCTCTCCGTCAGCTGGGCCCGCAGGGGTTTCTGCGAGGGGAACTGCACGACCTGGGTGCAGATGAAGGCAGCTTTGAGCAAAGCTCCTGCAAACAAGGGGAGAAAGCAAAGCTGATGCCTGCCGCGCTACCTGCTCCCTCACCCCCTCGTCCCCCTAAAAGGACCACCATGGGGTCAGGACACCAAGGGGACGTCACAGGGGACAGCCATGCGGACGGTGACACCTCACCTGGCGCGTGCGGCTGGCAGTAATCCTGTAAGTGCTCCAGCTCCCCGCACACCAGCTCCACCGCCACCTCGCCCCGTGGCGTCCCGCCGAGGCTGACGAGGCGCAGCTCCGGCTCGCCGATACGCCGCACCCGGGCGCCGATGGGCCGACAGCCATCCACCAGCACCGCCACATCCACCACGGCCCCGCCATGCTCGTACGTGATGGGGGGGGTGTCGCTCCAGCCGCCTGCCGAGGCTCGCCATCAGCCCTCCTGCGGCACCCGGACTCCTTTTCCCTCAGCACCACACGGGTGAGACATCGATCACCGGTCTGGGGTGTACGCACTCACCGGAGAGGTCCAGACGGGCTGGACAGGCCACCTGCACCCAGTGCCCCAAGGGTGGCAGCTCCGCCTGTCCCACGGTGACAAACTGGCACGAGGACATCACCGCCTGCCGGACGAGGATCTGCTCAGCCCCCTCGTAATGCCGAGCCGCTCTCACCAGCAGAACTGGACTGGGAAAAGAAGGGTGCTGAGCGTGCTGCCGTGGCTCCCCAGGCACGCCAGCCACTCACCAGCCCCAGCCTCACCTGCTCATCCACTTCTCCCGCTCGGTGGCCAGCTCCCGGACACCGCCGGCGATGTCCCCGCTCTCCAGGCGCCCAAAAGCCGAGGCCCACTCCCTGTTGGCAGCGGGCCCGCTCCGCAAGCCCCCTTCCCCTCGTGCCATGCAGCCCAGGACCTCGGCGATGCAGGCGAGCGCCCGGGCGGCAATGCCAGCATCGCCAACCGTGGAGGCAACTAGAAAATAAAAAGAGGCTGCAAAGCCACAACCAGGCTGCAGGTCACCCCAAACCAGCCCTCTTCTGCGGTAAGGCAGCTCCAGGGGAGAGGGACTCGCATGGCTTGCGCCCACCCTGGCTTGTCAGACGCCCTGGGGGTGCACCCTCATGGGTTCTTGCAATCGGGGGGGGGGCATTGGAGGGCGCAGGGAGCACCAAACAGCCCCGACAGCCAAGACAGAGCTCGTGTGAGCCCAGCTCACCCTCGTCCAGCGTGCCCAGCACGGCCTCGTGGTAGCCCTCGTGAACAGCGCTGCGGGCGAGCGGCAGGAGGCTGCTGTCCTGGCGCCCCAGCAGCACCCGCCGCACCTTGCGCTGGCCCTGCAGGAAAAAGAGGGCCCGGCGGGCGCCCAGCTCGGCCGCCTTGTCCAGGCAGGGCAGCAGCTCCTGCCAGGACATACGCCAGGCCGCCCGCCAGCGTGCCAGCCGCTCGCCGGCCGCCGCTGCTGGGGCCAGCAGCCACAGCACGTCCTCCAGCCCCAGCGCCTCACAGGCGTGCAGCACCGGGAAGAGCCGGGCACTGAGCAGGCAGCGGCTCCTCCGCGGCATCTCAGCATCCCAAAGGTCCCCTTCCCTGATGGAGGGAGAGCCCGTCAGCGCCGCACTGGGGCTCCACACCACCTTCCAGGAAGGGAGCCAGGACATGGGATGGGTTAGGGTGGCCGTGACACCTCCCACTGCAGCCATCCCCAGGGGAGCCAGGTCTGTTGTCCGGTCCTGGCACGTAGCACCTACCGTATGCCCGTCCGACGGAAAAATTCAGCCCAGGGCATGTTCAGGTAGGTGGCCTCTTCGGCAGGGCTCTGCAGAGGGATGGATGGGCAAGTTACACCCTGGCTTCACGGGGAGCCTCATGCCACCTCGCCACCCTCGTACCTGCCAGTCGTCGAGGCGGCCGGTGAGAGTGAACACACGGCAGGGCAGGTCACGCAGCCGGACGTGGTGGCCCTGCAGGACAACATCCCGCAGGGGACAGCCCCGCAGGGCTGGTGAGGAGCCTGCGGAGAGGCCCGAGAGGAGGCAGCCAGGACCAATCTCCAGGGGACCCTGTAGAAGAGGTAGCAGCGCCCTGAGTGGCGTGGCTGGCACCAGAGCAGCCCCCAAAGCAGAGCCAGATCCCGACCTCGGAAGGGGACAACCACCTCAGGAGACAACCCGGGGCCAGCAGGAGCCAGGTGCCAGAAGGACACACTTTGCTTTGTCATGGGGCTGCAGGGACATGGACTGCAGAAATTTGGGCCGGGCGACAGCCTCCAGGGGTCACAGCCAGGACAGAGCCCCCAGGGAGAGGGTCTGACCTGCTTCCCAGGGAGGGGCAGCCCAGCGGTGACAGCCTCCTCCCCTTGCCTGGGGAGGGTGACAGCCACCAGGGTCCCCAGTACGAGCCAAAAGGCAGCGCTGAAGAGGAAGTGCACCCCAAATCTTACAGCCAAGGGTCCCCGATCCCAGCCAAGGCCACCTCACCACCCAGGGCTCAGGGTGACCCTCAGCCACATACCTGGAGGTGACAGTGCTGGATGACACTGCCAGCCGCCAGCTGCACGGCTCCTTCCAGCAGGCAGTTGGTGACCGAAGAGCCGTCCTCCAGGAGAGAGGGCTGCTGCTGAGGGCACAGAGGCACGTGGGACTGGGGTCCGGCCACGCAGCCCGAAGCAACCCCAAAAAACCCCACGTGTGAGCAGGGCTGAGGATGGACAGACGTACGTCCACGTGGGAGTGGGCTGTTTTGCAGAAGTGGAGGTGGCTGGCAGAGCCGGGCAGGAGCGTCAGGCTGCGAATGTGGTCGCTCGCAGAGGTGGTCATGTAGTCGTAGGACGCATCGGGGATGCAGGCTGCGAGGGGGCAGGAGAGCTGTCAGCGCATCGATGGCAACCGCGGGTGTGCCTGACGCCCGTGTGAGCCAAGGGCAGCCCGGCTGAACATCCCCCAGCCAAAGGGGTGGGGAGAGAAGACGTGGGGACCCGCAGCAGCAGGGAGAAACAGGCGGGTGCCAAGCTCCGACTACCCCATTCCTCCCCACGCAGGGGAAGGGAGCTCAGGGAGAGGTCACGTCGCGTGTGCCTACCACAGCATCGCTCACCCATGCTAAGAGGGAAGGCGCGGAGAGCCGTCCACAGCACGGAGCGAGCACTTCTCACACTGGCGTCACCGCTACCCTTCAGGAACTCCTCCTCTGTCATCCCCCCTGCCATGCACAGCACGATGTCGAAGAAGAGGGAGAGCTGGGGAGAGAAGGGACCTGTTGGGTGCAGCCAGGCTGGCCGGTGCAGCCACCCTGACCCCCGCCCTGCTGCTTGCTGCTCCCCTCCCGCCACCTCTCCCACCCAAATCTGGCAGCACAGGGGCAAACTGGTCCTACAGAGCTGCCCAGCAGCAGCACCCGTGGGGTGAGGGGTCCCGTCCCCCACGGAGGGGCTGTCACCTGGATGGGTGGTGCCCCCGAGTCCAGCCCCATGTAGGTGCAGGCGTCCAGAGGAGGGATGACGTGGGTGGCCAGAAGCTGCTCAGCGGCATCCGAGGAGAAGAAAACCACCCCACAGACCTGCCAGGGCACAGCGGGGCTGAGGCTACAGCCACGGTGACACAAGGGACGGGGCTGGCAGGGCCACCGACGCCCGAGTCATGCTGTACCAGTGGGACGGTGCCATCGGGCCCTGCGCACTGCTGGATCTGGGCCTCCGTGCCTTTGTAGATGATGTTGCGCACCAGCCCCTGGGAGCAAGATCACTCTGATGAGCTCTTCAGAGCGCCCCAAGCCAAGCAGCCACGGCAGGGCTGGGACCTCAGCACCCCAGGGACCAAAGCGGTGGGGAACCCTGCGCCTCCAAGCGATGCCCCTTGAAGGGGGAGCTGCTCCTGACCTGCTCATCAGTCAGGTAGACGCCATGGTTCCTGGCATACGCCGGGCTCCCAGGCACCGCGATCACTCTGACACCCTGGAAGCCATCCCAGTTGATCCCTAGGGAAAGTAAGACATCAGTGCCTGCTGAGGCAGCGAACATACCTGCACTGGGCACAGCTGCCTGAAAACCAGGCCCACGGCAGAGGTGGTGACAGCAGCATCCAGCCTTGGCCGCCTTGCTGCGGGCACAACGGATGCTCCCAACCACCCACAGGTCAGCAATGCCTGAGCATCCACACCTCCACGGGAGTGTGGCACAAGCTGAACTGGCTGTGCTGCTGGCTCTGACCCATGTCCCAAGCCAGTGGGTGCTGGAGGCAAGGCTGGCACCCACTCACCTGGTGCTGAGGGCACGGTGAGGAGCATGTCGGTGCTGCAGACCCACACACCAGGCGGGGAGCCCACGCAGAGCTGCCAAGAGAAGGGCCACATGCCCAGGGGATGGCACGGAAGGGCCTCAGCCCTCACAGGGCACCCAGCACCCTTCCCACTCTGCTGGGAGCCTGCTGCAGGCACCCCGAAGGCTTTGGGGGGAACCAAACCCACCCCCACGCCAGGGTGCCCAGCATCCCATGGCATGAGCCCAATGCCCCATCCCGCAGGCCACACAGACCCGGTGCGTCATGGTCTCCAGCAGGCTGTCCAGATTGCAGACCAGAGCTTCGGCCAGGGCGCCGGGCTCCTCCACGGGCAGGCAGGTGAAGGCCCGACCGCAGTCATCGAAAGAGAAGTCACGGCCCTGGTGGGAGAGGGAACACGGTGTGTGTTGGGGGGGGGGGGGGGCGGATCACATGGAGGGAGAGGGTGCGAGGTGTCTCCGTGCGACAGAGGGGTCCCAAACTGGGCTGGAGGTCGTCTCTCACCATGTGCAGAATGAGGATGCGGGCATCCCTCAGGACGTCGGAGGTCACCACCTGGGAGGGCAGAGCAGGGGAACAGTCAGCGGGGAGGCCGGGACAGCCACCCCCCCCCGGGGCCCCACCAGAGGCTGCCACCCCCGCTCCCCGCTCCTCCACCACCTCCCCAGCCGGGGGAAGCCCCTCACCGTACAGCCCGCCCGGGCGCTGAGGTGCTCGGCCGCCACCAGCAAGGCGTTGAGGGTAGCCCCGCCGCTGCCCAGGTGGGCCCAGGGGTCCTCCACGGCCAAGAGCAGCGGGGGGGGGCCGCGGGCCCAGGCCGCCCCTCAGCCGGCGGGCCTCCAGCTCTGCCAAGCGAAAGGCCGGCGGCGCTGAGGGCTGGCACCCCCTCCCGCCCCGCCGGGAGGGGAGAGGGCGACCGCCAGCCCCGCCGCTTGCCTCGCTGGAAGGCGGAGACGCAGCCGCCGCGCTGGCAGGTGAGGAGGAGGACGCTCCACTCCGCCGCCATGGCCGCCGCCGGGGCCCTCCCTGTGAGGGCGGCCGCGGGGGCTGCTGGGAGATGGAGTCCCGCCCGCCGCGGGGGCTGCTGGGAGATGGAGTCCCGCCCGCCGCGGGGGGCTGCTGGGAGATGGAGTCCCGCCCGCCGCGGGGGCTGCTGGGAGATGGAGTCCCGCCCGCCGCGGGGGCTGCGGGGAGGCGCCGCGCGGGCGGGACCACAACTCCCAGAGTGCACTGCGCGGCTGACGGGCCCCGCTCGCTTAAAGGCACAGTACCCCGGCGGCGCGCACGGGCAGGGTCATCCCTGTGACGAGCCGGCCCGGCCTCAGCTCGGCTCATGGCGGGGGGGGGGGGAGGGCGAAGGGTGCCGGGGGCGGGTGTGGGGGTGGACACCGGTGGGTGCCGGTGCACCGGTGTGAGTGACAGGGTGGGTACCGGGGGTGGGGGTGGGGGGATGATGTGCCGCGGTCGGTACCGGGTGTGTACCGGTGGGGGGGGGTACCAGAGTGGGTACCGCGGTGGGTGCCGGGGGGATGCCGATGTGCCGGGGTGGATACCGGAGTGGGTACCGGATTGGGTAGCAGGGGATGCTGGTGCACCGGGGTAAGAACCGGGTGGGTACCGGGATGGGTACCGGGGATGCCGATGTGCCAGGGTGGATACCGGGGATACTGGTGCACCGGGGTGAGTACCGGGGTGGATACCGGGATACGTACCGGGGATGCTGGTGAGCCAGGATGGTAACCGGGATGGGTACCGGGGTGGGTACCGGGGATGCTGGTGCACCGGGGTGAGTACGGGGGTGGATACCGGCGATACCAATGTGCCGGGATGGGTGCTGGGGTAGATATTGGGGATGACAATGTACCGGGATGGGTACCGGGGTCGGTACCGGGTATGCTGGTGCACCGGGGTGAGTACCGGGGTGGATACCGGGGATGCCGATGTGCCGGGGTGGATACCGGGGTGGATACCGGGGATGCCGATGTGCCGGGGTGGATACCGGGGTGGATACCGGGGATGCCAATGTGCCAAGGTGAGTACCAGGCTGGGCACCGGGGTGGATACCGGGGATGCCAATGTGCCGGGCTGGGTACCGGGCTGGGTACCGGTGATGCCGGTGCACCGGGTGGGCGCGACGCGGCCCCTCTCGCCTCCTACAAGTCCCACAAGCCCCTCCGGGCGACCGAGGACTACATCTCCCAGGCTGCCGGGCCCGGCCCCCCGCCCCGCACGGCGCGGAACGGCCCGGCCCGGCTCCGCACGGCGCGGAGGGCGCGGCGCGGCGCGGGGGGCGGCGGCGGCGGCGGCGGGGCCCGGGTGCGGCCGGCGGCGGGGCCATGCCGGAGCCCAGCCAGGTACCGCGGCGGGGAACGGGTCCGGGGGGGATGCGGGCACGGCCCGATTCGGGGGGCGGAGGGAGGGAAGGGGGGGGGGGGGTCCGGTACCGGGGGCGGGGGGAGATGGCGGGCTGCGGCCGGGGGAGGCTGGGCGGGAGCTGCCCCGGTGCCGGTGGCTGGGTGCTGGCCTCGGGGAGCAGGCAACCGGGATGTATTGGATTCAGCCCCGGGGTGCTGGTCCCCGGGGAGGATGCGCTGGTCCCCGGGTGCTGGTCCCGCTTCTGGGGTGCCGGCCCCCGGGAGGATGCGCTGGCCCCGCTTCTGGAGCACTGGCCCCCGGGAGGATGCGCTGGCCCCGTTCCTGGGGTGCTGGCCCCGGGAGGTTATGCACTGGCCCCGCTCTTGGGGTACTTGCCCCTGGGAGGATGCGCTGGCCCCGCGTGCTGGCACCGCTCCTGGGGTGCTAACCCCAGGAGGTTATGTACTGGCCCCGCTCCTGGGGTTCTTGCCCCCAGGAGGATGTGCTGGCCCCCGGCTGCTGGCCCCTGTCCTGGCATGCTGGCCCCTGGGAGGATGTGTTGGCCCCCGGGAGGATGCGCTGGCCCCTGGTGCTGGCCCTGCTCCTGGGGTGCTAGCCCCGGGGAGATATTCACTGGCCCCGGGGAGATATTCACTGGCCCCGGTCCTGCAGTTCTTGCCCCTGGGAGGATGCGCTCGCCCTCGGGAGGATGCGCTCGCCCTCGGGAGGATGTGCTGGCTCCAGGAGGATGTACTCGCCCCCGGCTGCTGGCCCCGGTCCCGGGGTACTGGCCCCGCTCCTGGGGCTCTTGCCCTTGGGAAGATGCGCTGGCCCCAGGAGGATGCACTGGCCCCGGGTGCTGGCCCCGCTCCTGGGGTTCTTGCCCCCAGGAGGATGCGCTGGCCCCGCTCCTGGGGTTCTTGCCCCCGGGAAGATGCGCTGGCCCCGCTCCTGGGGTTCTTGCCCCCGGGAGGATGCGCTGGCCCCGCTCCTGGGGTTCTTGCCCCCGGGAAGATGCGCTGGCCCCAGGAGGATGCGCTGGCCCCGCTCCTGGGGTTCTTGCCCCCGGGAAGATGCGCTGGCCCTAGGTGCCGGCCCCAGTCGTGGGGTGCTGGCCCCGGGAGGATGTGCTGGCCCCCGGGATGCCGGCCCGTGCCCCGCGGCGCTGGCCCCCGGGAGGACGTAGCAGCCACGTCCCCGGGGTGCAGCCCCAGGGTGGTGGCCGGGGAGGCTGCGCTCGCCCCGGGGGGGGGGGGATGCTGGGGGCAGAGCTGGGGTGGCCACAGAGGGGACCGAGGTGGCCACAGTGGGGACCAGGGTGCCCCCAGTCCCAACCAGCGCCAGCGTGCGTGTAAAGTCCCTCAGCAGCGGTGTGACACATGGCTGTGTGACACACGGCGTCCCTTGCCTGGGTAGTGGCAGCCACAAAAAACACAGCGCGAGCGTCCCTGGGGACAGGGGAAGGAAACTGTGTCACCGAGCAGGGAAGCGTCCCCTGCCAGCGTCTGTGTGTGCGGGGTGCCAGCACGGGCGTTGGCGTGGCACCCCACCGGGATGTCCCCCCTGTCCCGCCGTTGCGGGGTGTTTCCCGGGCCGAGGCACGGCTGCCGGAACGGGGTCCGTGCTGGATCCCAACTTTCAGGGTCCCCACGCACGCCGGGGCCTCGGGTGCTGCCGGCGGCGGGGGAAAGGCGAGATTTTTACCCGGAGCGCTTTTTGCAAAGCTCCTGAATATTTCCCGGGCGTGTGGGCTCCCCATCCCAGCAGGAGGAATTTTTTTGGCGGGGGGAGGATGGCGCTTGGGCAGCGGGCGAGCTCGGGGCCGGAGGAAGGGCCACGTCCCCTCCTGCTGCGAACCAGTGAAAAACATGGCTGGGTGAAACCAAATCAACGCCAAACCCCGGAAAACTTGCTGTGCTTCCCTCCGGGAAGACGTGTGGGTTCATGAACTGGCGGAGGTGGTTTTGCTCCCCGTTATCTCGGGGGTGGGGGGGGGGGTCCCCTCCGGGGCCGGAGGCTCCCCCGTATCCAGCACGGCCCCGAGCGGCAGCGCCGGCCGCATCCCGGCCAGGACGGCCAGCGGGGACGGGAAGTTGCTCGGCTCTTTGGGTTTGGTTTTCCTTTTTTCCCCCCCCTCCTTTTATCGGAGCCAGATGTTGCGTCCGCAGCGGTGAAGCTTGGGGCCGGGGCCGGGGGCGGGGGGGGTGAGCCACGCACGTGCCCGTCTGTCTGTCTGTCCCCGTCTGGCAGCGAGCAGCGGCCCCGGCGCTGCCGGTTGTGTGCGGCAGCTGCCTGTCAAAAGCGTTTCCCTCTCCTCCGAGGAGCTCATGGCGGTTCTGGGGAATGAACGGCAAAGACGCGCTCCGCTCATCCACCCACGCCTCGCCGGCGCCGGAGGCAGGGAGAGCAGGCAGGGAGAGGAGCCCCGGCAGCCGCCCGCCAGCGGAACCGACCCGGGCTTGAATTTTCATGCCCAAACAAGCTCCAAACTGCCGCTTTTTGGTGAAAGGCACCGGTAGCGCCGTGGACGCAATGGTTTCCCCGCCGGCTCTTGGCACGCTGGATGCCGCCCGACTTGGCCCACGCCAAGGTCCCGGTAGCGTAATGGCTTTCATCTCCTCCCGTCGCATTTAATTCTTGCAAGAGCGCAAACTGCTAATTGCTCTCCGGGCGGCTTCGGGTGCTTCTCAGCGAGCTGTGATTTATCGGAGCCGGTCCCCGAGGGTTTGGGATGCGGCGGGAGAGGCTGGGAACCTCCTCTCCCTGCCCTGCCGAGCTCCGCGTTGGGCTCCGGGGCATCTCTCGGCTCCGCGTCGCTCTTCGCGGTCGGCATCTCCCCAAAGCTTTTTCGGAGACTGCAAGAGATTTGCGCCCTGCCACCGCCGCAAAGTTCCTAGAGATACCCCCAAACCCACACGTGGATGAATGGTGAATATATATAAACAATTTTTTTTTTAATATATATATGCATGCACATATAATATATGGAGCTTTATTTTTTTTTCTTACTGGATGAGTAGTTCAGTGCTGGGTGTCGTGGTTTGGGCTTGAAAATAACCCCTGCAACAGTCGCTCGCGGGGAAATCAGCGCAAGCGCAGTCACTTCTTTCCGGGTGCCACTGTGTCCCTGGCGAGGGACTTTTGATCTGCAGCGGTAATTGGGCTAATTAGGAAACTGCAAATGTTCCCCCTTCTCCCTGAGTGTCCGAGCAGAGCCGCAGCTAGAGGAGAGGAGCAATCGGGCTCCCTCGCCAGTGGCGCTGCTCTAATTTTATATGTAAAGGGAGTCCCCAGCAGTAACTGGGCTGTGCTGGGATCGGTGGCCTTTGGCCGGGGGAGCCTTTCATAACGTCCCTGCGATGAAACATCGTAGGTACGATTTTCCTAACGAGTTCAATAGCCTCTCAGCACCGCCCACAACCGGGGCGGTTTTACCGGGCCACCCCGTAGCGTGCACTGAGTCTCTGCTCAGGCTGTGTCCTTGGGGGGAGAGAGCAGCGGGAGGTGAGGGGGGCGCTTTGGGTGGCAGCACCCATCAACCGACCCTCCAAAGCCTTTGGATTTCCACCGCCTCCCATCCCCGGAGCTGCTGAGCCGCAGGGAGGGCGGCCAGCGAAGCGCAGGGAGGGCCCGGCGTCTCTGCTCGCTTTCCGCCAGGCAAAAGGCCACGGCCGACAGCCGGCAGCCGGCAGCGGCACCTCCCCGGCACGGCGTCCGCCCATCCCGCGCTCCTGCGCATATTTTCCCGGTGAGGCATCGAGCGCGAACCCAACAGGCACGGGCTGGTAAAACGAGCCGCGGTGGTTGGAGGGGAAGCGGTTCCCTCCCCGGCGGCTGCGGCGGTCAGCGGGGAGGCTCGGGGTGCTGCCGGCGGCGGTGGCGGCTTGCTGGGGGCCGGTGTTGGGACGGTGAGCGGGGACCCTGCCCTTGCCGGGGAGTATGTCTGCCCGCGGTGTGGCCACGTCCTTGCAGGAGGCTGATGGGGCGGGGGGGGGAGACTGATTCGGGGGTGTTCGTGGGGGTGCAGCCGTGCTGCGGCAGGCACGGAGGGGGACACGGACCGGGCAGACCCCACGGTGGCTGTGGGAGGACAAGATGGAGACGTGGCTGGCAGCGGGCAGCCGGCTCCCCTGGGGGAGCCTGGTGGCTTTGCAGGGGGAGCTGGGGGGCGGACGGGAGGAGAGGAGGAGGCAGCAGGGGGTGGTGAACCCCGATGTCTGCATCCTCTGCTCTGCCGGGTGGGACCCAGCTCGGTGGTGCCCAGCCCAGTGGTGCCTGACCTGGTGGTCTGTGACCTGGTGGCTTGGTGGTACCTGATCTGGTGGTACCTGACCTGGTAGTGTGTGACCTGGTGGCTTGGTGGTACCTGACCTGGTGGTCCGTGACCCGGTGGCTTGGTGGTACCTGATCTGGTGGTCCCCAGCCCACTGGTACCTCACCTGGTGGTCCGTGACCTGGTGGCTTGGTGGTACCTGATCTGGTGGTCCCCAGCCCACTGGTACCTCACCTGGTGGTCCGTGACCTGGTGGCTTGGTGGTACCTGATCTGGTGGTCCCCAGTTCAGTGGTACCTGACCTGGTGGTCCGTGACCCGGTGGCTTGGTGGTACCTGATCTGGTGGTATGTGACCTGGTGGCTTGGTGGTACCTGATCTGGTGGTCCCCAGTTCAGTGGTACCTGACCTGGTGGTCCGTGACCCGGTGGCTTGGTGGTACCTGATCTGGTGGTACCTGACCTGGTAGTATGTGACCTGGTGGCTTGGTGGTACCTGACCCAGTGGCTTGCTGGTACCCAACCCAGTGGTATCTGACCTGGTGGTCCGTGACCTGGTGGCTTGGTGGTACCTGACCTGGTGGTCCCCAGCCCAGTGGTACCTGACCTGGTGGTATGTGACCTGGTGGATTGGTGGTACCTGATCTGGTGGTACCCAACCCAGTGGTACCTGATCTGGTGGTCCCCAGCCCAGTGGTGCCTGCCCTGGTGGTCCGTGACCTGGTGGCTTGGTGGTACCCTACCCAATGGCTCAGCGGCACCCAATCCAAGTGGTACCCAACCGAGTGGTACATCAACCGGTGACTTGGTGGTACCCCAGCTGGTGGTACCCGAGCCAGTGGTACCCAGTCTGGCGACTTGATGGTTCCCTTCTCGGTGGTACCCAGCAGCGGGGGCAAAGTGGGGGCAGTGGGGTGGGTGCCTGGGGGCGCGGGGCAGCAGGGCCGGCTCTGTGCGCATGGGGCGCCAGGGGGGAGGCAGAGTCTGCCCTCTGTCCCCCTCCCCACCTGCCCTGCCTCGGGGAGAAGGCTGCTGGGCGTAACGAGGCCACGCAGCGCGCGTGGCCTTGGGCTTATCGACTTCCCCCGCAGCACAGGGCCTGGGGGTTCCCTTTTCCCCGCGGGAGCCCGGGGAGAGCCGGGGGGGGCTGCGGCGGCGGAGGGGCTGGCAGAGCAGGGTCGGGAGGGTGGTGGGGGGGGAAGCGGCGCTGGCAGATGGCCGAGCAGCATCGCATCCCTTCTCGGGGACGGGGGCATCAGCCGTGGGGGCTGGCGCACGTGGCTCGCCGGTCCCGATGAGTCCGTGCATGTGAGCCGCGGGGGCGGCCGGCTGCTTCGGCTGCTTCTGCCAGTGTGGGGTTGGGTTTTTTTTTTTTTGGGGGGGGGGGGGTGTGAAGAGATGGGGCGGCCATATGGGCACCGCAGCCAAAGCCCCCACCGCCAGCATCGCCCCGTCGGGCAGCGCAGGGTGTTCGGGCTGGAGTGGGGGCCCACGGGGTCACTGCCGAGCCAAGGGGCTTGCGATGCTGCTGGACCCGTCCCCGCAAGCCCCATCCGCCGGCAAGGGTGGGAGCATCCCTTCCTCAGCATTCCCACTGCTGGGACCTCCCCCTCTGCCTCTGCGCCCCCCCCAAAATCCCATAGGAAACGGCTTCGGCAGTGCCTGGCTCCATCCCAGCTGCGCGCCGGCGATTCGGCCTCCCCGCGCCCTTTCCTGGCCCCGTCCCAGCGCTGAGGGATGAGCCCCAAATAACCCCTCCGGATGCCGGGCACGAGGAAACGCCGAAATCGCTGCCGTTGCCAGCCAGGGGTGCGAGGAGGGTTTGAAGCCCTGGAAACCCAATTAGCTGGGCTCCATTAGCTGATTGAGCTGGCTGATAAGAGTATGATTAATTAAAAGGATGAAGAATAAGTTACCACCGGGGTGTGGCGATGGCTTAACCGACGAAATTGGCTTCTCCTGTTAAGACCTGGCGCCCGGCTACCGCCGGCCGTCCATCCTTCACGGCATCGCCTATCGGCGGGGAGAAACACCCTTACGCCGACACCGGCTTTGTTCCTTTTTTCCCTCTCCCGTCCAGCTTCCAGGGAGGAGAAAATGGAAAAAAAAAAAAAAAAAAAAAAAAGACAAAAACCAAAAAAAAAACATCCAGGGGAAAATATGATCCCTCTGGATGGGCGGCGCAGGAAAGGACCTATTTAATGAACCGTGCTCTTCTCGCCGGGTCTGGGTTTGGCTTCGGAAGCCGAGTAATGCGGAGGGACGGGGGGGTACCGTCCCCTCCCGCGCCGCCCCCCCGGCAGATTCCCGCTCACTAACGCGAGCCGACGGCGCGGGCAGAGGCGAGCGAGCGCGCTCTTCGGCACGCTCCTCCCCGGCTCAAGCAGCACCGGCGAGGGAGGCTGCAACCTTGGGCAGCCGCTCAGGCCCCAGGGGGGAAGAAAAAAAAAAAAAAAAGCAAATTTGAGGGGTTTTTATGGCTTTTTGTAGTCATCCCACTCACCGAACCCCGGCTTGAAACCAGCAAAATCGCTGCACGGCGTTTCGTTCTGCCCTCGGCTGAAGGAGGTGGGAGAAGACTCAACTCGTGGCCGCTCTCTTCCCTGTTAAAAAAAACCAAGAAAACCCTAAATCTCATTTTTTTCCACCCACGACAGAAGAAGGGATGCCGGTCCGGGGCGAAGAGACCTTGCACGCTTCCTCCTCCTCCTGCACCTGGTTAATGACCGGGCGGTGGCAGAGGTGACATCCCTGCACGGGGGCTGTGGGAGAGGTGGCACCTTGACACCCATGGGTGCAATTCCCCGGGGGGGGGGGGGCGGGATTTTGAGCCCCAGCATCCCCCGGAGGAGCGGCAGCCAGCACGGGCGGCGTTACCTCCGCTCCCCTCCTCTCCCTGCCCCGAGCTGGGTGATGTCCCATCCATCTCCCGCTGACGGCGCCTTCCTGCACCAGCCCTGCCGTCCGCTGGCGCGGGAATCAGCGCCAGCCCCCTCGGCGTATCTTAGAAATGAGCAAACAAAGCCCACAAGCCCTAAAAAGGGCCGTGTAGGGGACTGCGTTCGATGGCGTTAACGGCCGATGGCGGGGGGGGGGGAAGGAGACGGCATCCTCCGAGCCCCGGGGCTGTGGGTCGCAATCGCGCCGGCGTTCGTCTCGAAATGAAAGATTATGCGCGTCCCGAAATGCAAGGTTAGATGATTGGGAAAAAAAATAATCATCCAACCGTAAAAAGCAGCGGAGCGATTTGCCGGGACCTTTTTAATAGCCTCGCTTCGTTCTCCCTTGCAATCAAAGAGAAACTCATGTTTGACGAGCACGTGGTCTGCGGGAGGCAATTAAGGCGACCGGGGGATGAATTTGGGAGCTGGAGGGTCTTTAATGGTGCCGCTGAGTTGCCGGGCTCGCTCGCCGCGGAAGAAATCCCGAAACCCCCCTGTTATTTTAAGAAGGAAACATGAAAACCTGGGGCAAAGAGCCCCCCCCCCCGGCAATGCCGCCGGCTGCCGCGGTTTGATTTGGCGGAGGGAGGCCGGGTTGGAGTTCGGGAGCCGGCAGGGAGGGAACGGTTAATGCTGGGATATCGGGGCTGCTGGGACTGCTCTGGAAGGACCAGTGCAGATGGAAATGCAATGACTCAAATAAGCCGCTGGTATTTAGAGCTGCTTTAACGCGCGTGAGCTGGGCTGGAGGATGGGGATGGGTTTTCCCCCCACTCCGCCGGAGGTCGGGGGCAGCTCTGGGGCGGCCGCGGGACGGGGCCGTACAAAATGCCGATGGGGCCGGGATGCGGCCGGCAGGAGCAGGGCTGGGCTGGAGAGCTGGAAAGGGATTTATTTTTTTTTTCTTCCCCCCTCCCCTTTCACTGGGAACAAAAATACCACGAGCACGTGACAGCCGATTTCCTTCAGCCTTTAAAAAGCCCCGTGGGCCGGAGAGCGGCGGGAGCAGGGCGAGAGGGGGATCAGCCCGTCCATGCTGCTTGGCGCCCCGGCCACGTCACGGAGCCCAAAATCGCCTTTTACCTCCAAATCCTTCCAGCGTTGTGCATCCGCAGGGGGGTGGCGGTGGGGAGGTTGTTTTTGAGCGTTTTACCGGCTTGATCCCCAATTCCCCTAGATGCAAACCTTCCGTTGGACAACCAGCGGTGCTTTTTCCGCTGGCGGCGACCCAAGGAACTCCTTGTGGTCGCTCACCGGCCGTGCGTGTGCCGCGTAGGTGTATTAACCCCCCCTCACCAACAAACACACACACACACACACACCCCCCGGAGCCAGGGGGGAAAAAAAACCCAACGCCACTGGGACAACGCTCGCGGCGGGGATGCGCCCCCGTTTTCTGGCTCTTGCCTTTCAAGGCTGTGGCGGCTTGGGCAAATATTTGACAGGGGGTTAATGATTTGGGCAGAAGCCGTGATGGGTGCAGGGTGATGGGCTGGGAGTGTGTGCGGGGTGGTAGGGGGGATTTTTTTGGGGTCTGTGCTCAGGTGTCGTCTCCCCCCCCATCCCGGCAAGGAGGTTTTTTTTTTTGGGGGGGGGGGGTTCCATCCCTGCTAAGAAAGCCGGCGGCTTCCGGAGGATGTGTTGCTTTTTTTTTTTTGTTGGAGCAAAGAGGCAGCCCAGTGCCTGCCAGCTCCTAATTAGCGTTGCCGGCCTCGCTGCTGGCCTAATTGGCGCCAAGGCTGAGCTACGGAGGCGATGCTGCCATGGGGGTCCTGACCCAACATCACCCTCCCCAAAAAGGCCGGGGGGGGGTGGTGGTGGTGGTGGTGTCACATCTCCATCCCCCAGGGTGACAGATCCTGCTCCAGCTCAGCTGCTGTGTTAAAAAGGGATTTTTCAGCCTTTTTTTTTTTTTTAATTATTATTTTTTTTGGCTGAAGGAGGGGGGGGGGGGGGATGTGTCTGGTTTTGTCGCCCCCCCAGCTTGGGGGGGCTCGGCCGCTCCTCCCCGGGCGCAGGCGCCGGCACCTCTGCCCCGGCTATTTTTACCCACCGGGATCACGAGCGAGCGGGTGACCTTCCCCGAGGGACGCTGCCACGCCGGTGGGGGGGGGACGACACACACAGAGCCGCCGGCGTCGGTACCCGGAGCGCCCGTCGGGCTGCGGAACGGCTGTTTCCCGGCGGCGGCGGTGGCGGCAGGCAGTGAAGAGGGTGTTGGAGGGGCTGCTCGTGGCTTGATGGAGAAGGAGGATTGAGCCTACAAGAAAGGAGCCGCTTGTTCGGCTCCGGAGGCGAGTTCATGGCTGAGCCTTTGTCTGGCAGCGATAGGGAGGGCACGGCCTGGGAGCTGCCGGGAGCTCCCCCCTCCGCGCCGCCGGCAAGGAGCCGGCGTGGACGAGGCGATGCCGGCATCCCGGCTCCCTCGGTGCCCCTTTGGGGACGGCTCGTCCTCGCAGCACCCTCCTCCTCGGCGCAGCCCCCCTGGCTCGGCGACGCCACCATCCCTTAACTCACCGTCCCCTCCTTCTCGCTCCAGGCCAGTATCGTCACGGCCATGTCCCCGAGCCAGCGGATCAGCTAAAGCCTGGGGACGATGAGCACCGTCGCAGCCGAGAGCCAACGGGGGCCGGGAGCTGGAGGAGCCGCCGAGGCGCAGTGCCGTGGCTGAGGCCGGTGTGCCGAGCCCTGCCGGATCCCCGCGCCGCCCCGGCCGGCGGCGGATGCTCCTTACCCGGCACGTGGAGCCGCCGGGGGCCCTCGCCGCGGCCGGACCACGCGGATGGAAAGCTGCAGCCCGGCAGGTAGGAGCACGGCGCGGCGGCTCACGCTGAGGGCTCCACATCCCCACCACCACCACCACCACCACCGCTGCCGCGGTGATTTAAAGCTCTCGGTCCCGCAGGGAGCCTCGCCGGCCGGTTGACGCCATCCCGCGCCCTATGCCGGAGCCCTATGCCGGAGCGGGCGCCCTCCCCGGCTCAGCCGCCCGCCGACCATGAAGTGCTCGTTGCGCTTCTGCTTCCTCTCGACCGCCTTCCTGCTCGTCTTCGTCATGTCCCTCCTCTTCACCTACTCCCACCACAGCATCGCTTACCTGGACCCCGGCGGGCTGGGCGGCATCCACCGGGTGAAGCTGGTGCCCGGCTACGCCGGCATGCAGCGGCTCAGCAAGGGGGGGCCGTACCCGCGGGGCTGCGCCTGCCACCGCTGCCCGGCCGAGGAAGCCGGGGCTGCCGACTGGTTTGATGGGCGCTACGACAGCACCATCTCCCCGGTGTGGACCAAGGAGAACATGGACCTGCCGCCCGACGTCCAGAGGTGGTGGATGGTGAGCGAGGGGGACGGGTCCCCCCCAACCCCGCATCCCCCGGCGGTGTGCTGCGGCGTGGGGGCACGGCTTTCTCCTCCACGGGCTGATGGCCCCCACCACCACCACCTCCTTCTCCCCCCCACCTCGCAGATGCTGCAGCCCCAGTTCAAGTCCCACAACACCCACGAGGTCCTGAGCAAACTCTTCCAGATCGTGCCGGGCGAGGATCCCTACCGCTTCCGCGACCCGCGCCGCTGCCGCCGCTGTGCCGTGGTCGGCAACTCGGGCAACCTGCGGGGCTCTGGCTACGGGCCGGAGATCGACGGGCACGACTTCGTCATGCGGTGAGGGCAGGGGACGGCTGCCGGGATGGGATGGGACGGGACGGGACGGGGACACCGCTTGCCCGCTCAGCGCGGAGGCACGCGGCGATGCTGGCAGCACCGGTGGGTGCTGTGCACCGCGGCGGCGTCTCTCCAGGTCTGCTGCGGGTTGGGAGACACCGGGGCGCGGGGTTGTCCCTGTGCTGTATGCCACGGCCACAGCCCGGCTCGGTCAAGGAGCCCATCGTGGGGTGCCTCAGGTCATCCCAGCACCCTCAGCATCCACGGGCTGGGAAACCGCTCCTCGGCAGCGTTCAATAGCTCGTGGGGGGGACGCCCGTGTCATCTGCGAGGGACAGCGCGGCTGGGGGGGGGGGGGGGGGGGGGGGGTGCCACCTTCCCCGCTCTCTCCCCAGGATGAACCAGGCCCCCACGGTGGGTTTCGAGGGCGACGTGGGCGGTCGGACCACGCACCACTTCATGTACCCCGAGAGTGCCAAGAACCTACCGGCCAACGTCAGCTTCGTGCTGGTGCCCTTCAAAACCCTGGACCTGCTCTGGATCGCCAGCGCCCTCTCCACCGGCCAGATCAGGTTGTAAGTACACGGCGGGCACCGGACCGGCCGCTCGCCTGCCGCGGGGGCAGCAGCGGTGGGGATTCATCCGTTCCTCCCTCCTGGAGCATCCCCCAGCCCTGGTCCCTCCGGCAGCTCGGGCTGGGGTTTGGGGGGGGGGTGTAGAACCCTCCCCCCTGGGAACTCACCTGCACCTCTCGGCTTTTTTTCACCAGCACCTACGCGCCCGTGAAGCCTTTTCTGCGGGTGGACAAAGAAAAGGTAAAGGTGGGCTCGTCCCAACTGCTGTGATGAGCACGCGTGTGGCCGCGGTCCCTGTCACCCCATCTTCCCCAGGGGTGTCCCCCCCCTCCTCCAGCACGTCTTGGCGCTCCTTCCCGGGGTGCCGATGCCGGAGGGAGCGCGGCCCCGGCACTGACCCCAGCCCCTTCTCCCCCAGGTGCAGATCTACAACCCTGCCTTCTTCAAGTACATCCACGACCGCTGGACGGAGCACCACGGGCGCTACCCCTCCACCGGCATGCTGGTGCTCTTCTTCGCCCTCCACGTCTGCGACGAGGTAGGTGATGGCTCCTCGGGGTCCTCCTCCGGGCTGGGGGGGGGTCCCGGCTGGCCACGGGGTGGCTTTGCTGGGGTCCCAAACCTGGCAGGGTTAAGGATGGAGGTGGCTTCTTCGGGTCCAACCGCAGCGGTTCCGCCTGCTCCCCGTTGCCTTAACGGCACGGTGATGGGCACCCTCGAAGGATGCGCAGGGGGGGATGTACGCCTCCGGCACGGTGCGAAATCCCTCCGGCAGTGCTCGGCCAAGGGGGTCCGAGCTGGCTGACCCCCGCATCCTCCCCACCGCAGGTGAACGTCTTCGGGTTCGGTGCCGACAGCCGGGGCAACTGGCACCACTACTGGGAGAACAACCGCTACGCCGGGGAGTTCAGGAAGACGGGGGTGCACGACGCCGACTTCGAGGCGCACATCATCGACATGCTGGCCAAAACCAGCAAGATCGAGGTTTACCGGGGAAACTGAGGGCTGCGCCTCCTCCGGCTCCCCTCCCGCGCCCGCCGGGTCCCGGCTGCCAGCGAGGGTCTCCCCGGCACGATGAGCGCCGGGTGGGCAGCGCGGTCCCGCGCCACCGGCGGAGCCGCCCCCGGCGATATTTGGTGCCTCCAGCAGCCAATCAGGTTCAGAGCTAAAGGAGACTTTTTTGCTTTTTTTTTTTGTTTTTTAATTATTATTATTATTATTATTATTATTATTATTATTAAGAAACCCAGCTGAGAAAGGATTTGTAAACACAATCAGCGACTGACCGGGCGGCGGGAGCGTCCGCCTCGCATCTCTTTACAGTCAAACCAAATGCTGCTCTTTTTAAAACAAGACACACACACACACACACACACACACACACACACACCTCACACACAAAAAAACCCCAACAAAACAAAAGAACCATCAACCCCAAAGCCGGGTGACTTTGGGGAGCGCCCAAGCATCGCATCCCGGCTGAGGGAGATGGGGCGGCCAAGGGCTCGGCTCCCCCCTGCACCGGTGCCGCAGCTTTGCCAGTGGAACCAGCTGCTTCTTTCTTCCTTTATTTTGATATATATATATATATATATATATATTATTTTTTTTTTAAACCCACCTGGGGCAGCCGCTGCCGTCGCTCCGCCGGGGAAGGCTCCCGGCACACAGGCAGGTCTCGGCGCGGTTGCAAGCGTGTGGACCCATCATGGGACACCGGCAGCTGCGGGACGGAGAGGAACCCCGATTTCGGAGCCGGGCATCCCCGCTCCTCTACCTGAGGATTTGAGGATGGGTAGGATGGATTTTGGGAGCAACCGGGCAAAAGGCAGCTAAGAAATCCACGGGAGCAGCAGCCTGGTCCCTCCGTCCGGGCTCCATCACAGGGTGCTCCAGGGATGCGGGATGCGGCAGCCGGTCCGGCCTCGCTGGAGGGACGGAGACGAAGATTTCCCTCCGTTTTCGGGCTGGGAAAAACCAGATTAGAGCTAGCTTTAGTGGGGGAACGCACCGCGCTTCAGCTTTTGCGTTGCTATAAACAGACAGCTCTGGTGAGAAGCTGAAATCCCAAAGTCTTTGCTCCGTTTGTGAGGGTGGTCCCCGGAGCTTTCCCGCACCCCTCGGGGTCCCCTGGGGCTTTTCGGGCAGGAGAAGCTGCCCCGGGGCACGGGCCGGGGAGACGCAGAAGGGAACTGCCTCCCCAGAGGTGTCATTAAAACCACTTTCTTTGGGTCAATCAGGCGGGTAGGGTTTTTTGGTTGGGGTTTTTTTGGTTTTGTTTTTTTTTTTTTTCCTTTTTTTTTTTTAAGGAGATGCTGGAAAGCTCAAAGAAAAAGGCAATCACAGAAAAGGTCCCCCCCCGGAGAGGGACGCTCCGCAGCCGGTGAGGGCGGTGGGTGCCCGGCGCGGCGGCGGCACGCGCCCCACGGTGCTGGGAGCGGGGCGGCTCGGGGGGAAAGCCCTCCCGCAGTGCCCGGTTACAACAGTTATCTGAGGAACAATCACCATAGGGTTTTTTGGGGGGGATCTCGGAGGTATTTTTTACCCTTTTGTATCTGGCTTTTCTCTAGCAGCCTCTTACCTGTTTCTCTGCTTCAGTTTGGTTGTTTTTCAGGGTTTTCTTCTCTCTTTTTTTTTTGTTTTTGTTTGAGGTTTTCTCTCCGCAATCGTGAAACACGAGGGTTTGGGTCACCCGGAGCAGGCACTGAGCATCCCCTGGGCTGGGGAAATTGCTCTTTTCTGTCCGCAGGGTTTTAAAGCCCTGAGTTTCGTGGTGGGTTTTGATAGAAGCGCCCTGCGACCGCCACGGCCGGCCCCGAAGCCCGGGCCACAGAGGCGGGTTGCGGCGAGCGCCGCTCTCCACCCTCCTGGGTTGGGGTGGGTTGGCGCTTTTTTTTTTTTTTTTTTTCCTTTTAAGGGGAAGAAAAATAAAAACACAAAACCACGAGCAACAAAGAGTGCATAAAAACACAAAACCACGAGCAACAAAGAGTGCCTTGACCATCTCCTGTCGGCTACGCCGGGCTGTGCCCGCTCCCGCGCCGGCGGTAGGGGCTCGGCCGGTGTATCTGGCGGTCGTACCCGCTTCCCTCCTTGTGCCGGGCTGGATGTCAGCCGGGAAGCGCTGCCGGGGGAAGACAGGGACGCAGCCAGCTGGGGAGGCCAAATCCAGCGCCACGGGGCTGGACCAGCTCCTCTCTCCTGGGCCAGGCCAGACAATCACGGGGCGAGCGGAGACGGGTACCAAACCCGCCGGCAGCACGGTGCCGGCATCCGGCAAAGAGCGCTCTGGCGGCTCCTCGCTGCCCTGACAGTATTTTTTTTATTATTATTATTTTGGCTAAACTCCTTTCCCTACCCCTTCTTTTTTTTTTTTTTTTAATTATTATTATTATTATTATTGTTTATTTAAGCTGTCCCGCTAGGACTCGCGACCACCGGCCGGGGGCAGGAGGAGCCCGCCGCACGGGGAAGGGGGGGCGTGGGGCGCGCGGCCGCCCAGCACCACTGTACTGTACACAGAGGAGACGTGGGCAGAGGCTCCGGGCAGGGGGCAGGGGGGGCGCAGGAGCCCGGCCGTGCCCGCCTGGCAGACGGCAGTCTTCATCACGCGGTGCCTGATCGAGCATCCATCGCCTCCCGCCCCGCCGGGAGAGGGGGAGAGCGGTGCTCTGACCTGGGGCTAGGAGCAGGCGGGTGGCGTCGCCCGTAGCCTCTGCGTACGTGGGTACTTCTGCACACAACTGTCTTAAAACAACCTCTTTTTTTTTTTTTTTTTTAAAAAGGTTAATAAAAACCATGCATCGGAACCGCTCCGTGTTTTCCTTCCAATAGTCCTGCCCGCTAGGATTTCACCTGCGCCCAAGGCCAGGCGTCGGTGGGGTCAGGGGAGGAGGGAAAAGGAGCCGGAGGGTTGGTGGAGTGGTGGGGCCAGGAGGATCTTCTCCTCTTCTTCCTCTCTTCCTCTCGCGCCCTCTCCTTCTTCCTCTCGCGCCCTCTCCTTCTTCCTCTCGCGCCCTCTCCTTCTTCCTCTCGCGCCCTCTCCTTCTTCCTCTCGCGCCCTCTCCTTCTTCCTCTCTTCCTCTCCGCCCTCTCCTTTCCTCCTCCCTCTCCCTGTCCCCTGCCCAGGCTGCAGCTGGACAGGACATCACCCACCACCTCCGCTGAACGCCCGTCCACCGCCCACGGGCCCCCCGCTGTCCTGGGTGCCCAGCGGCAGAGCCCCGACACGGCCCCTGCGGCAAGAGCCCGCGGTTTGGGGATGGTGCTGCTCAGCCAGACCCTGCGGCCGTGGCCGTACAGCCCTCCTGACCATCCCCGGGCGCCTAAAAAAGAGGCTCTGGTCCCTCACGCGCCTGAGCCCCGGCACAGGCGCAGGGAAAGGCATGGACAGACTCCTGGAGGATGTGATTTTTGAAAGCGGGTGCAGGCACAGGCAGGGGAAGCGACTTTCCCCGAGGTGAGGCGGCAGGGCCAGGGCTTGCTCCAGCTCTCACCGCCAAAGGCTGCACCCTGCGGGATCCATCCAGACGACCAAGGGGGGGTTTGGATCCTGAAAGACACACAAGGCTCTCGCGTAACAAATCGCCAAATTCGGGAGTAGTTAAAACGCCTCTTTATTAATATACAAACCTAGCAACATTTAAGCCAACCAAAATATTAAATGAAGTAAAGCACGATATAAATACAGCATATGTAACGACATGGCCTCAGTGGAGAGCAGCAAACTCACCCTGACTTGTGCGCTTGGGAACAACTGTCCACGTCCTCCACCACGCGGTCCAGCAGTCAGAGCAGCTCTGTCTCTCCTCAACCCCTCTGAGCCCAAACCCGGCAGAGGCGAGAGCACCGCTCCTCTCAAAAGCAGCCCACCCGCCACGAGGTTTTACCGTTTCTACAAGCCCAGAGCTCAAAGGGATTGAAAAGCCTCGTCCCCGCGCTGCCAGAGACGCTCCGCCGGCGCCTGCTTGCCGAGGCCCTGCGAGGGGGAGAGGGAGATGGCTGTAGTGGACGGGGAAATCGCGCTACCAAAGTCGCTCCTTGCTCTGTCCCACCTCAGCTACATCCATCGCACAACATTCACAAGCGTAAGGCACTAGAACAAGTGTTTTCACAGGTTCAAAAAACTTCAGTTGTTCTTAAAATTTCTGCAGCGGCGCACTTCAGAAAGTCCCCCCCAGCCCTTTAAAACCCGGTCCGGGGAGACCGATAAAAGCACGAACCAAGCAAACCGGTGCACCCGGTAGCCAGAAGCATTGGTGGAGCAGGGATGCGCGGTTCACAAGACGGCAGTCTCCGCTCGGGAGACCTGCGCCGGGTACCTGCCCAAGCAGCGGGGAGAGCCTCTCCCACAGAGCTCAGGTCTCCGCCAAAACCGGCGACGGCGGGAGCCATCCGGCACGCGCAGGCAGGGACAGCGCGGGAAGCGGCAGAAAGCAGCTCGCTGTCTGAGGAGCAGCGGCGAGGAGCCGATCTGGGCCAAAAAGGGCTTTCCCCAACCTTCCCCGAAGATGCAGGAGACATCACCACGGGTCAGCGGCCCGGCAAGAGGTCTGCAAACAACGGCACCCCCAGCGCAGGCGTGCTCCTTTCCCCGAGCACGGCGCGGGTCGCCTCTCTGCACGCGTCAGGCGGGGACGTGCCCCGCCGCAAAGCCAGACCACGAGGCGCAGGAGAACCCAGTAAGGGCTTCACGGACACTTGGCTGCCTCTGGTTATACTGGAAGAAGGGTGTAAGTGAAACCTGTGCCGCTACGGGGAAGAGTATTTTGTCCCGTGGAAGAAATCTCAGCGGAGCCACGGTGAAAGGCGACAGCGTAGGACTTCCCTCTCGACCCGCACAATGGATCGCGCCCTCGCTGGGATGGCCGACAGCTCCCAGGTATCGGCTCTGCTTGTAGCAGGTGTCGAGCATCCGTGCGGGAATATCAGCTGTTACCAGCATTGACAGATCAATAAATATTAACGTGAACACCTTTCTCCGGTGCCTCTTTCATTATAATTTACCACTCCGCAGAGATACCTTATTCCGAACAGGCAGTCTCTCTGAACAAAGTAAATCAGCGTAGCGTGTCATACCTGCAAAGCAGCGCTTTGTTTTGCGCCGCAAGCTCAGAAGCCAGCCTGACATCAGGAACCCAGCAGAGCTTTGAGACAAATGGGAGCTGAGAAGTCTCAGAGCCATCTCAACAAACGTTCCGGGCAGCAGCAGATCGCCTCCGCTCCCGCTTCTCCTGACTCCCGCCTGCAAGCGTCAGCTGGTACAGCAGGCAAGCGCTCAAGCGGAGAATTTTGTTTCCTTTAATGCAACGGGACGCTCACAGAGTACTCTACACCAGCCCAGGCTTCTTTCTTTAAAGAAAGAAGAAAACCCATTACAGCATGAGCAATATAGTGAATAAATCCATTTCTGCGGGGGAGAATAAAAAAAACCTAAAGGGAAGGTGTCAGCACAGACAGCCGTAGAGGCACGCGAGCTCCCAGCTTGTTTCGTTTAGCTCAATACCAATCCCAGCCTGAGACCAGCAGCGTACCGCAATAGCAGCTTCCACCATCCCCAGTGCTTGCTCAAAAATATCTGCCCACGTTCGCGCCGGCTCCGTGCACTCAGCACACACAGCTTTCCAGGAAGCAAATCAAACGGCAGGCACAATCAGCGCCCAAATACCTCACCTAAAGCTTTAAGGCGTTTACAAATATTTAAAGTTGGGGTTTTTCTCCTCCCTCAAACGCAAAGTCTGCTCTTGCCGAGGGCTACAAGCGTGCTACAATCATCACTCTTAAGGAAAGTTTAAAGTGCAAAGACAATTTTCAAATGCTTTTAGGAGACAGCTTGATGTCATCTGATGACATTAACCCCTCCTTCCCCAAGTCCTGTTCCTTCACTGATTTTTTTTTTTTAATTTTTTTTTTTTTAAATAAAATTCCAAACAACCAGTTAAGGGAAAGGTAGTTTAAAACAAAAAAGCATCCTGAAATGCGCGGAAATTAACCCGACCAAGTATTATAATAAAATCATTTGGGAAGACAAATCTGAAGGTTTTGAACGTTTTGCTGGACATCAGTAGCAGCTACATGTTCTGTTCTAAATGAGAACGACTTCTGCCCCTGCAAGCAACTTCTCCCCCTGCCCCGTCAAACGTGGAAACTACCTTGTTTTTATAGATTTCTTCCCCAAATCAAACCATTTTCGTTAGAGCGTGGCGGAAGGACAAGGCTAGCAATGTCAGTGCTGTCCCTTTAGTTAGGCAACACTTGGAAGAACATGCCAGAAAACAAGCGTTTCGAGCAAGCCGGTGCGCACACTCCCCACCTCCTCCACGTGGCATGGTTTCCTCCACCGCAACGAGAAATGAGAGAGGGAAAGGCACGTTGGGAAAAGAGTGCTACCGCCGCTCTCGCTTCCCTGATAACACTGTCCCGATTCCGCCCAGAGCCATCACTATCGCTCAGCACTGAGGCTGCTGAGGAAGACGCTCCCGGAGCTGGGAATTGGGGCTCATCAGCTCTCCAAAGGGTTGAATAATGGGCAAAGGATGAAACCGCAATCACGCCTCTCCTTCCACCTCAGCTCAGCCGCTCTGCCATCCCCTTGCCTGTTTTCATGTCGCCGTGCCATACTCTCTGATGCGCAAAAGGAACCAATGTGCTCCACTGCCTGAGGGAGGAGATTAGGGAAGCGTTAAGGAGAGTGGGAAAAGCCTGGCGCAGGAAGAAGGAGGGTTAAATGGTGGAATTACAGCGGCCACAAACCCTCCTGGGAGTCTGGATGGTGGTATCTGCACCATCTAAAAGCTGAACAGCTTAAATCAACACAGAGAGACAGACCTAGAGCCAACTTGGTTCTGACGATGAAGCACCAGTTAAAACGAAGAGCAGAACCTTGCGTACAAGAGGTCCTACAGCAGCACGGGCTGGAGTCTGGAGGTGTTGCAGGCACAGCAACACGATCGGTGGCAGCCTGAACGCAACAGGAGGAAATCCAAACTTACACCAAGACTTGGAGATGCAGTGGAAGTCTCACATAGCCTCCCCCTCCTTGCCACAAAATAACGAGAAGGAACGACAGTTGTGTTGTTGGACACCACAAGGCACATCAAATCTGGGCGCTGGAGTCAGCAGGAGAAAGCACGGGAGAGAGAAAGCACGGGAGAGAGAAAGCAAGAAGGAACTAAGTCTGGCAAAGAGAGATGTGAAAAATCACTGTAACATCCTCGCGAAACAGAAAACATCACTCTTTAATGTTATCCTCAGATCATTAAATATGAACAATAAAGTCCTTCTCTAATACCATTTTTATTCAAGCCTTTCAGCACTCGCTCAAGGATCAAACACGAGAACTTGGGAAAGGATGCAACAAGGGTAAACCAACGTAATACCTCTGGAAAAATCATTTAATGGATGAGGCTGCCCAGCAAGTGCTACCTCCTCCACAGGTTCCCCACACTACTCCACAGCCGACACCGGGGCAAGCCGGCCCTTCCAGCACACAGGAACGCTGTACGCGGAGGTGGATTCACCACCGCCACGTCAGCAAACCCACTCAGATGCTGATTTCTGGGGGAGGCAAAAGAACCCATCCCACATGTGCCAAGTGCACACCACCCACAGCGGCGCTATCTTCCCACGGGCTGCGCTCTCCTTAACATTCATCACCAACGGGTAATAAGCTTATCCTAAAATGGGTTATGCTCAACCTGTGGTATTTTAGCCAGAAAGATGAATTATTTTCTCCTACCAAGCTCCAGTTAGCTCTCCTTCAAGCGCTTCTCTCGCGCAGTTGCCTGCATGAACAGGATCTACAGGAGACTGTTCCCACTGTGGACAGCCCAGACTCCGAGAACCGATAACGCCCCTGGCAACTGCTACGCGGGAGGAGCACAGGGCAGAGCTGCCGCTGCTGCAGCGCAGAACGAGGCCGTCACCCCGCTCGCTGCAGAGGAGGGGGATGCCATTTCAGTATTTCCCGTTCCAGGTTCGTAGTCTTACCCTGCAGAACGAGAACAAACCGCCTTTCTCGGGGGAAGGCATTTTAAGGCAGTCCTAAGGATGGGAATCACGAGGTGTAATTTTACAGTCCGTGTTATTCAGCACCTTAGATGCTAAGGCTGCGCAGCTTCCACGATCTGATTTCTAATTTTCTAATTTGAAGGTGTACTAAAGGTGGTAACTCTTAACTGACTTCGTTGTTCTTTTTTTAGGCGCTCTGCTTTTAGTCATCAGATAAAGGGATCAGAGCCTTACATCACCATTTAATACCCCCGGAAGAAAACATGACACTAAAAGGACCTTCCTTAGTCTCGGTACCTAGCACTATTTTAAAACATCATATCCAATTGTCCCCTTGATGGGTATTCAAGTTGGTGAAGGCAAACTATTCTTTAACAGCGTAAGGTTAAAAATAGCTGCCAGAAATCAAATCGACTAAGCTTGAACAGCAGCTGAAGGCTACAGGTTTGGATATAAAACAAGAATCAGAATTCATAGCAGGGAAAGCCAAAGTAGGCGTTAATGAGCTGCAAGACTGAAAATTATCGAGCCACCTATCTCTAAGGCTCAAACAGCAAACATAACATTACAGAAAGTGTTACTGTATCTATCGACACGACGGAAAATTATTTTCACTCTCTATTTTTGGTATTGAAAAGTCAATAGATGTAGACATAAAAGAAACCTAAGCAGACATAATGACAAGGATAGCTCATAAAACACAATTTTATTGTCAGAACGGCTGTGGGAAGAGACACCCATATCAAAAGTTGTCTGAGGAACTAACAGGCTCCTATAAATTAGGGAAAAGAAAAAATATGCACAAGGAGGAATACAATCTGGCTGCAACTGAAGTGATACTTCAGGAACGAGTGGTTGGTAGAGGATGACATGCAGCTAACTTTCCAGTTTGGTCTTAACTAGTTCTAACTCTGCAGAGAACAAACTGAATGGTTCGAGCTAAAAATCTCTCTCCAGGTGTTGTGTTAAGTACTTTAGCTCGCCTGAGCTTTGTTTCCTCCTGAAGAAGTATCATGCCTCACCAGTGACGACAAATGGTCAAGGAACTCTAATCAGAAGCGCCGTTCTACGACACATCCAAAGTATCGCATATAAAACTCTTTGGTTGAACGTCCGTGTCCCTGGATGAGGAAGGCACAGCAACATCCCATAAAACCAACGTGGGGACCACGGTCCTCCTTGGCACACACATCCAGCACGGGAATAGCGGAGTCACAGTATCCCTCTACGCGGGAAAGACATGCAAGAAGCGATTGGATTTTAAACTCCTATTAAATG